>CM061228.1:2639521-3189890 GCA_030844895.1 Ambrosia x helenae
CGTGATGGTGGGTGGGCGACGAAGGTGAGTAATGGCGGTGGCTGGTGGTTGGTGCGGTGATGGAAGGCAGTGGTGTGTGGCGGTAGCGGGGTGGTGGGTAGCGACAGTGGTGGTGGGTGGTGGTGGCGGGTGCGGTAATGGTGGGTAGGTGACGATGGTGAGTAGTGGCGGTGGTGGGTGGAGGCAGTGGTAGTGGTTGGTAGAGGAAATTGTGGTGAGTGACCGTGGTGGGCGGTGGCGGGTGACAGTGGTGGGCGGTGGCGGCGAAACTCGGTGGGTGTTGGATGGTGGGGGTAGTGGGGGTATGGGTGGGTGACGATGGTGGGTGGGTGAAGGTAGTGGGTGCGGTGGTTGGCGACAACGACGGTGGTGGGTGGTGACGGCGGTGGTGGGTGGTAGCGGCATCGATAGGCGACGATGTTGGTGGTGGGAGATGATACTGGTGGCGACGACGATGGTGGTGGTGGGTGGTGACGATGGTGGTTGGTGGTGGTGGGTGGTTGGTTATGGTGTTGTTAATGAAGGGGGAATGAGGGATGAAATGAAAAAAAAACATGGGGGGTGGATGAAATGATTTTGAGAGAATGAAATGCCTTGTGGAATGACTGATTACAATCCTTTGACCAACCAAATATGTTATTTTTCATTATCTCGTAATGGTTCATTTTATTCTCCCTACCATTCATCGTACCGAACGCTAAGGCTTACCGGTGTGGAGACGCCCCCTGCCCCCGTCCCTGCTTTTTGCCCCGTCCCCCGCCCACACACCGCCCTGCCCCCGTCCCCTTTCCCCCCGTCCCCCACGTCCATCTGCGGACATAAAGGCCTGGCCAATGGGTGATTTTCTTTCTTTCTTTTTTTTTTTAATTCCAACGGCTATATCTATAACGACTATTTTTATTTTAAATTTTTTACCCAAAACCAAATATATAAACACCACCATCCAAATAAACCCACATAAATCAACCAAAACCAACATAAAACTCTTCTACTTTTCTTTAAAAAAATACACAACAATGTCATACCTACCAATGATTGATTCCTCATCTTCGTCGAGCGAAAGAAAACCGGGTTTTTGTGAACGCGGTTTGGGAATCGGCACAACTAATCGTGGCGGAGGAAGACGAGGTGAGATCGCAACCGCGACCTAGGCAAGCGGCCATAAACAGAGACCGGGAGGGTAAGTTTATATTTTATCTTCAAATATATAATTTAGATACTTTATTTTTTAGAAAGTATAATTTTTCTTCAAATATATATATTTAGATACTTTATTTTTTAGAAAGTATAATTTTTCTTCAAATATATATGTAAGTGCACACGAGCGATTAATCAGTGATTACTTTGCTGACCAACCGGTGTATACGGACGAGATGTTTAGGCGGCGGTTCCGGATGAGCCGTCGATTGTTCGTACGTATTGCCGATGATTTGGCAAGTTGTGACCCGTATTTTACATTACGGCACGATGCTAGAGGCAAGCGAGGGTTCACAACTTATCAAAAATGCACGGCGGCATTGCGGCAACTAGCTTACGGGACGACATCCGACTCGTGGGATGAGTATTTACGGATGTCCGAAAGAACGGCACGTGATTGCTTGTATAAGTTTTCCAAGCGCGTTGTCAAGATCTACAGCAAAAAATATTTGAGAAAACCAAACTCGAACGATATCCAGAAATTGTATTAGTTCCATCACGAAAGGCATGGTTTTCCAGGGATGCTTGGAAGCATCGATTGCATGCATTGGCCGTGGAAAAATTGCCCTAATGCGTGGCGTGGCATGTTTTATCGAGGCGATCAGGGTCACCCGACTATTATATTAGAGGCTGCCGCGTCACAAGACTTGTGGATTTGGCATGCCTTTTTTGGTGTTCCCGGTTCCAATAACGACCTTAATGTTCTTAACCAATCATTGGTGTTTGATGATGTGAGAAAGGGAACCGGTCCGGATACAAAGTTCACAGTTTCGGAGGTGGAGTACAAGCACGGGTATTATCTTGCGGATCTAATATACACAACCTATTCTACACTTGTTAAAAGTATTAAGCACCCTCACGACGAAAAAAGAAAGAAATTTGCAAAGTTTCAAGAAGCGGCGCAAAAGGATATCAAACGAACTTATGGAGTTCTACAAGCGAAATGACACATCATCGCAAACCCGACACGTGCTTTCACACCCATAAGCCTAAGGGTATATGAATATTTTCACACACAAACTAACGTAGAAGTCAACTACCGTCAAGTCCTTACACTCAAAAGCGTTAAAAACATTAAAACTCACAAAACAAAGGAACGAAAATAATAATAATAATAATAATAAAAAACTCGGCAAAAGTGAAGTAGGCGTCGTACGGCTCAACAAAACGACTCCAATTCGCCCAATCACCCCTCATTTATTTTATTCATCTTGCAGGTGCCCTAATCCCTGTAATTTTTTTTTTTTTTTTTATAATAAATTTGTTTATTTTGTAACCTAACAATGCTTTCTATTTGAATGTATATACTGCGTTTCTTGTTAAACCGATCGTTAATTTACAGGATGCAGATGGATTTGGTCATGAGTTACAAGGTATTGTTTTAAATTCTGTGTGTTCTTGATGTTTGTTGCTTACTGTTTCTTTGGTGTCTAAATGTACTGCCATTGTGTGTGTTTTATGTTGTTGTTGTTGTTGTCAAATTTTGTATATGTTAAAAAGTTAAATGCTTTATGACATTAGACACCAACCCCATAAGTCACACGGGTCGTATGATCCACACGACCCGTATGATAGTGAGAAAAAAGGGTAACACCGGGCAAAGTTTAAAAGAACGGAAACGAGCCTCGAGGCGAACCGAGGCGTAGGTGCAGTCAAAAAATAAATATGAAAATTATGTGTCTGTAAAAAATAAAATACTTGACTTAGAAAAGTCTAAAACATAAAAAACACACATCAAAAATAAAATGAGTGACCCAAAAAGTCTAAAACACCAAAAAACACATCAAAAACACCCTAAACCACCCGAGGCACACATGAGGCGCGCATTTTCTTAGCGCCTTAGCCCTTAGAGGCGTATGTACAATCTGAACCCCATGAGGCGCGCCTCAGACTCGTTTTCTTAGAGTTTCGCCTCAGACTCGTTTTCTTAGAGTTTCGCCTCAAGGCGTATGCCTCACCGTTTTTTCAAACCATGACACGGGGTGTGTGACCTTCTCGGTGGTCGTCACATCAGTCTAAGTAGTTAACTCGGCCGATATATCGGTGATATATCACCGATATCTCGGTTATCGGTCATCAACCGATATATTGGTACCGATGTTTTGTACCGATATTATCGGCGATATTGGCCAATATTTGACCGATATTTTACCGATATATCACCGATATTCCCGATATTGGTGTTTTTTTCTTAGTTCTTCAATTTTTCTTACTTCTTATAGTTGTTATTACTTTTTTATTAATGTTTTAAGTCTTAATTGTTAATAGTTCGTGTTAAATATTAGTGTTTTATGCCTTAACAAGTTCCCACTTGCTACAATTGTTAGTGTTTTGCAAGTTGTAAAAGGTTAATTTGCTAATGCTAGGATAGTATGTTGAATTGTTAGTGTTAAATTGCTACATGTATAGATTTTGCTTGATATAAAAATTGCCGATATCCCACCGATATCTCACTGCGATAACCTATATCTCAAATATCGGTTCTTCACCGATATCCGATATTTTACCGCATTAACTGCTTAGCATCAGTCATTTTTTTGTTAGTGAAAGCCTGATTTGGGTTGTATAACTTGGCTCTCATACGACCCATATGATAATTTTTTAGTCCTGTCGTGCAGGCGTTTCACGTTTGACTACTTTTCGCCCATTTCATACGGTTTGTATAATAATGTGGCCCGTATGACACGTCAGTGGTCTATGGAAGTATGGATAGTGTGTCAATGGTGTTTGTATAGATAGCGGTACCCTTCTAGAATTATGTTGTGCAGGAGACACATGACACTATGGCTGTGCCACTGCCCACCCTATGTAGGCTTGATTGTATCCCTGAATAGTACCCGA
This sequence comes from Ambrosia x helenae, assembly GCA_030844895.1. Lineage (NCBI taxonomy): Eukaryota > Viridiplantae > Streptophyta > Magnoliopsida > Asterales > Asteraceae > Ambrosia > Ambrosia x helenae. Next base: position 2,643,560 of record CM061228.1, read on the forward strand.
TTTATGATTGTAACATTAGAAACAAAGGCTTTAATCAAATACAAATCTACATTTTATGATTGCCTGAGAAAATAGCTTTGACAATATCTTTTTACTAATCGTTTGGACTAATATGGATCCCGAGTGAAACTAAAAGCATCATAAGGCGCTTCAATTTATGACTACTTTGCATGTTCTTTTTGGGAAAAATGGGCATCTTTTAATGTTGTTCTCATAGACAAGAATGAATAATCCTTTGTACTGTTACTTTATAGTCACAAGCTGCAAGTTTCTTGCAGTTGCAATATTTTTATGTCATTTTGTTATTGTAATTTAGGAAAAGCTTGCACATTTTCGGGTAAAAGATCTTAAAGACATTCTTACTCGGCTCGGCGTTTCCAAACAAGGAAAGAAGCAGGTTCAATTTTTCACTAGCTTGCTTTTCAGTTGGCTTATTATGAAGGAATCCAGTTCCTTATCAAGTTATCGTTTTTTTTTTGTAGGATCTTGCTGATCGAATATTAACAATTATGTCTGATGACCGAGGTAAATGGTACTTTTTCTCCTCTTTTTTTATTTATTTATTTATTTTTTTTATAATTTGAGTAGATATCATGTTATATATTTGTGTTCATTAGGACAAGCCTTATAAATTTTATCAATTCTCATCTTGTATTTGTGTCTGGACTTTTGCTTGAGATGGTTATAAGTCGATATGGTTTCACAGTTTCTATGCTACAAATCTACAATAAGTCTCACAATAGTTGATATGGATATATTATTATCTCATTATTTAGATTAGTCTATATAAGTATGATTAGAGCCTTTTAGAGGAATAAAAATCATTATGCTTGATTTGCAATTGAACTTTGGCTGTGGTAAATCTTTGCTTTTATTTTATTTTTCTAGTAGATATATTCTTGGTTAGTATCATATTTTAATATTATTAATAATTTATTAATATGTTATCTATTCTCAACTAATGTGAACATGACATTCTTATTTCATGTTGAGCAGTATCTGGAATGTGGGCCAAAAAACACGCCGTAAAGAAGGAAGAGGTGGCAAAACTAGTTGATGACGTGCACAGGTTCTATTTTTTTTTATAATGATCTGTCTTATTAAGTTTTTTCTAAAGAAATAACGCCTTACAGTGTTCAGACACACCTTCCATTACCTGTTTGTTATAATATTCTGATTCCTGACACTTTTTTTTTTTTTTAAATTTCTTTGTCCCCAGAAAGTTGCAGGTTCTGGGAGCAACTGACTCGCCATCAAAAAGTCAAAACGCATCAAATGTCACAGTTGATACAGCAGTCAAGGAGGACGTTGAAGATACTTTTCAAATAGAAAAAGTTCGTTGTCTCTGTGGAAGTACTTTACAAGCAGATTCAATGATAAAGGTTTCAACTTTTCGCTCTCCATATTATCTTTTCGAAATTATATTAGGTTTTATTCATGCTAATGTTGTTATGTGTACTCATCAGTGTGAAGATAAACAATGCAATGTGCAGCAGCATATTGGTTGTGTTATCATACCAGAGAAACCAATGGAGGGGATTCAACCAACGCCTTCCACAACTTTTTATTGTGAACTCTGTAGGCTTGCTCATGCAGATCCGTAAGTAACTTTTGTATAATGTTTTGGTTTTTAAACTGCTTAAGAAGAAATAACAAATTGATGCACATTTTTCTATCGGTTTTTGAGCATGCAGGTTTTTGGTAACTTTGGGGCATCCTTTATATCCTGTGAAGTTGAATATTGCAAGTTTCCCTACAGATGGGTGAGTCTACAAGTTTATTTTCGTAACTTTCGATCCAATATCATTTTTAAGACTTTTAAGCTGTAGGTGGCATTTTTTCTAGCAAAATAAGCAAATCTACTTTTCCATGTTTTTAGTGACATTAGACTCATATGTTGGCAGTGTCAGTATTTTATTAGAGAAATCTTCTTTTCGTTGTATTTGTGTGTACAACATGGGTCAAGTAACAAATTAGTCCGTCTAGTATAATTACACTAGTTATGTTAATTCAGCAATAATATAAACTCTCATAGTTATCAAATGCGTTAGGCGCACTCAAGGCGCATAGGCCTCGCCTAAGGCCTAGGCGCAAGGCGCAAAAAAGGCGAGGGCCTTAGACAAAAAAAGCGAACAAAGGAAAAAAGTAAAAATATATTTTGTATTAGTAAAACAGTATTCCCTCTGTCCCATTAGAAGTGTCCATATTCCTTTTTTATTTGTCCCATTTCATGTGTCAACTTTCAAAAATTATAAGCCAATTTCTAAATTTACCCTTAAAAACACAATTAAAATAAACAAAGAATATGATGGGCCCACATATGACAAGGGTATTATTGTCATATGGTAAGCAAAAAACCAATCATTTATTATGCCTAAAACTTTGTGTTTTTCAAACCAAGACACTTCTAACGGGACGGAGGTAGTATTATTTTTTCAAATAACATTACAAAAACCACTGTATAACATTTAATATCATCTAATTAGTATCAAAAGTTTTAAAAATATTAGTGTACAAAAATAGTTTTCCTTAAATAAAAGTAGAAATGTGGCTGGATTTTAGCCATAATTTAGAGAACTCAGCTAGAAACTCTCGGGAGTTTGGGAATCTCGCCGGAATCTGCGCCTAAAGTCCTAAACCATCACCTGGTGAACTAAAGCGCAATTTCGTCGACTTAAAGCGCAATTGCCTCGCCTCGCCTGAAAAATGGGCCTAGGCGCAAGAGGCGATGGCTTTTAACAACTATGATAACTCTAGCAAAATGATTTTGGGAGCTTTACAACAACAACAACAACCGTACCTAGGAAAATCCCACAAATAGTGACGCTATAAGTAGGGTCTGGGGAGGGTGAGATGTAGGCAAACCTTACCCCTATCGTTAGAGATAGAGAGGCTGCTTTGAGGGAGACCCCCAGCTCGATATCAAGCAAACATAATATATATAGATAAGTATACAAACACCAAACCCTCATAGGGGGTGAGTAACAGAGAAGAAAAGTACAAGATGAACCTCATGAAATAACAAAAATATACATATATGCACAGAGACCATCCCTACAGAACGAAACACAGACACACTTATGCATTAAAATACACTTTTGGCGATTTTCCATGATTCTATTTGTTTTTGACCGCCTGACCCGGTTCTTTTTTAGCTAGTATATTGGATTTCCCTGTTTAACCCGTTAGGTAGAAAATGAACCAAACAACTTATACGTAAATATTCGATTCAAAATTGTCCCCTATATTAGTTTGCTGCTGCTGCTGACATACATTCACAATTATTTTCAGTTCAAGTCCAGTGCAGAATGTTGAAAAGACTTTTCGACTTACAAAAGCTGACAGGGATTTGTTGGCAAAACCAGATTTCGATATTCAGGTATAATTTATCACCATAATTTTTTCATTGGTTATCTATATTCGCATAGATAATCATAATATGTTGATGATAACTGACTAATCATAAATAAATAGGCGTGGTGTATGCTCCTAAATGACAAGGTTTCTTTTAGAATGCAATGGCCACAGTATCCAGACTTACAAGTCAATGGTATGCTGTATCTGTTCTGTTGTCATAACAAATAGTTATGTGTTTTTTTTTTAAATTTATTATGTTTTCGGATTTGACAGGTATGCCTGTGCGAGCAATCAATAGACCTGGCTCCCAACTTCTTGGAGCAAACGGGCGTGATGATGGCCCTGTAGTAAGTTTCAACCTCTGCGTCTGACAAATTTTTATGCCATTTGTAATATGGAGTGTTGGTTACGTTTGTCTTCTTTTTGCCATTTTCAGATCACGTCATGCACCCATGAAGGAAGTAACAAAATTTCATTGACAGGCTTTGATGCTCGTGTATTTTGTTTGGGGTCAGAATTGTGAAAAGGCGCACCGTTCAACAGGTGAAATAAAATTTAACTGTTTTTAATTTTAATCATGTTTTTTCATTGTTTTAATATTGTTTTTGTTACACGCCAACCTATAAAGATTCTCAACCTTATTCCTCGAGAGAGCGACGGTGAGAAATTTGAAGATGCTTTGGCACGTGTTTGTCGGTGTGTTGGTGGTGGTGCTGCTACAGCAAATGAAGACAGTGACAGTGATTTGGAAGTTGTTTCTGATTCTATACAGTTAATTTACGGTGTCCTGTAAGTAACACCATGGTTTCTCTCTTGTTTTTACTCTCTACAGTTATAGGGTACTGACTATTTTGGGCAGCGAGTATATGTATGAAGTATGGCTTAATGGGTTGGATTTGGATCACATTGCTAATGATTTAATGTGGTCCTTTATTTTATAGATCTTGATCTGACTCATGACCACAACTAATCTAAATAGATGGGCCACGATCCAAAATCTAAATCATCATCATCATCATACTTAGTTAATCCCACCAATAGCAAAGCTAAGGTAGGGTGTGAGGAGGTAAGATGTAGACAGTCTTACCTCTACCCGTGGGAATAGAGAGGCTGCTTCCAGTGAGACCCTCGGCTCGATAGTGGTTTTGTATCAAGCCTTTGACATAAGGCACATAACACTTAGCAATCGGGACAAGCCCGATTGGTGCATGTAACCCCTTGTCTTTTGGCTATCAACGCCACCACATGATGCATGATTAACCATCCGTCGTTTATAACGTTATTTTCACGAAATTAGTAAAATAACGTTAAAATTAGTGCAACTTTACTTTTGCCCCCCGAGGGCCACACATATATACATTATATGCGCACAACCGTAAGCGGGGCTATGCGATCCAAAATCTAAATATAATTGCTAATGATTTAATGTGGTCCTTTATTTAACAGTACAAGGAACATTTCCAAAATATTGTTTTGTGTTTCATACCTAAGTTTTGTTCGTATGCTACAGATGAGTGGTTCAAGAATGAAAATTGCTGGAAGATTCAAACCTTGTGCTCACATGGGCTGCTTTGATCTTGAAGTATTTGTGCAAATGAACCAACGTTCTCGAAAGGCAAGCGTTATACAAAAAGAAATTATTGCATTTCCGCACGTTTATTACTTTATTCATTTTCTGTTCTTGGGTTATTTTCAGTGGCAGTGCCCTATTTGTCTCAAGAACTACTCCTTAAAGGATGTTATTATCGATCCGTATTTTACTCGTATCACAGACATGGTATTGTTTCTATGGATTTTCTATGTTCAGTTTTAGTTAATGATCTTTTTGTTGCTTCTTTTATTATTATTTCGTAATTTATTATTTTTGTAAAGATGCGGAATTGTGGAGAGGATGTGACAGAAATTGAGGTGAAACCCGACGGTTCTTGGCGTGTAAAGGCGGAACACGACCAAAAGAGTCTAGGGCAGCTTGGGCAGTGGCATCTACCTGATGGTACTCTCTTTGTTCCAAAGGAAATCGAGTCTAAACCTAAACCAGAAGCTTTAAAACAGCTTAAACATGAAGGTGGTTCCGAAGGTCATAATACAAGTTTAAAACTGGGGTTTAAAAAAAACAGTAACGGAATTTGGGAAGTCAGCAAACCCGCAAATTTACATTCAGTTTCTTCTGAAAAAAGTGTGAATAATCGGCATGACAGGAATACTAATGGTTTTCTTAAAAGCAGCAGCGCTACTGTTAGTGGTAGAGACGGTGAAGACCCTAGTATTAATCAAGATGGTGGAGGAGGGCATTTTGGTCATTCCACCACCAACGTTGCTGATTTCGGTTCTCTTTCACCAAACATGGATCCCAACCTAAACCCGTCGGCAGCTGCAGGTGGGGTTGCTGATGTCATTGTTCTGAGTGATTCAGATGACGAGACTGAAAACCAAACGTCGTCGGGCCCGCTTGTAACAAAAATGGTACAGTTTCTGTTCTTCCACAAACTGTAGATATTTCTGGTGGAAGCGCATGTTTAGGTCTTTTCAACAACTTCGATGATGATGATTTCGGGGTACAGTTTTTGGTCTTTACCTTCAACAAAGCAAGCAGGGCCCGGTTTCGAGATTTTTAATTCAGACGAGAATGCGCATCATGGACTTGGTGGTCTTGCGCCTATGGATGACTTCACATTGACCGAGGAAATTGGATTGAATATTGCTCCTCAACCACTGTGTCCCGATTCTTCGCTTTACCAATCTAATCTTGACACAAGCGATGGTGACGGGTTGATTGATAACCCCTTAGCTTTCGGACACAATGACCCGTCACTTCAGTTGTTTCTACCTAAACAGCCGCCAGCGGTGTCAGAGCAGGTGGAGTCAACCGTGTCAAAGGGCTCGAACGTTGAAGATTGGACGTCCCTCCGATTAGGCGGCGATGGCGATGGAGACAGTGGGGTTAGTTGTGTGCCTGCCCCCGTGAACGGAATTAACTTAATTCAGCAACCACCGCCTAAAGATAGCGGCATGGATACGCCGACAGACACTGGTATTGAGTTTTAAAACGATTAAGTAATTAGTTCTTCAACAGTTTGTAGATTTTATAGTGAAATTTGATATTAAAAATGTATCATCAGGTGCAGCAGCAGCCGCAGCCGCAGGTTCTTTGTTTCTCGGAATGAATGGCGAGACAAGTAGCAGGGAAAGATCCGATGACCCGTTTTTGTGTCACCGTCAAAAGCGTTCGAGACCAAGATAGCGTCTATCTATCCAAACAGACTCCGAACCAGTGAGATGATATTACGCGCTCTAGAAACATCATCTGAAGTTGGTTGGTATAGATATTTTTGACTGATGTGGTGCAAGAAACAGAAACCTATATATTGTTGGTTATAGTAAGGCCTTCTGGTAGCAAGTAGTTTGTAACTGGCATATGCTCAAACTAGCATCTTATTTAATATTATACAGTTTTTAGAAGTCAAATATTTTCATACAATTTACATTTACACTTATATTAAATTAGACAGTAAATAAAAACCTATTAAATTAAACAGGCTGTGTTTAATTAAGTCTACAACTTGTCATACTAAAATATCTTAGCTGCAAAAGTTAAAGCTTCCAAAGTTTTGTTACACAAAACACTTGCATAAACATATAACCTAAACCACCACCATGTTAACGGTCACCGGGAATTATTCCGGCATGCCTAGTGGTGTCGACTTAGCGGTATCCACCATGGCGGGCGCTTCCTCCAAGCAACTGGTGTCGTCACTAATCACGCCGCCACTCATTAGCTTCTCCACTTCTTCCTTGGTGTATATGTGAATCTTTGTAGCTATCCTTGCAAACTCACTGCAATAATATTCATGGATTAATTTCATACAAACACATCATGTAGTAGTGTACTATGCGCGTAAGGACTTACTCCCATGGATCGTCCCCAACAACCATCATGTCGTTTTCTTCATCAGTATACAACAGCCGCCATGCGCCATCGCGATTGGTCAAAGCACCTTCCATCTGAAATAGTGACTCGAGCTCGCTAATTAGCTCGTGGTAACTTGACATTTTAGAGAGATCAATGGCGCGTCCAACTTTACTCCCTTGTTTGTGAACCTAACACCAAAAATAACACGAAGCGAACACCTATGACTTATAACGGATACGGATTAATCTGCCTCATAGTTCCATTACAAGTAACAGATCTTACCTTAATGCAACTTCTCTTACTCAAAGTTTGAGCATCTGCCAATGAAGGAGCTCCATTTAAATGAAAACCAAATAATTTACAGCTACTCCCATTGCTATCCGAACCGCCATCATCTTTCTCACTACCTGAATTGGCGTCTATGATTGGATTCGGGTCAACGGTTGTTTTCTCAAGGTCAACAGGAACCTGAAGTTGTAGCTTTAGCCCATTAATATTATTATTATTATTATCCCTTGTAAGCCCGTTTACAAAAACGGGCTTATGAGCCGGGAATCCAATTGTGGGCATGACAGCGGCCGGGTTTGGAAAGCAAAAGTTTCTACCACCCTCAGAACCAAGTGGATAAAAAGCGGGATTATTTGGTCTATGATGAACGTTAAGATCGGTTCTTGGTGGGCCCCACGAACCGTTTACTTTCCCGGTTGTTAAAGATTTCATTGAGCAAATTTCTTGACCTTGCAAGACCTTTGGGAATCTAGTGTTGTTAGCTCCCAAAAAGGTCGGGTTTGGGTTGGCGACAATGTTTGTGGCTTTTCCTGTTAATAATAAGCGATTCGGATAAAAGCCCGCATGCATTGAGGGTTGCATTCCGAAGCTTAACGGGCTGTTCGTTTTACCAACTATATTTTCTTGACCTTGCAAGACCTTAGAGGATCTTGTTGACTCCTCAAAGTCTAAACATCCACCCCATGCTGCCACAAAAAAACAAACAATTTTTACCATTAATGTTACAAGAAAACTTCCAAGATTCTAACCGAAGGCGGTACAATGGATGGGTTGGGTAACAAGTAAACCAGATAGGGTCGGGTTGTTGACCCAAAAAAAAAAAATTTTTATACATTTTTTTAAATTTAGTATGAATTATGCATTAAAACTATGCTTTCACTTTGGACTACTTTAAACACGTTTGACCCGTTAGAGATAAAAACAACGTGCATCGACCCATTAAATAAGTAAATGGGTTGAAATTGCCAGGTTCAATTCTTAATGATCTAAAACTTACAAGCAACAAAGTTACATACCAGAACCAGGGTGTTCAAATGGAGTTGAATGAAGATCTGTCCGCGGTTTCTTGTATCTTAAAGAAGAATGAACACTTAAAAGTGGCATAGAAGAACCGGAAAGATCGACCTCCCATGGAGATATTCGTTCGTGATTGTTATTACCGACATCTTCATCCCACCTCACCTGTTGAAACAAGCAATAACATAAATAAAAATAAATAAATAAAAGAATGGAGGAGATATTAGTTTATTTTAATGAAACTGAAATGCGATGTACCGTTAGGCATCTCCATTTCGATTTAGGCCATTTGTAAGGATCCATGTCGCTTACACCAATCACCGCACCTCTGAACCTGCAAAAAGATGATCAAGAATATTCATTTAAGGGACAACAAATAAAGGTGTGTCATCTTTGTGTCTAAGATACTAGAATAAATAGGCGGTTGCAAGTTCGGCATTGGGTCAAAATGGTAATGTTGTTACACTAGGCTGCGTTTGTTGAACCGCTACAATGTTCTATAACTAACTAGTTTGTCATATGTCATTAAATAGGTTCTAGGTGTTATGCATAAAAAAAACAGGTTGGACAATTTTCGATCCATCTAACGTCGTTCATTTTTAGTTAACTTAAATGATATTAATAATTTACAATTTGACCCGTTAAGTAAAATCAACTGATTAATAAGTAAAAGTAAAGGGGTCGAAACTGCCACCTACGAAAAATACCTTCTTTCAGGAGATTCATCCATACTGAACTTCATCTTGAATCTTGTTCCAATTGTTATCATATTGCTGATGCAATTCATATACTTCACATAAGGAACAACAAAATCGGCTCGGTTAGACCTGCATTGCATTTATAAGTTCAGAGCAACAAATAAACAAAAGAATTTGATCCTTATAATGAGGTTTATGGGGTGTTTGGATGTGCGTTTTGAAACTAAAATATAAAAGAATCATGAGAATTATATATTCAACTGTAATACAAAAAGTAGCGCAGGAAACGTAGTTTGGATGTGCAATAAGCTGCGCCGCTACCCCTATGAAGCTAAATAATAAGTGTTTGACTCCTAAATAATCAAATAGTCAGTTAGGTAACTCACATCCAAACACCACCTTAATGATCTTAGATTTTACCTAGGACTGTAAAAAACATCAAAGGTGGTGTTGGTAGATACTGCATTAGCAACAGGGGCAAGAATGTCCATGTAGGAATTCGGGTCTGGCATGGTTGTATCCGGAAGAAAGTTTCTTGGTCGAGTGGCTCTTCGAGTTCCCAACCTTAGTTCACCATCTTTGCCCCTAATATAACCAAAAAAAGTTTAATTTTTTTTTTTTTGTTATAATATACTCTATTCTTTCATTCCATGACTGAGAAAATTACATCAAGATGGCAGACAGGCGAGCAACATGTTTAATGAAACATAAAAACAATAGTAGAGCCTTTTAAGCATTTTGGTTTATTTTACTAGGTGTTCTTGCTTTTGAAAAATAAAGATACCGAGTTCAAAATGGTTCAAACTTTTCGTTTCCAAGAAATTGAATAACCGATAAATTATCTCATATCTATAAAAAAATAGCCAAAATAAGTATAACGCGATAAAAATCGCTTTCAAAGGAAAAGTTTTAAACCAAAAGTAAAAGAAGAGGATATGATTCCTTCTTCATTTTCTACCTCTTTTCTTGCTACAATAAAAATGAGGTGCTATGGGCACCATTCCCTTGGAATATGCCTAAAGTGTTTCAAACACTTTCATTGTTTCCTTTATGAGACCAAAAGAATAATCTTCAAGTTCTTGGATTCATACACATTACCAACCTAACATATTTTTGTTATTTTTTTTTCTATTTTTTTGTAATTAATTTCTTTATTTTTATCTCAATTTAAACTAGTAGTCCACATATATATGCCTACTTATACATATATATGCTTCTTTAATTCTTGTTTAAAACTCCAAATATATATTGAATTGTATAATGATACCTTAGAAAGAGAACTGCATCCCCAGAAACAAGATTCTTTTGGCTTACAAATATGCACCATCCGGTAGTAAGCAAATGCCGCCTCGGTTGACCTGAAAAACATCACCAAATTCTGAAACTATGAATTATATTGTCAACTAGAGATGGAAAATGAGTATGGTAAGTTAAAGGGCAACCGCGGCTTGAGTCAAAATGGGTCATTTATTGTTACAGGTCGGGTTGGGTTGAACAGAAACACTTATGTCCAAACTTGTTTTCTTTTAAAGAATTAATGTGCCATATTTGTTTACAAAAAAGTTAATAATAATCTAAAATTTGGATATAATAGATGCTACTCATTAACTATACAAGTTGAGTCAGTTTCGACAGGTTCGACCTGTTTTATCCGTTTTCTGCTAAGTTAATCTTTTGATTTGACCCGAACGACTTACATGGCTAGAGCAGCCTTGTTCATAAGAAAACGAGTCAAAAGCGAACCCTATAGTTCACTAAAAATTATGGCAAAAAACAAATATATTTATAAAAAATCACCTCTATAAATGTGCCTAAACTTCCATTCCACACCATGAAGGTCCTTAGCAACTAACTCTTGGTTAGGCCTTTGCTGCTTATAATCCTAAAATGGAAATAATGTATGTTTAATGTAGTTACAATTTACAAACCTTAATAATTTAAATATAAATTTACTTAATTATTAAAAACTCTTAAAAAAAAAAAAAAAAAAAAAAAACCAGAGGTGGGAAACAGTCTTCAGCAGCTCTTCTAGGGACAGAAAATCCACCATGAGTAGATGTATCAGATGCAGTTAAGGTTTTGCAGAACATTTGAGGGGTTGATTTTGTAACTGCCACATCATCACCTTCTTTCTGCTCTTCCACTTTTTTCCCATCAAACTACACATTATTATCACTAAAAAAATCAAAACTTTATTTCATTTTTTTCAAGAAAATATCACAAAATTGCATTAATTCAGTAAAATAAAAAAAAACAATTATGGTCAACAAAATTTCACATATTTACTAAAATTAACAAATAATATAAGTCAATTATGAACTAAACATACCTCAGGTAATGGAATAAGAGTAAGTTTTGTATAAATTTCATCATTCTCTTTGTTGGCCTGTTTCAAGAATTGGGTCAAAGTCAAACATCAAACTTCAAAAAAAAAAAAAAAAAAAAAAGTTAAAACAAAGTGAAAGATTAGAGATAATAATAATAATAATAACTTACAAGCAACTGAACATCAACAACTTTACAAAAGATTTGAGGTTGAAGGCCAAAAGAAGGGATTTCAGAAGGTGAAAATTTAAAACATGATTGAGAAGCAATTTGCTCTATATGACCTTGAGGAAAATAAACAACCACATTTCCTTTATTTGGCAAAGTGGTTAGAGGGCCAGCACAAGCATGCCAAAGTTCCATGCAAAGTGAAGGTTCACAATAAAGATTTGATGACTTTAAAGATGAGTTTGAAGAAGCAGATAAAGATGAATCTCCACCATTGTCATATGAATTATTTACACTGCAAACTTTTTTCATAACTTCAGGAGGCTCACTTGTTGCATGGTTCAGATCAATATCCATTACTTAAATTTCCCACAATTTTTTTTTTTTTTTTTTTTTTTTTTTTTAAATTGTTGGAACAAAAGATGGAAAGAAATGAATAATAAAAGGTGTGAGTTTTAGATGAAAAGAGATGAAGATTGTTGAAGGGGAAAGAGAAATAAGGGAAGTGAAGTCAAATCAAATCATAAAACATGTTACATATGACATGTTCTTTTTATGGTACACAACAAGATGATGAAACAAAAGGAGATAAGTTGATCAAAGAGTTGAGGGCATGAGTGCCACCTCATTGTCTAGTTTTTGAAAGCTAGTGCTGTTGGGGTTGAAGAAGGGAGCAAGACATGGACAAATGCATAGGCAGCACAGAAACCAAAGACACAATGAGTTAGTGTCTTTCTACCTTTTTTAGAGAGGAAGATTACAGTTTTTTTTTTTTTTTTTAATTTTTTTTAGAGAAATGCATAATGTCTTTTTTTTTTTTTTTTTTTTTTTTTTTTTTTTTTTTTTTTAAGGATGACAGGTAAATAGGCAGCAAGTTATGTGACAATATAAAAAATACAACTAAACATGCGTAAAACGTTTTTTTATTATTGAAAATTATTTATAGAAGCTAAAATATTTCATAAAAGAAAGTATTAATGAAGATGAGGACTCTTTACCAAAAATTTAAAGTGGTTTTGGAATTATCCACTTGAATGCCATATGCTATAACTCCTACAATTTAATTGCTTGGTGATGGACAATACAAGCAACAACAACCCCATTATAGTTTTATGAGATAACCTTTTATTTGACATTATTCATAAAACTAATAATAATAAAAAAGAGTGATGGTTATCTTTTAAGACATAAGAATTTGGCATATTGATATATCCAGAACAATTGATTGAATAAGTTAATGATTCTATTTTATTATTTTTTTAGGAAAGTGGTTTGGGTTGAGCTGAAATTGAAACATTTTATGTTCATTGTATGTATGTGGTAAACAAATAGGGATTATTTTTTCCTTTTCTATTTAAAGTGGTAAACAACACATTTAGGCCTCTTAGGTAAGCCTAGTCTTGTTGAGGTGTCAGGTTCGATCATTCGTCTCATCAGGTTTTACTGATTTTCCACTGTCGTGTCTTCGGACGAGTGGAGAGTCAGTTTTTCTCAAAACTGGTGGCTTGGTGAGTTATGATTACCCAGCGCTACCTGTGAGCGGGCACTTAAGACATGTCTTCACCCAGGATTGTATTAAGTGCTTTGTAACTAATTGATTTTTTTTACTGTAACTAATTGATGGGTACCCTAGATAGTTAGGGCATCGTTTGTTAGCCGTTAAAAAAAACGAACTTAGGTAAGCTCCCCTTTGTAGTGGAATATTCCTCTTTCTCTATATAGGTATAGGTATATGCATGTATTTATTTAAGAAAGTACAATTTATATTTTATTCATTCATGAAGACATGTATCAACATCAACTATGTTTGTTTATTGAGCCATGAACACATATCGTGTATATATAATATTAGAGAATATACCAAATTTAATAATATACTGTGAATTTATAAAGTTTCGAATATATCGTTGTAGCATGCTTATTTTTTCTACGTTTCAATATATTTTCTTTTAAATCGAACCGAATAAAATTAAAATATAATTTGATTATTTTGATTTTTACCGTGACAAAATAAGCGCTACCATCTGAGCGACTTTGATGGTTATAGTAGTATTTGTTTTTATTGTTTGAGTTGTATTGGCAATAAAATATTTTTTTTATCGTAACCTATAGCGAGTGTAGGTATCGTACATGTACCGCGACAAACCGAATTGATACCGTCTCAAGTCCCAACAATATCACGTCGATTATGACTTAACAACATCGGTACTTTCAGAACTTTAATTGATATTAATTTTTTATGGTTTTGGTTGCAGTATAACACATGTCATTATCTTTTTGAGCATATCACGATTTTGTTTTTTGGGTTTTATCTTTTCTGTTACAATATACTAAGTTTTGGTACGGTACCGATACCTATACTTTTATTAAATGATATATGAAATTAAAGTATTAAACATAAGTTCAAGGACAAAAAATATCAGCTCGTGAAATTTGATTCCATATTGGTACGCTTTCCTAAAATCCAATATATGCATGGGGATGATCACTGAATCCATTTCTTGGCTCTAACGTCCCAACATGGCAAAATGTTAATACAACACTGTCTAGGTGCGATATTCAACTTCGATTAACAGTTTCTTTTATATCATAAAATCATAATCAATTTTTATAAAAAAAAACTGCAAATTGATATTAGAAACAAGAGAGGGGAGAGCCCGTGAACAACTCCACGCTCACAGGCGAACCACGCCTAGCGGGCGTGGTGTTTCACGCGTGAGCCTGTTGAATATTTTAGTATATAAATTATAAATGATATTTTAGTAGGTATGACTATTTTGGAGATGAACCTATAAATATATAAATTAGAATATATTCTTAGACATTCATTTTTTATTTTTTTGAAAGGTGATTTTTATATTGTGGCAGAGATCATCACAACCCCCCAGAAGGGATCCCCTAGTCACTCTACATGGTCAGACTATGTTGTCTTAACCGGTTTCATGCTGACGCGAGAGTGGCCGGCCCACAAGCGAGTCGAGGCTACGCATAAGGGGCACTAAGGTTTCCACCCGAAAAATTTCCCGCCACTTGCCACTTGACAGATGTGCACCCTCCACAAGAGGCAAGCCTCTCTGGAGTAAATGCACGGTAGTAGAAAACCGAGGGACCATCAGAATCGAACCTGACACCTACAAGTATGCTAGTTTCGACCATCACTTGGCGAGTCCCGCAAATGCTTCCCGTGGGAATCGAACCCGGCTCCCCCAAGAGGAAACCGGTCCGTTCACCACTAGGCTACAAGTGAGGGATTATTCTTAGACATTCATACCTTCAAGGTTGATGTTAAACTTGAAGGAAACTAAAACTTTTATTTATTGCTAATCTCGTTAAACTTTTATTAATTGCTAACTTTAGTACTTTAAGTTGATATTGTTACAATTTTCACATATGATAGCTATTATAGATATCCAAACATAATTGAAACACTTTTTGATTTTTTATTCAAAGAAAGTTATAATCATATGTATATATGCATACCATATAAGTATTAAAAATAAAAAAAGTTTAGAAAAATAAAATGGTAGGTTATTATAAAAGGCCAATGAAAGAAACAAGGAGAACAAATACAAAAGACTGTTTGATGTTAAAAGAGGAGGTTGGGTTGGGACCCAGAAAGGTTTTGACAGCAACAATGGCGGGAGGTATACATTTACAGTATTATTGACTCCAATCGTTGTATTTACTTTTAACGAATTTCCTTTCTCTCATCAGTCATATCACACGCCTGTTTGCTGTCCGGACTTCAATACCCCCATATTCACGCACTCTTTTCAACTTTTTCAAATTTTTGTTACTTATTATTGTTATCAAACAGTGGCGAAGCTTGACCCGAAGGTTCGGGGGGTTGGAAGTCGCAAAAGGGTCAGAAGTCACTAGTTTCGGGGGGTCGAAACCCTATATTTCTAAAATTTTCTATACGAATACTATATAATCGGAACTTCTGCGCGAAAATTCGGGGGGGGGGGGGGGTCTGTTGGCGATTTACGTAAGATAAACGTAAAGAACAACGAACTGATACTGAATAATAATGATTGTATTGAATTGAATAATTATCGTAAGATTACAAAGAGTTTCTCTGTTTTGGTTTTGTGATACAGAAAACTTGATAACCGTAAACATGAAACATTCTAAACTATATATACATAAACGAATTAATTCTAAGCGACGTGTCCTTCTTTGAAGCGTTGTGTCTTTTCAAATGAACCGTCGTGTCTTTAAGTGTTGAACCGGTTTGAATAGTATGAACCGGTGTCTTGGTTTGGATATATCTAGCTTATATTATATCATCGTCCAATACCCTCCCTTAAGCTAGATTGGTAGCACATTTAACATAGTGCGTAGTCTTGTGAAGTCCTTTGGTTGTAGTGCTTTGGTGAAGATATCCGCTATTTGATCTTTTGTGTTACAGTACTTGATCTCCACGTCTTCAGTTTTGATTATATCTCTTATGAAGTGATATTTGATCCTAATATGTTTGCTCTTCCCATGATAGACTGGATCCTTTGTGAGATTGATGGTAGATTTATTATCACAATATAAAGTAATTGCTTTATTTGTGTCAAATTCTAAATCTTTTAAGATCCCTTTGAGCCATAGAGCTTGACATCCAGTGAGAGATAAAGCAATATATTCTGCTTCCGTTGATGATAATGCTACCACCTTTTGTTTCTTTGATTGCCATGAAATTGCTCCTGATCCTATATTGAATACATATCCTGATGTGCTTTTGCTATCATCTATATTTCCTGCATAATCACTATCACTAAAACCCTTCAATTCAAATAAGTTTTTGTTGTATATGATTCCATATTCTGAAGTGCCTTTTATATATCTCAATATATGTTTTCCGGCTTCCCAATGTGACTTCTTTGGTTGATCCATGAATCTGCTGATTTTGCTGACTGCAAACATTATATCAGGTCTTGTATTTGTTAAATACATGAGGCTTCCAACTAAACTTCGATATAAGCTTGGGTCAATGTTCTCTTCGTTGCTATTCTTGATCAACTTTAATCCATATTCCATTGGAGTTGAGGTTTTAATGCTATCTGCCATCCGAAATCTTTCAAGTATGTCTTTAGCATATTTAGTTTGAGAAATCTTTATTGCTTCTTGATCATAAGTGACTTCCATCCCTAAGAAATAATGTAGTTTTCCCATGTCTGTCATCTCAAACTCCCTTTGCATGGATTCTTTAAATGAGATTATTTCCTCCATGCAGTCACTAGCGATGATTAGATCATCTACGTATAAGCACACCACTAGTCTGGAGGTCTTTGTCTTCCTTAAAAATAAGGTATGTTCAAATGTGCATCTTTTGAAGTTATGTTGTTCAAAATATTGATTGATCCGACTATACCATGCTCGAGGAGCTTGCTTCAATCCATACAGTGCTTTCTTAAGAAGACATACCTTATTTTCATTTCCCTTTTCTATAAATCCCAGAGGCTGTTCTATAAATACCTTCTCTTTTAATTCTCCATTCAAGAATGCAGTTTTCACATCCATTTGGTGTAGATACCATTTATATTGAGCTGCTAGGGCAAGTACTAGTCTTACAGTCTCAAAACGAATTACTGGTGCAAATACTTCCTGATAATCTATCCCATATTTTTGTTTATAACCCTTGACTACTAGACGAGCTTTATGTTTATCTATATTTCCATGTTCGTCGTATTTGGTTTTGTATATCCATTTTACTCCTATGGGTTTTTGATCCTTTGGTAAATCGACCAACTCCCAGGTTTCATTCTTTTGTATGGATTCTATTTCCCTTTTCATTGCTTCCTTCCATTTTTCGTCTTTACTTGCTTCATCATAATCAATTGGGTCTGAGTCAGTGTAAAATGCAAAGTTTGCAGCTTCTTGATGTCTCTGATATAAATCCCGTACTTCTGGACTACTTAATGGTTGGGTTCTACTAAGAATATCTGCCATTGAACGTATTTTTAAAGGTGGACTTTGACTAGATGTTGTGGCATCTAGATTGTCATCCTCAATTTCGATTCCTTGTTCTTCCTGTCTTTCATTTTCAAATGCATTGTGTATGGGTGAGTATTCTTCATTTCTTGATGTATGATCATGTGTATTGTTCTCATTGTTTTCCGTGTTTTCATCTTGAATCACAATATCTTCTTCTTCAACTTCTTTCCAAGTTTTGTCTTCATCAAATATAACATCTCGGCTAACTATAGTTTTTCTTGTAGCTGGATTGTATAATTTATAAGCTTTACTATTCTCACTGTATCCAACAAAGATGGCTCTTTCTGTTTTATCATCAAGTTTACCCCGTTTTTGTTCTGGAACATGTGCATAGGCAAGACACCCAAATATTCGTAGATTTGATACATCAGGTTTGATTCCAGTCCAGGCTTCTTCTGGTGTTTTATCACTGATACTCTTAGAAGTTGTTCGATTTAAGAGATATGTTGTGCAACTTACAGCTTCTCCCCAATATTCATTCGGGAGTTTCTTTGTCTTCAACATGCTCCTACTTAATTCCATTAAGGTTCTATTTTTACGTTCTGCAACTCCATTTTGTTGTGGTGTATAACTTGTGGTTAGTTGATGATGTATTCCATGTTCTTGTAAGTATTCTTGGAAAGTATTTCCACAATATTCTCCGCCTCTGTCAGTCCTAAGATATTTTATTCTTTTGTCTGACTGATTTTCTGCTAAGGCTTTAAATATTTTGAAGAAATGTAGTGCTTGTGACTTTTCTTTGAGGAAGTATGCCCAGGTTTTTCTTGTAAAATCATCTATGAAAGTAATGAAGTATCTGCATCCCCCTATTGTCTTTGTTCTCATTGGTCCACATATGTCTGAGTGAACAAGTTGCAGTGGATTTTCTGCTCTCCATTTTGCTTGTTTGCTAAATGGTTTTCTTGCATGTTTTCCTAAAGCACATCCTTCACATACGTTTTCTGTCTTATATATCTTAGGTAACCCTTTCACTGCATGTTTGTGTTCCATTTCAATCAATGTTTCATAGTTAATGTGACCATATCTTTGATGCCATAAGTCTGAACCGGTCTTTGTGGATGTGTATAGTACTTTTGGCAAGTCTTGATTTGGGTATAAAGGAAACATCTTGTTTTGAGTCATAGGTGTTTCTGTGATTGTCTTTCCTTCATGATTTTTTATGGTGCACATTCCTTTACCAAAAAACACATCATATCCCTTTTGCAGTAATTGTCCCACGCTAAGTAGATTGTGCCTTAATCCTTCCACATAAAATACATTTGGTATTTTGTTTACCTTATCATTTACTCTTATGCATACTTCCCCACTTCCCAGTACTTGTAGTCTCTTATCATCACCTGTTCTAACTTCTCGTCTATCTTGATCATTAAATGTGATGAATATATCCTTATTTCCTGTCATATGATTACTACATCCGCTATCTAAGTACCAACAATTTTTATCCTTATTTTCTTCCATGTTGAATATCATGAACATGGTATCTCGTTCTGATTTATCTCCTTCTTTACACATCATTGCGGATTCTTCTTTCTCACTTTCTTCCTTATTTGGACAATTTCTAGCTATATGACCTAATCCTTGACAATTATAACATACAATGGGTCCGTATCGCCCTGGTCTGCCTCCTCTTCCTCTTCCTCTTCCTCTGTAGCTGTTGTTATATCTACTCCCTCCTTTACTTCTTACTTGAGTCCCATCTTGTACTTGGAATGCTTGGTCGATGACGTGTGTGTCATATTGCTTAAGTCTTAATTCATGGGATTGCAATATTCCCATAAGTTCTTCAATTGATAATTCTTCTAAATCTTTGGACTCTTCTACAGCTACTACTACTGATTCATATTTTCTGGTCATACTCCGCAATATTTTCTCAACTACTCGCTTATCGCTGATATCTTCTTCATTCATTCTTAACTGGTTAACTATTGTTGTAACCCTATCAAAGTAACCTTCTATTGTTTCTATTTCTGACATTCTTAGGATGTCAAATTCGCATCTAAGGGTTTGTAACTTTACCGTCTTTACGCGACGCTCTCCATGATATGATTTATATAATATTCCCCATGCTTCCTTAGATGATTTTGCATTTGCAATTCTCTCAAATATTGTATCCGTTGATGCTTGAAATAAGTAGTGAAGTGCCTTCTTATCCCTTTTATTTTGTTCCCTATGTTCTTTTCTTAGTGCTTCACTTGCATCATTTGGTAATTCCCTAACACCATCTTCTACTATGTTCCACAAATCTTGAGACTCTAAAAGTACTCTCATTTGAATGTGCCAATGATAGTAATTTTGTCCCAATAATTTTGGAATTTGGGTTTGTACTCCTCCTTGTGTTGTCATGATCTTTCTTTTTCAAAAAAAACGTAATATTGTTTTGAAAGAAAAAAATGTTCGAGTACAAAGTTTTTGGTGATAGGATTTTTTGACAGAATTATTTGTTTGACTTTTGGGTGGGTCAAACTTCTGTATAATAATAATATTATATTATTTCTTCTTTTGAATTTCTTTCCCGCTAACGAGAACCCGAAGAACAAACAGAATATTGAACCGTATGATTTCTAATATATCCTTTAAAACTATAACTTAATTTCTTATAGAACTATCCGTAAGGGATTACTATCTATATTAATAATCGTTTGAATCGATTTATATTGTATACTAAACAGAGTTTGTGACACTCTGTTTTTACGTGGGAACAAAAACAAGAATTGAATAGTGAGATCAAGGGATTTACAGACTATTTTCCTTGTGATTTGATAAGAGATCCTTGTCGAAATAATACGCGTAAACCCTCTTGCAGTTTTATCGAATCGTTATACTCTTCTGGATGATTGGTTTTGTTCCTCTGTTTTTCGTCTGACTATGATGAACGGTTTTGATAATTGTTTCAGAATGATACTTCGTCTTCTTGGCTCTGATACCAGATTTGTTGGCGATTTACGTAAGATAAACGTAAAGAACAACGAACTGATACTGAATAATAATGATTGTATTGAATTGAATAATTATCGTAAGATTACAAAGAGTTTCTCTGTTTTGGTTTTGTGATACAGAAAACTTGATAACCGTAAACATGAAACATTCTAAACTATATATACATAAACGAATTAATTCTAAGCGACGTGTCCTTCTTTGAAGCGTTGTGTCTTTTCAAATGAACCGTCGTGTCTTTAAGTGTTGAACCGGTTTGAATAGTATGAACCGGTGTCTTGGTTTGGATATATCTAGCTTATATTATATCATCGTCCAATAGGGTCGGCCGCCCCCGCCCGCCCCAACAAAGCTGCGCCATTGTTATCAAAATAATGTTTCAATTGGGACAATGTGTCGCGTTTCGGACACAGGCTGACAAATCTTGTCTTAATGAGTTTAAAAAGTTAGTGACGACGTGAAAACACAAATATCAAAATAATGGGTTTGACAAGTTAGTGACGACGTGAAAAACACAAGTATTAAACATGAATACGAGTTGTTTAACTACTTTATATCTTATGTCTGTAACACATTTGTATGTTTTATGTATCAAGAAGGAAAAATGATAGTAGGAGTCTTATACCAGTAAGGTATTTAAGTACTCATTATCTATCGGTTTGTTAGGAATTTTCATTAGTAATAGGATTTATCATTTATTAGGGGTCGGTATGCAACCTCATACTACACTATGTTCTACCAATCATGTATTGTCAGCTAGCTCACTTAAACTAGGGGTACAAATGAGTTGAACTGCTCGCGAGATACTCCAGCTCGGCTCGTAAAAAGCTCAAAACAAGCAAGCCTTATCGAGCCCGAGCTGAGCTTGTGCCTAAACAAAGCTCGTTTAGTTATCGAGCCTAGCATGTGAAGCTCACTAAGCTCGTCAAGCCTGAGTGTAATATTAGTTTTATCGATATTTTTTTAATATTAACCCTCATTTAAAGCTGTTTAGTAAATAAGCATGAGCTCGAGCTTCACTTTTCGAGCTCACGAGCGTATCCGAGCATATTATTTATGTTATTTTTATTTGATATATTAATACCTAAATAATAAACGAGCCGATCTCGAACTTGAGAAATTACTAACGAGCCAAGCTCGAGCCTTGGAAACATAGCTCGAACCGAGCCGAGCTTTACACCCCTACTTAATACCACCTTAAAGCATGTGTCTCATCATTTTACACACACTACTCACCACTCACTACTCCACCTCTCTATCTCTCACCTACACACTATCTGCACGATGAGGCGACAACGATGTTGCTGCAAGGGTAGGGAGTACCCGCAACGGGTACCAACACCTTCATACCCTTAGCTTTTTACATGGTAAAATTTCGTTAATAGGTGACAATTGCCAACATAACCTAAAACAAACATAGTTCACTTAATACTCATAACTTTATAAATGTGTTGGATAAGGCTTTGCCTTTTTGAATGGTGAGGAATCAAATCCCGTGGGTGACAAAATAATTAGCCGTTAAAAAAAAAAGTTACAAGAGAATAATTAATTATTTATTAACTACTTAATTGTCTTATTTATTATTTATGTACATATTTATAAACATGTTATCATTTGTAAGGTACATTTATATCACATATTTTTAATTTAATTTTCACTATATAAAAATGGTGCATTTATTAATACTGATTCATGCTTGTTATTTATTAAATATCTAATTATTTTATTTATGTACATATTTAATTAAATAACTTTATGTAACAAAAATATATTATTTTATTGCTTTCGTTGTAATATTTAAAAACAATAACCATACTTATTAAATCCCGGCCACAAATAATGCAATTATTGATAGGGTTTGGAGAGAGTAAAATATACAAAGACCTTACCTTTATCCTTAGAAAAATAGAGGATGTTGTTTCTAGAGACAAAAAAAAAATGTTTTACCTTATCGGCTTCCAAGGTACATTGATTTCCTTATTTCCTCAATATGACATTTTGATAAACTTGATGCTTGGGTGTTGATTAACTGTCCTATGAAGTTATTATTCACATTATGTCATAATTTATCTGTATAATTCATATGCAGCAAAAATCAACAGCTGAGTGACAAAAGTTAATAGATTATCAATTTACCTCTAAGGGATGCGTAGCAAATCCACTATTTTGATTGACAATTCGAATAAACTAAGTCGCTAATTACAACACTTTATATTTTTGATTATCAAAAGAATCAGAGCAAGAACGCAATAGAAGATAGTTGGACTTCGACTAATGTGATTTTATTATTCAGATGTATGGCCTTTCACTATTATTACAGGATTCAATTTCTAGTCCTCACTTTCCTGCTTTCATTTTTTAACCTAACCGTCTCCCCCCCCCCCCTTTTTTTTTAAAACAAGCTACAGTCTAGTACTATGCAAACAAGCCAAATGCACATATAAAATAACATATTATAATGTGGCCCAAAAAGATGGAGCTATAAGCCTAGGCTTTAGTAGACTTGTACTTTAACCAAAACTTTATTTTGGCTATTAAGGCCATGCGTAGTGGGGGGCTTTATATATAAAGCCCCTCTTTCTGATTGGTCCACGTGGCAACTGAGTCAGCATGGAGAGAGAAACTGAAAAATGGGTGTAGTGGTAGGGGCTTTATATATAAAGCCCCCCGTAGCGGTGTGAGGGGCGCCATTTTTGTCCACCTTGGATACAGGCGTTATAAATAAGGCCCCATTACAGTCGGTCTTAATAAATTTAACTTAAGTGGACTGAAAACCGACAATCTAATCAAATGAACCAAACCAATTAACCAATTGATTAATAAGATTATTTAACCGATAACTTTGGTTTTGGCTGAAGCTAATAACTTAATTGAACTGAATCATGCATATACGCGAACACCCTGCTAGTATTTAAAAAAATATTTACAATGTGTGTGTATAAATGAAAAATATAAGATTTATATAGATTACGTGTGGCCATTAACTTCCCGAAAATGCGAGTGTGGGTATACGATAGCGAGACGAGGCCTGCGGTTTTGCCGCTGACACTGTGACCCAACCACTCATTCTATCCTGTCACTTTCGTTAAATTTGGATACAAAAATGTTTTCACTTATCTTTAAATAAATGTAAAATAATAATAGCATAAGTTTTAAATATTATTTCATTTTTGCATATATATAAATATGCTATAAGAATATTAGTATCTTCTTTGAATCCGGTACTTACGTCATTATCATTAATTTAGGTTATTAATATTATGGGGACGATTATTGTACACGATATCTAATTCGTACGACGTGTATGAGATATTCAAAACCAGCAATTATATTGTAGGAAGATTTAACATTGTTAGCTTATAAACTCACTTCTCTCATGATTTTTAAACGTCCATAACTTCTTATATGATAATATTTCATACGGTGGCTTAAAAATTTACAATAATTAATGTTCCTATGTTTTTCCCACTTGTTTCACTAGTTTTGTAAGATTAAGAGCCCAAAACATCTTCTACATTTCGCACGCTAAGGATTCTTGCATTTGAACCTTTGCCTTAATATTATTACTACTTGTATTTAGTTAACTATTATTACTACAAATATAAGACTCTAAGCAGTGTACTTAACCCCCCGTCCAAGTGGAGTGTTTTCATTGGCTGAAAGAAAAATCTACACATATCGATGCATCTACCCTTCACGCCCGTTACCACTCTCACAACTAAACGAAGGATTTTCATTTACTACATACGCGTATAGGGTGATCCCGCTATTATTAATAGCGTGATGACCCATATAATATCTGACTTTTTTTTTAGGTATTTATTAATCTTTTGAATAGCAGGCAACAATTGCACAAGTAGTCCCCTTCCAAACAAAGCACGTGACATTGATCTTTCCCTATCCTCTTCATTATTTAAGTGTCTTCTTCTTGAAAGAACATGGTTCTTTTATTCGATTCTGAACTTTTCTTCTCGTCGTTTTTAATATTATGTATTATCATTAAACTATTTTCTACTTAATACAACAATTATCACTTCGTTATTTACCGCAAATTGTTCAACCTTTTATCGAGCAACTCAAATGTTCTTGTCGAGTTATTATAAATTCAAGCTTCAAATCTATACACACGGGCTAATTAGGGTCACCTCGAGATGTTATTATTTTTTCTAGCGTTATATTATATGCAAATTTGCATATAACATAACGTAATGGTTAATGCTTTATAAGGTGCAACTTCCGTTACATCCAGTGCCGAAGCTTGACCCGAAACTTCGGGGGGTCGGAAGTCATCGAGGGGGGGGGGGGGGGGGGGGCGGAAATCACTAGTTTCGGGGGGTCGGAAGCCAATTTGGGGGAGGGGTCGAAACCATATATAACAAAAACTTTCTATACAAATAATATATAATCGGAACTTCTGAGCGAAAATTCAGGGGGGGTCGGTCGCCCCTCCCCGCCCCTAAAGAGCTCCGCCACTGGTTACATCAACGTCATAACGCCCATTCAAAAGATGTGTAATGATTAATCCCTTTTAACGCCCTTTTAATTATTACTTTTCATATTTTTTTCTCCTCTTTGAGCATTATACTCTTCATGCCCATATAACGCCTATGGAGACGGTGTTGGGGGTGCTATCACGCTCATTCGTGCCTCTATAATACCCTTTACGCATGATCTAAATCTAGAAGGTGAAGTTTATTATAAAACAATAACTCATTATGAGAATAAATTTGACAAAGTTAAATAGTTTTTTCATTAAAGGTTCATATTTTAAATTTTGTACTTCATACATATAAATTTATATATTAAGTATATATGTAACAATTTGTTGGTAATTCGTCGGTGATTGCCGACGAATTGGTGAAGTACAGTCCTGTTTGGTATGAGATAATGAAATTGAGAGGGAATGGAATGGACGGGGGAATGGAATGGATAAGGTAATGGAATGGATAATTACTATTTCATGTCTTGTTTGATTGTCATGTGAGAATGAAACAAAAATATTACTTTATGTTGTTTGGCATGCAAGAAAAGACGAAAGAATAAAACCCGTGGTGAGTGGCAGTAGTGGGTGGTGGTTAGTGGCTATGATGGTGGATGGTGATATGTGATGGTGGCGGGTGGAGGTGATGGTGGCAAGTGGCGGCGGTGGATGGCAGCGATGGTGGGTAGGTGACGATGGTGGGCGGTTGTGCCAGTGGTGGTGGTTGGTGGTTAGTGACGGTGAAGGTGGGTGGTGATGGTAGTGGTGGGTGGTGATGGTTGCGGTGGTAGGTGGGGGCGTGAAGGGTGGCGACGGTGAATGGTGGCGGCGGCGGTGGTGGCGATGGATGGCGACAGTGATGGGTGGCGGTGGTGGTGGATGGCACCGGTGGTGAGTGGGTGATGGTGGTGGGTGGTGGCGGCAACGAAGGGTGGTAGGTGGTGGCAGTGTGGCAGGTGGCAGCGGCGGCGGTGGTCGGTGGAGGTGGATGGCGCCGGTGGTGGGTGGGTGACGATGTTGGGTGACGGCGGTGGTTGGTGGCGGTGGTGGGTGGGTGACGATGGTGGGTGTCGGTGGTGGTGGTGGTGGTGGGTGGCGGCGACGGTGGTGGGTGGTGACGATGGTGGTTGGTTGTGGTGTTGGGTTTTGGTGTTCTTAAGGAAGGGTGAAAGAGAGGATGGAATGAAAAAAAACATGGGGGAGGGATGAAATGGTTTTGAGGGAATGAAATGCCTTATGAAATGGGTGATTCCATTCCATTGACCAACCAAACATACAATCTTTCATTACTTCGTAATAATCCATTCCATTCCGCCTTCCATTCTGTCAACATCTCAAAGTTCTTTTAGTGTTATAATAAGATCAGTTCTGTTTGTAAATAAGGTCCTGAACTTGAAGGGCTATTTGTGTTAATCTGAAAGGTAGTTTGTTAATAAGTCGTTAACATAATTAGGGCTTATATAGTCAGATTAGGGCATCAGTTTGGGGTTAATCTTTTGTAATCTTTTTTTTTTTTCAATTCCTTTTGTATTTTCGTTCTATCAATAATAAACTCATTAATCGTTGGTTTAATTGTTCATTTGTGAATCTGTTCTGGTGTTTTTTACAACAGAGACTGAGAAACCAAGGGTTTGTATTTCGTAGAATAGGCTTTGCGATTCAAAAAGGGATAGCGGCGCAGCTTATTGCTCGCTTACCCATTATCCAGATGTAACTTGGTTTTTATTCATCTGTATTAGCAAACAAAAACAAACGGAATTGTAAGATCATTTACTTGGTCAACAGACAGGCTAATATATCAACAAAATGCAACAATGTATGATTAGTGTAGATTGAGATTTATCATAAAACAAGGAACTTGAAACATTACCACACATTAAAATCAAAATCCTAATGATATTGCTTTAGTAATGCCAAGAGAACAGCAGTCTACCATATACTCGAAGACTTGTGTTGTCTAAGATAATCATTTTAGCTTTTGAAGAAACATAAATAGGTTTCTTTATATCATTAACAACACCATAAAAAGATTTGATACTTTAATATATTGCAATTTGATAAACAACATGATTTAGGCTTATCCACTTAACACTAATTTGACTTAAAAACGTTATTGTTCAAACATTAAAATATATACTAAAGGTTATAATGCTTACGACCTATTAAATATTTTTCTTTAAAAAATAAAAAAATAACTTTTATTAAATATAAGATTCTAATCATATGTATTACATTAATTGTCTTTCACGTTGCAGCTCAGTGGTTGGCGGTCCACTCTCACTTTGGTGAGAGCCGGGTTCGACCCCCATGGGAAGCAATGTGAGAGACATGCGCCCAAGTGATGGTCGAAACTAGCCTACTTGTAGGTGTCAGGTTCGATTCTGATGGCCCCCCGGTTTTCTAGTACCGTGCATTTACTCCAGAGAGGCTTGACTCTTGTGAAGGGTGCAACATCTGTCAAGTGGCAGGTGGCGGGAAATTTTCCAGGTGGTAGCCCTAGCGCCCGTTGCACAGAGAGGCTTCTCCTCTCAAGGGCTGGCCACGCTCGCAGACACCAGGCTTAAGCCTGCTGATGCCAATGTAAGGGTGTGGCTAGAGACCCCTGTTTCGGGGATGTGATGGTAAGAAAGTCACCTACTAAAAAAAATGCATAGAATTTTACGTAGTGAAAAGCACATGCAATACCAAAGATTGTCATCTCTTCGAGTCTCCAATCTAACATGCAGGGAAAAACTCTTTATTTGGCATCTCTAACCCTATGTAAATTGAACAAAAGGAGTTTTAGAAGTATACCATTGATATTATATGCCATAATTAGTGAACACATGCATCATGATCTTAAGGAAGTCATACTTAAGAGAGAGAACAGTAACATGCTTTTCACCTTTAAAGCTTTTAAAATGTTCACCAACATGAACATAAATCCTTTCCCTGCCAAACATCGAACATACAAAACCAAAACACCCAAATAATTCATGGTATGGGCATGAGAGCATGATTGAAATATGATTTTAAGATGTGAGTGAGATAATGATGGTACAGTTACAATCACAACCTTAACAACATCTTAAAAATTTCCTTAATTACAATTTTACCCTCCTTAAAGAAGCTATATTGTGTTATACATGTTTGCTTATAAGTTGTGTGACACACAAAATTACATTTGTAGCCACATTTGGCTCTTTATAATGTAGTATAGAAATATATATTTTAATTTTTTAAATTCTTTATTAGTCCTTTAAAAAGATACAACGATAAAAATTTATTGATAAAGTTTACACTTTAAAAGCTTAATAACCAAATCATTCATCAAGTAATAGATATGATAAATTGAAAAGTTTGTTTGTTTTCAATAAGGATTGCAATTAAAATTAAGTTAAAAAAAATTGACGAAAGAAAAAGAGCTGAAAGATGAGCACCACCTAATTGTCTAAACCATCATCTTTAATGAGTTTGAAAAACTATACACTTTTGAAAAAGTACATAATTTTAAAACCTATATTTATTTCTAAACCACTAAATCACGTGTATACCTTATTAGAAAACACAACTAAATAACAAATTTTATTAGAAAAATAAAAATAAAAAAACTAATAGCCCACCCCGTAACAGTCACACTATTCATAAGCATTCACAAACTAATATATACAGGATAATTCAAATTCAAATATATTTAAAGTTGAATGAATTGAATAGCCCCTATATTCTAACATGAGTTGGATGGCATTTTTGTGATTATATGGATTTAAAGGGTTATTTAATTTATGTGCTACACTGTTATATGATTCGTGTCAAGAAAAGGGTTGATACCATCCAATCTTGTCTGTAATCAGTGTGTCTTTTGTATGTGAGAGAAAGGGGAACAAGGATCCGACAACAACCCCTTTTGTTGCCCTTTAGCCAATCCACCACCACAAGAAAACGACGACGATCACCAGGACGAGCATGATGGATGGTGGATTTGAAGGAGCCAGCAAAAGTGATGATGGATTGAGAAGAAATCTACAAATATGGTTGGAAAAAAGTTTTCATTTTTACAGGAGAAGAAGTTGAAGTTGTTTTAAGGGGTTGGGAGAAAAAAGATGACCATGTGTATAGGTTGTTATGCAGAAAGTGTAATTGCACATGTTACAAATACAATATGATACCAGAAATACTCAAGAACTTTATTAATCAAAGAATAAAAAACAATACAGATCAAAATAACTCTCAAAAGATTAACTACAAAATCTCTAAGACTGAAACAACTCTCAAATACAAATACTCTCAATACCTATCAACAGACGACTACAACTTTGCAAGATCAAACACAAGACGTATCTGATCTTACACAATGAAACCCTAAATCTGTTTAGACGAAAAGAGAACAACGAGAGAAAGAGATCGAAACCTGGATCTCTGAGCTGAGATAAGGTATATATAGCCAAAGAGTAGGCTTGGGAGAAAACACACCCGAGCCTCTATGAGCCGTTAGATCAACAAGAGAAAACACAGCATAAATAGATCTGAGCCGTGTATTTAGCCTTGGGGATTACCAGCGTGGCAATCCACCAATCCTTCTGTTAAAAGCATGGGCCTGCACACGAACTGGGCCATCTACCAGACTTCTTCAACTAGGCTTCCAGCCAATCCACTACTGGGCTCCTTTGCCATCCATCCAGCAATACTTGTACAAGCCCAATCTCGAACATTTTATAATATCTATAAAAATACAAAATAATAAACATAAGAACTTATTTATAAAAAAACTTAAGTAAATGAATTGGAGCAATATATCTGATGAGGTTTATCACTTTAACACCCCCCCACAATTCGTTTACTCAAATGGGTCAAAACTTTTGCCAAACCAGAATCACCTAAATGGGTCAAACAACCCCAAACTTCTGCCCAATTCTTCATGTGAAGTTGCCAGCAACCCTTTAGTGAACAAATCAAATATTTGATCCTTAGAATCAATAGAAACAGTCTTAATCACACCTTTGACAACTTGATCTCTCAAAAAATAGAGATCCAATTCAAAGTGTTTGGTTTTATCATAAAATACAGGATTAGCAGCTATGGACATTGTTGCATTATTGTCACAATACAAATCAATAGGTGTTTTGACCAAAACATTCAGTTCCTCAAGTAAATTTCTCAGCCACATAACTTCACAAGAAGCAACACATATTGCTCTATATTCAGCCTCTGTTGAAGATCTAGAGACTGTGGATTGCTTTTTTACTCTTCCAAGATACTAAGTTATCTCCTAAGAAAATACAAAAACCGGTCAATGATTTTCTGGTACTTGTACATTTTCCCCAATCAAAATCAGAAAAGCTTTCAGATTAAACTGGTCAGCTTTCCTGAATCTGATTCCTTTTCCAGGAGAATGTTTTAAGTACCTAAGCAGTTTAAATGCAATTTTCAAGTGACCATTTAAAAGACTATGCATATACTGACTCGAGAAATGTACAACATACAAAATGTCAGGCCTAGTATGTGACAAATAAATTAACTTCCCAACAAGCTGCTGATAAGCAGTTATGTTCACTATTGGTTCAGACATATTAACTATTCCGGTTAACACATGATTTTGTTCTATAGGTACATTTACAGGCTTACACCCCAACATATCATATTCAGATAATAAATCAGTACAATACTTTCTTTGGGTTAAAATAAGATCATCATCTTTCCTTATTACTTCAATTCCTAAAAAATATTGTAATTTTCCCAAATCTTTAATCAAAAATTTAGTTTTAAGACATAACTTAAGCTTATTAATTTCACTTAGAGAGTTACCAGTAACAACTATGTCATCAACATATACAAGAAGGATAACAACAGAATTAGAAATCTTAAAAAACAGTGAATGATCACACTTACTTCTTTGAAAACCAAATTCAACTAATACATTCACAAGTTTTTCATTCCACATTCTTGGGGCTTTCTTAAGACCATATAATGATTTTTTAAGTCTACAAACCTTATTATCATCTTTATTACAGTAACCCTCAGGAAGTTTCATGTAAACTTCCTCATTTAAATCCCCATATAGAAAAACATTGTTTATATCTAATTGAAGCAATTCCCAATTATTATAAACAACCATAGAGATGATACATCTAACAGTAACAATTTAACAACAAGGGCAAATGTTTCATTAAAATCTTTCCCTTCTTTTTTACTATAACCCTTAGCTACTAACCTAGCTTTATACCTTTCAACTTCACCATTGGATATATATTTTACTTTGAAAATCCACTTACACCCTACAATACTTTTATTTTTAGGTGTATCAACAACAGTCCAAGTGTCATTTCTATTTAAAGCTTCAATTTCATTATTCATTGCCTGAATCCATTCAGGACTTTCTAGAAGATTTTCTAACATTTTCAGTTCCAACAGACTCTGAAGTATTACCCTCAGAATTAAATTGGTTATCACTTGCAGTAGTCACATGTTCTGCCATATCATTACTACTCATCCTGTTGTTTGACTGCTGACTCCCAGCCATGTCATCAACAACAGGTTGACTTGCAGATTGCAGAATATCATGTGTTCCTACATCTAACCTACCTAACCCCTTTCTATCATCATCAGGATCATTTACTTCAAAACCATTTTGAGAGTCTGTGTTTTCAAAATTATTAAAAAATTTTAAACTATTAATGTGGTTTTCAGAATTAGAATCAAATGAGTCAAAAATATTTTGTTCTTTTAAAAGGAAAGCAACTTTCAAAAAACTTTACATCTCTTGAATAGCCAATAGTTTTGCTATCAAGACTGTAAACCTTGTATCCTTTTTTCTCATTTGAATACTCTATAAACACACATTTTTCAGCTTTACTATTAAACTTATCTGAATCATTTAATATAGTACAAAAACACAGACAACCAAACAATTTTAAATGATCAAGAAAGGGTTCAAATCCATACAACAATTCATAAGGGGTCTTTCCTCCTAAAACTCTAGATGGTGTCCTATGCTTCCTCTCAACAATATCATTTTGTTTAGGAGTATAGGCACAAGTTGTTTGATGTATTATTCCTTTATCCTGACAAAATCTTGACATTTGATTATTAACAAATTCAAGACCATTATCACTTCTGAAACATTTTATATGTTTATTAAACTGTGTTTGAATAATATTGAAAAAGTCTTTAACATTTTCAAAAACATCAGTTTTGTTTTTTAATAAACATACCCAAACAGCCTGGGAATAATCATCAACAATTGTTAAAAAAATATCTAAAGCTATCCCCACTAACAACTTTATAAGGACCCCACACATCTAAGTGGACAGGTTCACAAACTTGAGTGGACTTGTGTTCAATTAGTGGAAAGGGTTCTCTATGTTGTTTGGCTCTAAGACATACCTCACATGGTTGATGTTTATCATGTTTTTCTAAGTTGAGTTTGGATTTAAGAACATTAACAACTTGTTCAGATGGGTGTCCTAACCTAGCATGCCATATCTCATATAATTCAGAATTAAAACACACCTTAGTATTCAAACATGCATTACCACACAAATACAAACCATCAAGCTGATTACCAGTCACCAGGACTTTCTTGGTTAACCGGTCCTGTATATAACATGTATCTTCATCAAAACCAACATACAACTTATTATCCCTAGCAAGTTTATGTACAAAAATATGATTCACTTTGTATTCAGGAACAACTAAAACATCTTTCAAAACAACTCCATTAGCAAGATTAACACTACCAATTTTAGTGACCAAAGCTTTAGTTCCATTAGGATGATTAACATGAATGTTTTAATCAGACACTTCAACATAATCAGTTAACTCAACATCATTAGAAACCATATGTTGACTTGCTCCTAAATCAACAATCTAACCAATTCTAATCTTATTCCCTACATTGATTGCAAAACCAAATATAGGTCTACCACAAACATTGGTACAAAAAAAACTACCTGAAACATTGCAACTCTGTGGATTCTCCTTAGTTTTTCATTCAGAAGACTAAAAAATTTAGACAGTTGTTCATTTGTCAAAGAAGGAGTAGGAGAGTTAGTATCAATATTCACATTGTTACTATTTGTATTAACCCTACCCTTTTTTGACTGATTATCCCTTTACCTCATCCAAGGAGGATAACCAATGAGTTCAAAACATTTATCAGCCAAATGACCAGTCTTATTGCAGTGAGTACATTTTAAAGAAGACTGACTAGTATTTTTTATTACCAAACTTCTTATTAGAATCAACATACTGTTGATCAGTTTTAGCAATAAAACCAACAATTTGAGTTTTCTTATTTGTTCCACTAGAGTTCCTATATGATTCTTCTCTAGACACAATTGCATATGCCTCCTTTACAGAAGGCAATGTGTCCCTAGTTAACAAATTAGTTCTAACAGTTTGATAACAACTATCCAACCCCATAAGAAACTGCATAAGTTTGATCATTTGACTAAAATTGTTGAAATCCTTAGCTGCATCACATGTACATGGAGGTAATTGGAGTATTTGATCCAATTGCTTCCACATGACATTTAACTTTTGATAGTACTCAGAAACAGAAGTACCATCTTGACAAAAACTATTTATTTTTTGATATAAATCAAAAACCACGGAACCATCTACTTTATCATAAGTTTCTTTAAGTTCTTTCCATACATCACTAGCAAGTTTAGAGAATACTTGTCCTAGATATAATTCCTCAGACATAGAATTAAGAATCCAAGTAACCACAATAGATTTACACCTATCCCATTGTCTAGCAAGAACAAGATCATCAATAGGTTTAACACAATCTCCATTTATAAATCCAAGTTTATTTTTAACTTGTAAACATAAGATCATAACATTAGACCATACACTGTAATTATCAGTACCTTTTAATTTGATACTTACAATAGTCAAATTTGTGGAGTCACTGGGATGAAGATAGAGAGGGTCTCCTGCATCTATTTTATTAACAAGAGTCACAGGGTCAACAATAGCACCGGTATTAGGATCTACTGGACCCTGTCCTTGACCCCTTCCACCTCCACCTTCTCCTTCATTCACCATGACTAATCAAGTAACAAGATACACACAAACAGCAGATCACACAAAGGAGATAAAAGCAATCAATCAAACAAACACAATCAGAGATCAATCAATCAGACACACGACACACAGCGAAGTTGTATTGGCGATCCAGATCACTGGTTCATCACTCAAAAGGTGCAGTGCAGGTCCTCGTACAGGAGCCACCTAAATTTATAGACAAACCCTAAATCTAAACAGGGATACAAACCGTGGCACAGACTCCTCAGGACTAACTCTAAAATAACAAGAAAAGTCCAGGAAAGATCTCACCAGAAAGGCTCAAGTTAGGGTTCGCCACAAGAACACAACCTACGATCTGTTTAAGAATATTCACCCAAGTTTGTTCCAAGAACTTAACACCAGGACAATCAATCAAAAGAAGATGAACTAACACCTTCAATCAACCTAGAAAACCCTAATATCAGCGGAAGAAGATAACCAAGACCGACAACAAAGCCTAGAGCTTTGATACCATGTTACAAATACAACATGATACCAGAAATACTCAAGAACTTTATTAATCAAAGAATAAAAAACAATACAGATCAAAATAACTTTCAGAAGATTAACTACAAAATCTCTAAGACTGAAACAACTCTCAAATACAAATACAAATACTCTTAATACCTATCAACAAACGACTACAACTTTGCAAGATCAAACACAAGACGTATCTGATCTTACACAATGAAACCCTAAATCTGTTTAGACGAAAAGAGAGAACAACGAGAGAAAGAGATCGAAAACTGGATCTCTGAGCTGAGCGAAAGGTATATATAGCCAAAGAGTAGGCTTGGGAGAAAACACACCCGAGCCTCTATGAGCCGTTAGATCAACAAGATAAAACACAGCATAAATAGATCTGAGCCATGTATTTAGCCTTGGGGATTGCCAGCGTGGCAATCCACCAATCCTTCTGTTAGAAGCATGGGCCTGCATACGAACTAGGCCATCTACCAGACTTCTTCAACTGGGCGTCCAGCCAATCCACTACTGGGCTCCTTAGCCATCCATCCAGCAATACTTGTATAAGCCCAATCTCGATCATTTTATAATATCTATAAAAAATACAAAATAACAAATATAAAGAACTTATTTATAAAAAACTTAAGTAAATGAATTGGAGCAATATACCTGATGAGGTTTATCATTTTAACAGTACACACCCTAGAAGTACATATGCTGCTTTCATGTAACCCAAATAGAGATTATAAGTTGTATAGGTGAAAGGGTTAGGTTGTTTAAAGCTTTGTAAACTTTGGTTCACAAACATATTTTTCATTTAGGCATTGGGGAAGATGAAGCAAAATGTGATGCTGATAATGATGATGATAGTAGGGCGAGGGCTGATGAGGATAATGGGAGGTTGTTGTAAAATGAAATGGAAGTATCATGTGTCGTTTGTTTCACACGTATAAATACTTTTCCTTTCATAAATTAAACCAAGTGTTTACATTTAGTAAAGACTTGCTTAAGAAAGGGTTCTTTAAATATTTTTTTTTTTAAAATTTAAAATTTCCTTAACGTTGCTATGAGTACTTTAAATTACACTATATTTATAAATTCATATAAGATACTAATATTATGTTTTTATTGTTTATTTTGGTCAAACAGAGAGAACTGGTCTTCATTTTAAGACTGTCCATTGTGAGTCGCGAGCGAGTCTCGACACGAGCACACGCGATGGTGCTCGCGTGTGTTAACAGAAGAAAGTGAGCACAGGTCACGCTGGTGCTCACCCCTACTCACAACGGGATCAAGTGAGCACAGGCGATGGAGTCACTTGAGAGTGAAGTCGTTGGTTCACGTCTGCTCGTTTACGGCCCACAACGGATGGTCTAACCTGTGTATTCGTTTGCTATAATGTTTGCCAATGAGCCAAAGGTAAAAAAAAAAAAAAAAAAAAAAAAAAAGTAATGTAACAAATTAGGCATACTAGATTTCGGTCACATAGCATGGGAATCCTTGCGCCAGTTATAATGCCACTAGTTAAATTGATTAACCACTTAACACATTTTATTTTAAATGATTGGCTACCACACAAGTGGGAGCCCTACATAGGAGACAAATCGTATCTCCATCATCACAGGCTTGCAATTGGGGCATCTTAACAACATTAACGTTTTCCCTTTTTATATCTTTATTTGTTTACTTTTTGTTTCTCCTACAATGATCCATTGTGGTCGATAATGCACCTTTAAGTTTTTAATTGAAGTTATATTCTTTTCAATCTTATTTTAAAATTTAAAATACAGAACTTGATTTATATTGTATGTGTTTATTTACTTATTTATGTTTATTTATCTTTGTTTGCGTTTATTTATGTTCATAAACTGTTCATTTACAATGTTAAAGAACAAACATAAACAAACACAAATATGTCCATCTTCTTAATGAACAAATATGAACAAGAAGATGTTCGTGTCAGTTAAAGTTAAATGGACGAACATGAACATGCACACATTCATGCTTGACCGGTTCATTACATGCCTATACATGGATGTTTCAGTCAAACATTCAATGAGCTATATCATTTCTTCAATTTCTCAGGATTGGTTATGTGCCACCACAATGCTAAATGCTTATCTTATACACGAGAGTCTTGCTTGCCAATAGGCTTCATGTGATTGTTCACTCATTAACCAATCAACATCAATGAAGTTCGACTTGATTCCCGCTATGGAGAGGTCCAAAAGAGTTCCAACATCATCGAGCCTTTACAGTTGTAAATGTGAATGGTGACCGTCATGTCTTGGTACAATTAGGAAGGTATCCAATGCGTACCATTACGCTGTTGTGGAGACACTATAAACATTTGCGTGTAGTTAGTTGGGAAACATGTACATGCGACGTCTATACATTTATATTAATTTGATAGGTGGTAGTTGTAATGTTGATTATACAAATTTAGATATGTAAAGAATTATATTGTATTGCAATCAGTCTACAATTTGTAATAAAAACTAGTGGGATACCCCTGCGCTACGTGGTGGGAATTCGATTGGTATTGGTTCGTTTTATTACGGTACTGCCACTCATTATACAAAAAAGGACAACCCAAAATCAAAGTTATTTTATTTCTAAAAGGATATCATCACGTGTTTTACGTTGATCACAACTATAAAATGAATATCGGTACCAGTTCTAATAATACCGCTTAGAATCTACATGTATCGATATTGTTGGGTTAGGATTGGTTGGTTCGTCATGGTACTAATACATAAAAAGTCTACTTTTAATACAACTCCGTTTTTAAAGATTATACTGAAATGTTGAGAACAAAAATTAAACACATCTACGAATTCAATGTTTGTTTTTTTTTTTTCAAAAAGAGTTAACAAACACAAATTGTTAGAGAAAAAATATTGTTCAGAATCTACATGCACCGATATTGTTGGTTCAGAATTGGTTTGGTTCATCACCCTTACCAAAAAATCTACGTTGAATAAAACTGCGTTTTGAAAAATCTACTTTGAATACAACTACGTTTTGAAAGATTATACCGATACATTGAGAAAAAAACATCAAACGCAGCTACAAATTCAATTTTTTGTTTCTAAAAAATTAACAAACGCAAGTTGTTAGAAAAATAAAAATCAATAATTTATAAAATATATTAATATTAACATATTCAATGTTCATCTACTAAGTAATAATAACAATAATTCTATATAATAACAATTCAGAATGTTAACAATACTAATTCATTAGTGGTTCATGTGGCTTTCTTTCATACGACCATTACATGTTTACTTGTCACCTACTTATCTTTGCAAGCCCAATTTTAAACCTTTGTTTTTTTGGTTGTTTTGCCTATTTATCAGTTACCTCCTACCTATGTATACTGGATGTTTGGTTTTGCCTAATCACAACGAATGACCCGTTTGACTATTCTTGCTCAACCTCAATCCTCGAACTAAGGATGGGGTTGCCAATACTCATCAAATCGCCTAATCACAACGAATGACCCGTTTGACTATTCTTAGTTAACCTCAATCCTCCAAGTAAGGATGGGGTTGCCAATACCCATCAAATCGCCTAATCACAACGAATGAACCGTTTGACTATTCTTGGTGAACCTCAATCCTCCAACTAAGGATGGGGTTGCCAATACTCATCAAATCGCATTATCACAACGAATGACCCGTTTGACTATTCTTGGTTAACCTCAATCCTCCAAGTAAGATGGGGTTGCCAATACCCATCAAATTGCCTAATCACAACGAATGAACCGTTTGACTATTCTTAGTGAACCTCAATCCTCCAACTAAGGATGGGGTTGCCAATACCCATCAAATCGCCTAATCACAACGAATGAACCGTTTGACTATTCTTGGTGAACCTCAATCCTCAAACTAAGGATGGGGTTTCCAATACTCATCAAATCACCTAATCACAACGAATGACCCGTTTGACTATTCTTGGTAAACCTCAATCCTCCAACTAAGCGTATTTTCTTTGTTTATATTTTCAATAACAACCCGTCGCAATGTGTTATTATAAAAAGACGTTACCCTGCCGCGAAGCGCGGCTATAAATGCTAGTTAATAATAATAATAATAATAATAATAATAATAATAATAATAATAATAATAATAATAATAATAATAATAATACAATTTGATAATAATATAACTATTATTGATTTTTTTTTACCCTCAGCTAACCAAACTAAACCATTTATATGTTCTATTTTGATTTTGATTGAAGCTAATAACCAAATCAAAGTGTGTAGATCCGTAATATATAGTTGGATCCTTTGTGAAGAAAAAGGAAAACAACATAATAACTGGGACAGGCAACTTGTCATAATCATACGGTCTGAAACGAGTTATTACTTATTAGGCAGGCAAACATTTAATTGTTACATAAGGTGGGCCGTCAACTCATCAATAATGGTACGAAACTTTTGACTTGGGCTTGATCTGTTAATTCTTCGTGGGCCTTCCCATCTATCTTTTATTGTCCCTTATTTTTCTCTATACTAGTATTATGCCCGCGCGCTTCGCTGCGCAAATACAATTCTAAAAAAACATGACAGCGTATTGCATTATAATTTGGTTAAATTTCGTAAAACATGTCTCTTTCTCGCTCTCATTCTCATAAGAGACGGCTTTTGAAAGTAAATTTAAGATTTAACAATCAAAATTACAATTCTTGTTTTTTTACAACCCACATTTGTTTTTATGTTTATTTTGTTCATACAATCATTCAAGCTTAACTTTCTTAGTATAATATAATGATTTTAGAATTTATATTTATATTATAGTCATTTTGCAATTGATCTAGACGGTCACTTTGTGTTTTTAATTGAAATCATGTAAATGTGAGGAGCTTCAAAACAACTCACATGATAGTAATAAATGTGATAATTCAAATACATTAATAAGTCTCTAAATTGATTATATAGTTATAGTATAAGTGCATAATGCAATAAGGGGTATTATGGGAAACTTTTACATGATATATTTATGTTAAAACATGAGTCTCTTGATATCTCATCTTAAAATGAGTGTAACATTACTTTTCTAGACATGTCTCTTCCTTAAGAAGGTAACATACATTTACGGTATATATGGGATGAGATGTCCTTTTAAAGCATAATAAACATATTCGACCGCATTTATGCTTTATGGTAAAGTGATTACATATGAAAGTAACCGACCAAAAAGTTATCAAAAGCACATTTGTAACACGGGTTCAATCAAATGAAATGGTTGCTACCTTACATCAAACTTTTTCTTAATCATACTTGTAATGTTTTTCTACTTATGACACGTATTAATTACTTAAGGATGAACTTGAAGTCTTAATCAAGCCATCGATCGTTCTAATAGTAAGTAGTAACCTTATCCTTCTTAATCGATCCACACCACAAATCTATTAAGACTCTTAAAGCGAAGTTAGCTTTCATTTCTAAACTTTCTTGCGGCTTAGCAACCACAAATGAAAAGTATAAGGGGCTGTTTGGTTGATTAAGTGCTGAATCATTAAGATGCCTGAATGATTAAGAGTCTCTGAATGATTAAGTGTTGAATGGTTTAGCTATGGACCAAGTCTGAATGATTCAGCTCTTAATCATTCCATTCAGAGCTTTTTTAGGTTGAAACAAACAGTCTGAATGCTGAACCATTCAGAGCTGAATAATTCAGAGTCTCATTAAGAGGCTACCAACAGGCCCTAAGTATTATAAAAGGAAGATCACAAAAATGAAGTTAATATGTTAAATATGAATATAGACTCATATTTGTGTACATATATCAGTTTATAGACCTTCACATAAATAGTCACTTCAAGTTTAGAGTTTGTGTGTTGAAGTTCCCATCCTTGTGTGTCATTTTTTTTTGAAAGGCGAATTTCTTGCTCCTTGTGAGACTTGAACTCAAGACCTCACACTTTTAGTGTATTAAAAGGCTTTGCCTTCCTTGTGTGTCATGTTCACCAATAATATAAAATAGTTATGAATTAGGAACATCTATTGTTTGCTACAATAGCAATACAATTGCTTGCAATCAATAAATAATACTTAACAGTTAACAAAATAAGAATATATACTACCTAGCAATGTAGTACCTACTGTCAATGTCAAAATGTTTGAGTTGTTTAAAAATAATTGTGAAATTTATGGTATATTCACTATTATTATCAAGATCAATCAAACAAAACTACAGAACAAACGATTACACCAAAGAACCTCTCAACAATCTCTAAACCAACCCTAGCAGATCATCAATAGATGATCTGCTGATTACACCCAATAAATCTAAACCTAAACAAACTGTGATGTAAACCCTAGGTGAGAGAGAACAACGAGAGAACAAAAAGTAATCGAAACAAAAAGAGATCTGATCTAAAAACTGAAGTGAGAGAAGAAGCACACTGCTTTTATAGCCTCTCTCTCATCTCTGTATTCGAGACAAATCAACGGCCAGGATCAATAGATAGAAATAAGATCAACGGGTGAAACAAGTTATGTTTGTTTCACCCGGATTGCCAACATGGCACTCTCCAGGCTTAATGGGCTATCAGGAACGGGCCAGACTTTATGATAATGGACCATGAACTCTGGGCTCTCAGCACTTTATCTGGACTGGACCTCAGCTGCTACACAACGACCTCAACACTTCTGGACCTCAACCTTATAATCTCCTCAACAATATGCAAACATAATAAAGAAACCATTATAAGTAAAAATGATATGAAAAGTATAAAAGTGTATAGAAAATGTATATTTTAACACCCCCCTCACTTTTATTCCCAAAAAGATTAACCATTTTTAACCATTTGCAAATAATGTTATGTTGAGAAACTAATAACCCTTTTGTAAAAATATCAGCTATTTGATTTGCTGACTTAATACCTTGTGGTTTAACTAATCCTTTTGATACCTTTTCCCTTAAAAAGAAAAGATCAATTTTGAAATGTTTGGTTTTCTCATGTAAAACTTTGTTAGTTGCAATGGATACAGCTGCTGTATTATCACAGAAAAGAGACACATGAATAGATACCTGGATATGTAGTTCACTAAGCAGATTGATTAACCAAATGATTTCACATGTCGCAGTGCACATTGCTCGATATTCAGCTTCGGCTGTAGATCGAGATATAGCCGACTGCTTTTTACTTTTCCAAGTTATCAAACTATTTCCCAGGAAAATGCAAAAAACCAGTTACCGACTTCCTAGTTACCAAACACTTCGCCCAATCTGAATCAGCATAAGCTTGTAAGGTAAAGTCTGAACCTTTCTTAAAGCTTATACCATTTCCAGGGACCCTTTTAAATATCTCAAAACTCTCATAGCAATCTGTAAATGAGCCTTGGTAGGCTTGTGCATGTATTGACTTAATACATGTACAGAATAAGCTATATCTGGATGAGTATGAGACAAATAGATCAGTTTTCCAACCAATCTTTGGTAACCAGTTATATCAATAAGGTTTTCACTTTCTTTTAAACACAAAGTTGTCATAATATAGTTTGACTCAAGAGGACTATTAGCTGGCTTGCATGCAGTCATGCCATACTCAGCTAAGAGTTCCATACAATACTTCCTTTGAGACAAAACTAACTCTTCCTTTGTATTTACTACTTCTATTCCTAGGAAATACTTAAGAGAACCTAAGTCCTTTATTTGAAACTTGGTTTGTAAAAACATTTTTACATGTTCTATCTCCTTTACAGAATTACCAGTTACTATAATATCATCCACATAGACAAGTAACACAACCATTACAGTATCTTTACATTTTATAAACAACGAATAGTCACAAACACTTTGCACAAATCCATTTTCAAGCAACACACCAACCAATTTCTCATTCCACATTCTAGGAGCTTGCTTAAGACCATATAAAGATCTTTTTAACTTACAAACTCTAGAATCAGATTTAGAATAATAGCCTTCAGGTAACAACATATAGACATCTTCCACAAGATCTCCATATAAGAAGGCATTATTCACATCTAATTGGAATAATGGCCAATTATTCTGTACAGCCATAGCAATAACTACTCTAATGGTAACCATTTTCACAACAGGTGAAAAGGTTTCCTCAAAATCTATGCCCTCTCTTTGGCTAAAGCCCTTGGCAACTAGCCAAGCTTTATACCTATCTATTTCACCTGAAGCCTTATACTTGATTTTGTAGACCCATTTGCAACCTATTGGTTTTCTACCATTA
Source organism: Ambrosia x helenae (assembly GCA_030844895.1). Taxonomy (NCBI): domain Eukaryota; kingdom Viridiplantae; phylum Streptophyta; class Magnoliopsida; order Asterales; family Asteraceae; genus Ambrosia; species Ambrosia x helenae. The sequence continues at coordinate 2,686,455 of CM061228.1, forward strand.
GGAAGATCCACAATATCCCAAGTATTGTTTTTAAGTAAGGCTCCTATTTCATCATTCATTGCATTTATCCAATTTGGATCTTTGCAAGCTTGATGATAGAATTTAGGCTCAATAGACTTATTTAACATAGAAGCAAAACACACATTTTCAGATGATAATCTAGAATAATTCACAAATTTTTCTAATCCATACTTAACCTTACCCTCAATTATAAACTCATCCAATTTTTTTTTGGAAAAACAGTATTTCTAGTAGACTTTCTAACACTAGGCTGAGGTGTTATATGTCCCTCAGAATTTTCTCTTGATTCATTATCATAATGCTCACCCTCAGCCCTGCCTAATCCACTTCCTATCCTACTTGGTTGCTGACTGCCACCAGTCTCAGCCTCTCCAGAAGTGGATTCAGGAAAGTGAATGGACTGCTGAGACCGATGAGCTTCTGATTCTAAGTTGTCTACCCTCTTTTCATCATTGGGAACACCTATACTACCTGAGTGTTGATTGTCAGTACTATCATACAGATCAAAAAATTTGGTATTATTGATATTTTCATAAACTTTAGGATCAAAATTCTTAGTAATGTGACCCTCTTTAAAAGGAAATATTGACTCATAAAACCTAACATCTCTTGAATACATAATCTGTTTTTGTTCAAGGTTCCATAGTTTATATCCTTTCTTTTCATTTGAAAGACCAATTAATACACATTTTTCTGCACGACTCTCTAGTTTATCAGAATTATTTAAAATAGTACTGTAACACAAACACCCAAATACTCTAAGTCTATCTAAAGAGGGTTTATATCCATACATTAACTCAAATGGTGTCCTACCTTTTAACACAGAGGATGGTGTCCTGTTTATCAAATAAACAGCAGTTAAAATACACTCAGACCACATCTTTAATGGTAAACAACTTTGAAACAACAAAGACCTAGCAACATTCAATAAATGTCTATGTTTTCTTTCTACTATACCATTCTGTTGGGGTGTATATGGACATGAAGTTTGATGAATTATTCCAAGTTTATTACAAAAACCTTTAAACTGAGTGTTAACAAACTCAGTACCATTATCACTCCTGAAAATTTTAACACTTTTCTTAAACTGATTTATTAAACATGTTGTGAAATGAACAATATTATCAAAGACTTCTAGTTTAGACTTCATAAGATACACCCAAACAGCCCTAGTATAATCATCAACTATGGTTAGAAAATATCTAAAGCCATCTCTACTAGGAACCCTATAAGGCCCCCATACATCCAAGTGAACAATATCCCCCAAACTGGTGGTTTTGTGTTCACTAATGGGAAAGGGTTCCCTATGTTGTTTGGCTTTATGACAAGTCTCACAAGGATTGCCATTTCCAATCTTTTTTATGTTTAAATCAGTTTTTAATATTTCTAAAACAATATCAGAAGGGTGTCCTAACCTAGAATGCCATAATTCAGTTAATTCACTGTTAGGCACACTAGCACATGACAAAACAGAAGACTCACCACAGAAATAAAGACCATCATGCTCATTACCAGTCACTAGAACCTTCTTGGTTAAAGAATCCTGAATGTAGCATTTAGATTCATCAAATGAGACAGTCATCTTACTATCTTTAGCAAGTTTATTAACAGATAACAGATTAACACAATAATCAGGGACAACAAACACATCATATAAAGTGACATCATTACTAAGTTTAACATCTCCAATCTTAGTGACCTTAGCAAATGTTCCATTTGGATGATTTACTTTAATATTTAAATCTCTAACATCAAGTTGATTTATTAAACCTTTATCACTCATGACCATGTGTTGGTTTTGCCCCTGAATCACAAATCCATCCTAATATTCTGTATTTATCATTAAAAACTAGTAAATGCAAAAATTCTTTTTGAATTTCCACTAAAACTGAATGAACACCAAAAAATTTTACCCCTACCTGCAGCATTGCAGCTGGTAGAAGGTTCATCAGGCTTTTTATTCAAAAGACTCAACAACTGAGCAACCTGATCAGAAGTCAAAACACTTGGGGAAACAGAACTGTTACTCTCAGCAGAAGCAGAATTCATATTGTTATTACCCAGCCCTTTCCTGTTTTGACCAGGTCTAGGCCTCATCCAACTAGGATAGCCTATGATCTCAAAACATTTGTCAATACTATGACCAGTCTTATTACAATGAACACATTTTAAATTCTGATTATTACCCTTACTAGTCTTTCTTTTATTATCAATGGACTGGCTTGTTTTAGCAAAGAATCCCATAACTTGACTTGGATCCTTTGAACTAGAAACACTAGAATTCCTATGGGACTCTTCCCTGGAAATTATGGCAAAAGCCTCCTTTACAGTAGGAAGAGTGTCTCTAATCAACAAATTAGTTCTAACAGATTGGTAAACACTATCAAGACCCATCAAGAACTGCATTAGTTTAATCATACTATTAAAATCATTAAACTGTCTAGCAGCCTCACAGGTACAAGCAGGTAGCTGCAGTATCTGATCTAGCTGATTCCACATAACATTTAATTTGTGGTAATATTCTGAAACAGATGTACCATTTTGAGAAAACGAATTAATTTGTTGATATAGGTTAAACACAACAGACCCATCTATTTTATTGTATGTTTCTTTTAATTCCTTCCATACCTCTAAGGCTAACTTGGAGTATACTTGTCCCAAGTATAATTCCTCAGATATGGAATTAAGAATCCAAGTTAGGACAATGGAATTACATCTATTCCATTGTCTTTCTAATACAAGATCATTAGTTGGTTTAACACATTCACCATTGATAAAACCTATCTTATTTTTAACTTGAAGTGCCAAAATCATAGCATTAGCCCAGACATTATAGTTATCTGTTCCTTTAAGTTTTATACTGACAATGGTTAGGTTAGCAGAATCACTAGGGTGAAGATACAATGGGTCACTGGGGTCAAGTTTTGCTATTAACTTAACATTATTGTTAATAACAGTTGTATCTTCACCTTCACTATGAATACTACGGTTATCTTCATCAGCCATATTTCAAGTAAGACAGAAGCCTTTACACACAAGTATAAGATCAACCAGATAATCACAGATAAACACACAAACCAATCAAGAATCAGATAGAAACAAACAAACCTAGGAGAAACCAAGCTAGGGACCAGATCACAGGTTCATCACTCAAGGGTGCCTGTGCAAGCCTTAACTTGGGAGCCTTTCTAACCTAGACAACTAGACAAACACAACCAAATATTGAGTCACAATGCTGGTCCCCCTAACCCGACCAAACGACTCCTAGACACAGACAGAAAGAAAAAGAGCACAATCAAGAACAATCTCACCAATAAGACCCAAGTTAGGGTTTCTCCAAAAACAGGTTACCCTTTGATTGGGGGTAACGCACAGGGAACTCCTTGCTAGGGTTTTTACGACCCCTAGCACATCGCCTTCACACAGTCTCAACTAATAATGTTGATTATCAGCTACAACTGACCAGAGGACAATACCAGCTCCACAGATCTTGATCAAGATCCAAGAGAGAAAAACCTAATCGTCACAAAGGATGATCAGATCAAGAATAATACGCAGTGAATACCAGATCAAAGCCTTAGCTCTGATACCATGTGAAATTTATGGTATATTCACTATTATTATCAAGATCAATCAAACAAAACTACAGAACAAACGATTACACCAAAGAACCTCTCAACAATCTCTAAACCAACCCTAGCAGATCATCAATAGATGATCTGCTGATTACACCCAATAAATCTAAACCTAAACAATCTGTGATGTAAACCCTAGGTGAGAGAGAACAACGAGAGAACAAAAAGTAATCGAAACAAAAAGAGATCTGATCTAAAAACTGAAGTGAGAGAAGAAGCACACTGCTTTTATAGCCCCTCTCTCATCTCTGTATTCGAGACAAAGCAACGGACAGGATCAATAGATAGAAATAAGATCAACGGGTGAAACAAGTTGTGTTTGTTTCACCCGGATTGCCAACATGGCACTCTCCAGGCTTAATGGGCTATCAGGAACGGGCCAGACTTTATGATAATGGACCATGAACTCTGGGCTCTCAGCACTTTATCTGGACTGGACCTCAGCTGCTACACAACGACCTCAACACTTCTGGACCTCAACCTTATAATCTCCTCAACAATATGCAAACATAATAAAGAAACCATTATAAGTAAAAATGATATGAAAAGTATAAAAGTGTATAGAAAATGTATATTTTAACAATAATGAATATTATTTAAAACCAAGACATGACAAGCCAATATGCAAGATTCAACAAAACAAGTGCCGGAAAAGAATGCTGAAGCAAGTGGAAGTCAAGATTTAAGGTTCAAGTTCATGATCATGAATATGTTTTTGATTGTCCAAACTTTCTTGGTGTTTGGTAGGCTAACAGAATAAATACCGGACCTGAAAAACGCTTGGCTAAGTGCTTGTATTCGTAAAGACTAGAAAAACAATGTGATTTGCAAATAGTGGGGTATTAAGTGACGAAAGAGGAAGAGAAGACCTGAAAAACGTTCAGGGACAGGCGATTTTGAAGGCGGAAGCTAGGAAGGTTGCTAAGCACGAGGCAGCATGTCTAGAGAATCAACATGTGTTCATTCCGTTTGCCTTCGATACTTTTGGATCCTTAGCCCCTGAGGCAGTTCGTTTTTTTGGAGCGGGTGCAGAAGGTGGTCCACAGTGATTCGCAAAGCCCGAGGAACCAAAAGTTTGTATTTAGTAGAATAGGCTTTGCGATTCAAAAGGGTATAGCGGCGCAGCTTGTTGCTCGCTTACCCATTATCCAGATGTAACTTGGTTTATTTCGTATTTTAATAAAACTTTCATTTTATTAGTCAAAAAAAAATTATAATACTTATTATTCACATTCACAAACTCTTTTTTATTAAAAAATAAAATGATAAGTTTGTGATGGTTTTGACATTTTTACAAATGAATGAATGAAGATATAAGAAAAGTAGCACTAAAGTACTGGTGCACAAAAAAACCAGAAATCGGACCTGATAATAAAACCTGAAACCGGACATGATAAAAATCCTGAAAGTGGGTTTTGTATGCCTAATTATTGGGTACCCGAACCCGCCCCTACTCATATGGTACACATAGGATATGCATTTCAATACAAAAACTTGTAGCCGAAACTGACCCAAGCCCGATCATATACGAAACCAGGTTTTTTCTATACCAGAGATGTAAATATATGTTTTTATGTTTTTTAAATTTTTATCTATTGTAATATACTTAGTTTCTAATATACATGTACGTGTATTATTTGTTTATGTTTACCATATTGATTTTGAAGTTTATGCAATAAAACGGACTCAGTTAAAGCGTGTAGCCACTTAAAAACCCTGAATTAGACCTGAAAATAAGGTGTTTTATATACCTAAAAATGGGGTATTAAAATACCCGGTATAGATTACCCAATTCTATGCTTTACCCAAAACCGGTGACACCAATTATGGTTTTTCAAGTCAATACCTGGACCCGAACCCAAAACGGTTATGGTCAATACCTGGTTTTTCCATACCAATCAAACATGTACCCTTAGTTTTAAAAAACACGAAGTACACAAAAGCGACAAGGTTTAAAATCAAAGCGCGACAGCGTAAAAGCGAGGACTTTTCATACATGAGGTGCAAGGTGCATATATAATTTTTTTATATATTCTATAGGTTTTTAGCATTCCTTACCCAAAATATAGGTCTAAATGAGGTTTTTATATATGATTTAAGGTATAGATCGTTTAAATGTACAACCTTTTTAGCTACATATATAACACTTATAAGCACAAGAACATCCCCAGCACGCGCCTCAGTGGGATTTTTTTTCTTCAAAAAAACTCGCTTTTGTGCTCTTCTTGTACAGGGCTCGCCTTATGTCACACAAAGCACAATTTCTTTGTGCCTAGGGCCGCTTCGCGTTTGAGGTGCGCCTTTTCAAACAAAGCCTATACCTAGGTCCATACCAGAAACCTGTTGGATTACTTACAGTAAAATGGAGACCGATCAGATTCTGCAAAAAGAAACAAACAAGGAAAATAAAAGGATTAACAGAACCGGGCTTGTGTTTGACACAATTCCCTTAAACAGATTCGTCGTCTGTTCCCAGGGTACACCGGTTCAACAGTGACGGTGCACTGCGGACTATCTCACTTGCCTGAAAAGAAAACCGGAACTGGACTGGCACTGGAAAACTTGTTGCTGCAATAAGACAGATGTGAGAGTATATGTTTCTGTGTGTATTGTGTTCTGCACACAAGTCTATATTATATACTTGAACAACCAAACTGTTGGAAGCTGTTCAGACTCTAATTAATCACGCGTATTAAACACCATTATTATGATGTTAAGCTGCATTCGTGTCCGCAGGTCGTGCGGGCGCCACGTTGGTTCAAGGATTTTTCCGAGCCAGAGCCCATTTTTGCACCCCCCTGCGCGCGGGTAGGAGTCAGAGGATAATATAACTTTAACAATTTAATTCCTCCATTCCAACTTTACCTTATAAAGTCTTCCAACTTTCATCTTCCCACCCAATGTGGGACACAACCAACTCACACACTTAACTCACATTCACTTCTATAATTTTCCAACAAAACCAAGTATAAAAAAACCCGGTTTTGTGCACCTCTGCCTAAAGTCCTAAACTAACCATGGGAACACTAATGACAATAATCCTTTTAACGGGCTTGATAAACCAGTGCTCAAAATTTAACCCCATTGGGCATCGGGTTTGGTCAATACCTGGTTTTTCCATACCCAATCAAACATGCACCCTTAGTTTTAAAAAATGCGAAGTACACAAAAGCGACAAGGTTTAAAATCAAAGCGCGACAGCTTAAAAGCGAGGGCTTTTCATACATGAGGTGCAAGGTGCTTATATATATTTTTTATATATCCTATAGGTTTTTTGCATTCCTTACCCAAAATATAGGTCTAAATGAGGTTTTATATGATTTAAGGTATAGATCGTTTAAATGTACAACCTTTTTAGCTACATATATAACACTTATAAGCACAAGAACATCCCCAGCACGCGCCTCAGTGAGATTTTTTTTCTTCAAAAAAACTCGCTTTTTGTGCTCTTCTTGTACAGGGCTCGCCTTATGCCACACAAAGCACAATTTCTTTGTGCCTAGGGCCGCTTCGCGTTTGAGGTGCGCCTTTTCAAACAAAGCCTATACCTAGGTCCATACAGAAACCAAGTATAAAAAAAACCGGTTTTGTGCACCTCTGCCTAAAGTCCTAAACTAACCATGGGAACACTAATGACAATAATCCTTTTAACGGGCTTGATAAACCAGTGCTCAAAATTCAACCCCATTGGGCATTGGGTCAAAAACATAAATTCTTGGGTACGTAGAATTTAATATTTTCCAGTTCTAAAAACTTATAACATCAAAATTATTTATTTACAATAAAGGTATCAGTGATCATAGGTTTTTTCAATAGTATATATCAATCAATATCCATAAAACTAGTGAAAAATAATGCTAAAATAACTTTAACGTATGAGGCTTTAAATACTACTTATTCAATTTCTTGGATCTCTTCTACGATTTCATTAGTATCCTTGGCGAGACGAGAAGTGAACTCCGAGGGACTCGGTGCTCGACTGTGTTGATCCATGGCGTTGAGTTGAGTAACCATGTTTGATATCGGACTATCACTAGGTGTATGGGTTTGTTTTCTTCGCTTTTGTTTCACCTCCTTGTGCCATTGCTTTATCATATGTATCGTTTGATCTTCTAACACCGCGCTTTTATATGTTGAACCCATCTGCATATTTGGAAAGTTGTTCCGAGGGTCAATGGTCTTACAGAATATTCGTAACATATAATATAGCGTATAGTTAAAACTAAATGCTTAACGATGTAATGTGAATGAGGTTATCCCTGTATATTGTATTAAACTAACTTTTTTATTAAGGTCACATATATCGCTAAGTTTGTATTATTACATATATCGTTAAATATGTTTTTCCAAGTCAAACCTTTGGTCAAATTTAGTCCTAGTATTAGTCAAAGTTGTTATTAGTATTTATTATTGGAAAATCACGAATTGACCTTGACTTTTGGGTTTTACCAAAATAATCACTTCTCATCTCTCTAGAGAGATGCCTCACGGTATACGAGGCGTCTCCGTGAGGCTTCAGCAATGAATCAATAGTGAGGCGACATGTGTCCAGCCAAGTTAATTTATTGGGAACTTCCCATCTCTCTGGAGAGAGGCCTCACGGTATACGAGGCATCTCCGTGAGGCTTTAGCAATGAACCAATAGTGAAGCGACATGTGTCCAGCCAAATTAATTTATTTAACCCTTTTAAAGTCTTGGAGACGTCTCCATCTCGGTAATCCCTCATCTCTCACCCACTCTTCAAACCAACTGAAAATTTTGCTCATCAGACACAACCAAAACTCCAACTGAAAATTCATCACCTACCCGTCTCTCTGATTCGTTGTCTCCGCCCAAAATTCAACCGGATTTTTTTTGGGCCTTCCATCAGACAAAACCAACGGAGACGTCTCCGACACAACTTCAAGACAACTCTGACGAAGATGTTGAAATGTCTTGTTGTTGAAATCACCACCAGCGATGAAAGTCACCACCAGAAGAAGTGACGTCTCCGACGGAGACGCTGAAGTCTCTTGTTGCTGAAATCACCACCACCAACGAAAGTCAACACCGAAAGAAGTTGTGTCGGAGACGTCACCGTCACACGTTATAAACATATGACAAAAGTTACTACCACCGACAGAGACGTTGAAAATTTTGTGTTGATGTTAATATAGACGGTGCCCAATACAATAAGTAGATATGATGTTTACAGGAAAATGGACAAATGTCGCCTCACTATTGGTTCACTGCTGAATCCTCACAGAGAGGCCTCTCGTATACCGTGAGGCATCTCTTCAAAAAAAAAAAAAAAACGGGAGGTGGCTAGTTTGGTAAAACCCCAAAAGTCAAGGCTAATTTCGTGATTATCCCTTTATTATTGGGGTGTTTGGGATTGATTATTTAAAACAGATTATGTGTTTTGGAAAAGCAGGGGTACGGTGGAGCTGTTTATAGATTATTGCGTTTTGCTAGCCTAAAATACTGATTATCTGCGTTTTCAAAACGCAATCCAAACACTGAAAACTGATTATTTGCATTTTCAAAAACGCAATAATCTAAAAATCAGATTTAAAACACAATCCCAAACACTCTCATATATGTAGGTTATGTCTCTTCTTTATTGTATATATATCTTGTGTAAGTCATGAATAAAGACAGCACTTTTAACATGTGATATCTCCGCAATTCATCAAAAATTAATTTTTGAATAAAAAAAAACTAAATGACGTATTAATCATTTGATATGAGATGACTAACAAGGTGGATCCATGACTTTTTTTTTCTTTCTACAGATATAATTTTCTTAAAATAATCGGTGAATCGATAATAGATTGACTGTGCGTTAGATAAATAACACATAATAAAACTAGTGTCCGATACTATATAACTATGGCTATAACATATAATTTTTTTTACCGATGTCACATATAAAGAAATAGAGAAAGATATATAGCAAACCTGAGTCACAAGAGCATAGAGTGGAAGAGTAATGTAGCTACACATTACTTGAACAAACACCCTATAAACAAAAATTTCTGATTGCATTTTAGTCAAAGTTCATGAATATTAGAAGTGGTTAAATGTAACTCTTCAGGATAGTGAAGTGTCTTTATGTAACTTACGCTAGCACAACTCTTGATGCAGCAATAGTTGTAGTTTCATGGAAGCATGAATTTATCCCATATTGCAACTGCATAATAGCACAGGTTAATAACAATTAACAACAAGGAGTTTTTATATATCAAGAATAAAGAAACCGCCAATTCCTAAATTGAATCAAATTTGTATTTAAATGTATTGAATTAGTCAGTACGTTATGATTTGCTTTGTTTAGTTTTCTCCTTAATATCCTTGCTTGCATTCCTATATATTGTACATTATGTTCATCTCATAATCAATCACTTCATTCTACAACTTCTCTGTTTACTTATATTACATCGTCTTAAATTATATATACATGGAGTACAACAAGTAAACAGAAGTCACCACTTTTATGCCGAATAGGGTTTGTAATTCAGAAAAGGTGGTGGCACAGCTTGTTGTACGTTTATGTTAGACAATAATTGTTCAATGTATTTTTTTCGTAAATCCTTTTGTATTTAGGGTGTCAATGTGTAAATTATTTTCCCTATATATTTTACTCTAACTCATGAATTGATTAAGAGAATTTCAATTGTTCTCATGGTATAGAGCCTTTACTAAAAAAATTAAGTTTCCCGATCCTTCTCTCTTCCTCTTCTTTCTCCCACCTGATCACTTTCCTGCTTCCCTCCCAATCTCCTTCTTTCTGTTCATCTTCCTTCTGCAGATTTCCATAATGGCCTCCTCCTCCAATGTTACCCCTTCCTCCATGAACGGTCTTGCTCCTATGATCGCTATCAAACTCAACTCTACCAATTTTATTTACTGGAGGATGCAAATGTTACCTCTGTTTGCATATCAGCAGATTGCTGGACATGTTGATGGCAGCCTTACAGCCCCTCCTTCTATGATTACTGTTGAACAAAAAGAAACGGTGAACCCGGAAAATGTTACTTGGTTAAAAGATGAACAACAAGCCATTATTTTACTCAACACCTCTCTCACCGAAGAGGCCTTAGCGGTTACTATTGGGTTATCAACTGCTCGTGAAATATGGGTGGCGCTTGAAAATTCTTTTTGCAATACATCCATTGAAAGGGTTCAAAACCTTCGAGACAATCTTCGGATTCTTCAAAAGGGTAACAAATCTGTTTCGGATTATGGTCACGCCTTCAAAGGTATTTGTGATCAACTTCATGCCATCGGCCATCCGGTGGATCCAATGAACCAATTGCATTGGTTTTTGTGTGGTTTAGGGTCGGCGTTTGAAGGCTTTTCAACACATATTCGCTCTGTAGCCCGATTCCAAATCTTGCTGATTTATTGGCTCATGCGGAGAGTCATGAGTTGTTTCTTAAAGCTCTCCATACCAACTCCTCTCCACCGGTTGCTTTCATAGCAGTCGCAAACAACACTCGCCCTTCATATCGTATATTTATGGGTTAGCAACAGTTGTTCAATTCTCGACCCAATCTTAGACCAAATTATCGGCCAAATAACCAGAAATATGGTCCCAACAATTACCCTTCTTATCGGCCAACAAGCGCCCTCCAACTTGTCAACTTTGTAGGAAAACGGGTCACTTTGCAACCTAATGCTATCAACTGGCTCAATTTGCATCGTCTGCCGGCTCGTCCGAAGCCCAACTTGCTCAAGCCTTTCATGCGCAGTGTGCTCTAAATCCTTCCATCCCTGATTGGACAGGAGATACGGGTGCCTCGGATCACATGGTTCCTAGCAATGCTTCTCTTCTATCGGCCACACCCACTCAAGGTAATCATTGTGTTTTCTTTGGAAACGGCCAATCCTTACCGATTACACATGTCGGTAATACTAAACTCTTTAGTTCTCTTGATCTAAAAAATGTTTTGGTGGTTCCCAACCTCACAAACAATCTATTATCCATAAGCAAGTTAACTTAGGATAACCCTGTTGATGTTATTTTTTCTTATCCTCATTTCTTTATTCAGGATCGTCACAACAAGAAAATCCTAGCCCGCGGGTGCCGTGAAGATGGTCTCTACATTCTCCACGACACTACTCAAGCCTTGCTTTCATCTACCAAATGTCCTAAAGCTTCCTTTGAATTGTGGCACTCCCGTTTGGGACACGTCAATTTTGATGTTATTTCTTTATTGAAAAATAATGGTCATATTTCCTTTACTTCTGTTTTACCTAAACGGGTGTTTGTACCCCATGTGAACTTGCTAAGTCTAAACGACTTCCTTTTTCTATTAATAATAAACGTGCCACTTTACCTCTTGAATTGGTTCATTGTGATTTATGGGGACCATCACCAATTAAGTCGGTTGGGAATTTCTTGTACTATGTTGCATTTGTTGATGACTTTTCTCGCTTTACTTGGCTATTCCCATTAAAAGCGAAATCTGAGTTTGTCAAGACATTATCTATTTTTATACCTTTTGTTCAAACTCAATTTTCTACTAAAATTAAAACCTTTCAAAGCGATGGAGGTACTGAATTCACCAATCACAAAGTTCGTTGTCTATTTGAACAAAATGGTACCTTTCATCGAATGTCATTCCCCTACACCCCTCAACAAAATGGGAGGGTTGAGCGTAAACACAGACACATTGTTGAAACCGGCTTAGCTATGTTATTCCATGCTAAGTTATCTCCTACATATTTGGTTGATGATTTTTCTTCGGCGGTGTACATAATTAACCACTTACCATCTTCCATGCTTGAGGGTAAATCTCCCTTTGAACATTTATTTAATCGCACTTCAGATTACTCCACTTTTAGATCTTTTGGTTGTCGGGTTTTCCTTTCTTACGGGATTATGCTGACAACAAACTTGCCCTGCGGAGTATCCCTTGCATCTTTCTTGGTCATTGTTTCAAATACAAGGGTTTTAAGTGTCTGGATCCAACCCTAGGCGTGTTTATGTCTCTCGACATTCACGCTTTGATGAAGCCTTTTTCCATTTGATCCGCAAACCACATCTACACCTATTGAGAAACTTGACATCACTCAATTCTTGGACCCTACTGATGGTCCGAATCATACTCCTAGTGCCTCTAATCCAAATCCTTCACAGTCTGATGCTACCCTTTCCCAACCCAATATTATTACACTACCATATTTCCCTCCCAATGTCACACCCTCTCCTTACCCAACAACCCCTTTACCTTCGGCCCCCACCACCCCTCACACGAATCCTCCTGCCACTCCCTTATTCACTCCTTCAAGCAGCCCACCGAACTCCCCATTGCCTACCAACTCGTCTCCTAGTGACCATGCTTCGTCAACGGTCACTTCTCCTTCGGTTCTGCCCCTCCGCCTTTACCGACCCATCTGATGATCACACGTGCCAAAGCTGGAATTTTCAAGCCTAGGAACCAATTAGATTTAGCCCACACCAACAAAATTCCTCTCCATCGTGCTCTATTTGCCTCTAGCGATCCTAAGACCTTTCATTCCGCTTGCAAAGAAGAAAAATGGCTTACCGCAATGCAATGCGAGTATGATGCTCTTATTCGAAATGACACATGGACCCTTGCTCCTAGACCCAATAATGCCAATGCTGTGGGCTCAAAATGGCTATTTCAAACCAAGTTTCATTCTGATGGTTCCATTGATCGTCATAAGGCGCGGTTAGTCGCACAAGGATTCACACAGGTACCAGGCCTTGATTATTTTCATACCTTTAGTCCCGTAGTTAAAGCAACTACGGTGCGCACCGTGCTTGCTATAACTGTCATTAACAGCTGGCCTCTCCATCAATTGGATGTTAATAATGCATTTCTACATGGTCGCCTAAATGAAGTCGTTTTTTATGGAACAACCAAAGGGGTTCATTGACCCTAGATTTCCATCCTATGTTTGCAGATTAAACAAAGCTATATATGGTCTGAAGCAAGCACCTAGGGCCTAGTTTCATCGGTTGAGTGTGTTTCTCACTCAAAATGGGTTCATGTGTAGTCGTGCAGATCCGTCTCTTTTCATCTATAAACGTGGACTCATGCATCATGTATCTTTTGGTGTATGTTGATGACCTCATTCTCACTTGTAATCATCCTGACACTCTTCGGTCCTTCACACCCTCCCTTTACAAAGAATTTGCCATAAAAGATCTGGGGAAACTTAATTATTTTCTAGGATTGGAGGTTACTTACACTCAAAATGGTTTATTTCTGAATCAATCAAAATATGATTTGGATATTCTTACTCGTGCTAAGATGTTGGATGCGAAACCCGCTCCAACACCGTTAAGCACAAACGTTTCTTTTGTTTCTACAGGTGAATTATTTCCGGGTGCTATACATTATCGATCTATTTTTGGGGCGCTTCAGTACTTGACAATCACGCGGCCTGACATTTCTTATGTTGTTAATCAAGTTAGTCAATTTTTGCACTCTCCGACTGTGGATTATTATCAAGAGGTTAAGCGTATCCTTCGGTATTTAAAGGGAACTTTTTCTTACGGTCTACATTATACTCAAGGAGTACATACTGCTTTGTCTAGTTATTCGGATGTTGATTGGGCTCGTTGTCTAGAGACTCGTCGTTCGACTTATGGTTACTCTATATTTTTAGGTGGCAATCTTATTTTGTGGAGTGCAAAGAAGAAACCAACCGTTGCTCGGTCAAGCTGTGAATCAGAATATCGAGCCATGGCGAACAGTGTTGCTGAAATTATTTGGATCACTCATCTTTTACAGGAACTTCATGCGTTACCTCCAGACAGACCTACAATTCTTTGTGACAATCAAAGTGCTCTCTTTCTCACTCAAAATCTTGTCTCTCACAAGCGGGCTAAGCACATTGATTTGGACTATCACTTTTTGCGAAAACTCGTGACATCAGGGAAACTTATTACAAAATTTGTTCCAACCAAGCTCCACGTGGCTGACATCATCACTAAAAGTCTTCCTGGTCCTCAATGTAATGAATTTCTTAAAATGCCTCATCTTGGTCCTCCACTGTTCAAGCTTGAGGGGGGATGTTAGACAATAATTGTTCAATGTATTTTTTGTAAATCCTTTTGTATCTAGGGTGTCAATGTGTAAATTATTTTCCCTATATATTATACTCTAACTCATGAATTGATTAAGGAGAATTTCAATTATTCTCAGTTTACCTGACATTAATAAAAACTAATGCAGTTTTTTATTTAAAAAAATGATTCGAATAGAACCTTCATTGTGGTTAAACCACTACATATCACAGTACTTTTAGCGAAGGAGAAATTTGTCGGCATCCATCAGGGAAGGTTGGCAGGATCCGTCGGTGAAGGTTTGGGAAAACCAAGCATATAAAGGCTTCACTGACGGATCACTGACAACAATCACCAATGTATCAAATCAGAGACATCACCGACGAATCACTGACGGAGAGTATCGCCGAATCACCATGACAATATAACTAATGGATTAGCGACGGATGGTCCAGCGATGACTATTTACCAATTTACTTTTTTACATTTTGGGGATTTGATTCTTTGAACACATCCATGAGTGAAGTTTTAATCGGTTAAAAGTCAATTTTTCTGGTAGTAAATGAACGTACCGAAACCCAGACGAAAAATGCAAACTCGAATGCATTCTGCAAAGAAAGATACGTAAAACATAAGTGAGACCGATCGGTCTAGATAAATTAATGTTATCATTAACAGATAAACAAATTGTTACCACAAAGAGTGTGTAGTGTAATAGAGTTAGAACGAACTGAGGCTTGCTAAACCAGAAAAGATCATCGTTAGGCGTAACCACGGGTGCTCCTATGGTTACTTTGTTTTGTTCCTTGAGCCGTAGCGCCATTCTAGCGACGATCACTTGTAGTTTGGTTCCAAGGACCAACACAATCTATCATATTAACAATACAGAAAAATATATTGTATCACAAGGATTAGGTTGTATCAAATATTCAAGTCTAATGCAACAATTAAGCAATGCTAGAAAAGTAGTAAATCAACGAAAATGGCGACGGACTTTGCGACGATTTCTTTTCGTTTTGTCGCTAGCCAGCTTTTTAAGGAATAAAAATAAGTTAATCAACTCCGGTGCTACATGGTTGTAGAAACCATCATAAATGTAGTGATGTTATTTTTTGTCGTTGAAACTTAAAATTAAGCCCTGCTTAAAATTGGTCGTTGCAGGACCCTTCATCATGATGGAGTGGTCAGAGCAATGAAGATAAGAACTAGATCCTTGTGGTCGCAAGTTCGAGTCCGAGCCAACACAAGTTTTATCATCCAATGTTACCTCAGAGAACATAGTTCTTGTGGGGGCACAACGACTGTCATCCCGTTTGGTATGGTTGAACAGACGTGGTAAGGTTCTTGTAGAGCGCCAAACCCCACACCGATGCCAGCGTGAACCCGGTTAAGACAACATAATCTGGCCGAATGTGAGGTGGCTGTTGAAATAAATAGATTTCATATTATAATTCATTTGCTAATCATATGGTTCATTATAACTTATTATTGTGTTATATATCTTGGGCTAATATTTCTGTTGAGTTGTTATTGGGCAGGTTTAACCATTGGGCTAAGTTATTTGTTCTTATCGGGCTGTGTAAGATAGATGGGCCACAGACGGGCCAGGCTTGTTATGTCGTTTATATTATAAACGGCTGAGATTTGTTGGGTTGTTATAATACGAACGACTCAGATTGAGTCGATCAGATCAGCTGATGGAAGCTTCTGGGTTCTCATATAAAAGGTGTCTCTCTCTCATTCGTGCATTATTGTTATCCAGTCTCTCTCACGTCTGATTTAGGTTTTTCTTTCTTTGTGTAATCTATAGTCTGTGTAAGTCTTTGTAAGTGCTTTCTTATTTGTATTTCGTCTATATCATCATCACCAACTGGTCTTAATAACCAGTAGGTGTTGATAACTTTGTATTTTGTTCAGATCTTGACGATTGTTAAGATCTAGGGTTTGGTTTGGGTGTTTTTTGGTTTAGGTAAATAATAAAAGTTTTGTCACCGTTTTTGTCGCTTCTCTTGTGTTCTGTGTATGATTTTTTATGAGATTGATTGTTTGGGAGAGTCTGAGAGATTAGAGAGGCTATACGTCATATTTTCTACATGGTATCAGAGCCATTAGGGCTCTTTGTCTTGGGATTGTGTTGTCTTCCGCTGTTTTGTGTCTTTTTTTCTTTAAGGATCTGATCTGTCTAGATCTGGTTCTTGGTTGGTCTGTTGTAATAGATCTGATCTGATCTTGTAGATCTGGTCTATTATCTTGGGTCTTGGTTTCTTGTGTATACTGTGCAGGTTTGTGTTGAGGTCAACTGTTGTTGGCTAAGGATTGAACTGGTGCTGTTGGAGTGGAATTTATTGCTACAATTGCACCCATAACAGAGTACCCTAAGTGAAGGTACTGGTTGTTGGTTTAGCGAAACCCTAACTTGGGTTCCCCTCGCGGTGAGATTGTTCCTTCTTGTTTGTCTATTGTTTTGTCTTTGTCTAGGTGTCTTGACCGGGTTAGGGTGGACCGGTAATGATATTGGTTATCTGTGTGGTTTATTGTCTTGTGGTTGTTGGTCTATATACGTATATAGATATATACCTAGCTAATAAGGGACTCCTGTGTTAAGATCTGGGTGGGCACCCTTGAGTGATGAACCCACAATCTGAACACTGACACAACTTCGTCCTATTAGGGTTTGTTCTGTATCTGTTTGAGTTAGTTATTGTTAAATGTTCTGGTTTTCTTGTGTATTTTGATTCTGACTGTTTGACATGGGTGATACTGCTGACCCCGGTAGGGGGGGTGGTGGTGATATTGTTGTTCGTACATTGGTTAGCAAGTTAGACATCAGTGACCCTTTATTTCTTCATCCAAGTGACACCTCTAGTCTGTCTATAATAAATGTTAAGTTGAAAGGGACTGAAAATTATTCAGTATGGTCTAATTCTATGAAACTTGCTTTACAAGCTAAAAATAAAATGGGTTTTATTGATGGAACATGTGTTAAGTCTGTTGATGATGAGGTACTTGCTAATCAATGGGATAGATGTAATTCAGTTGTTCTGTCTTGGTTGATTAATTCTGTGTGTGAAGAACTGTACTTAGGACAGGTGTTTTCTAAGTATGCTAGAGATGTATGGCTTGATCTTAAAGAGACTTATGATAGGGTTGATGGTTGTGTTATGTTTAACTTGCATCAGAAAATTAATAGTTTGTCTCAAAATGGTAGTTCTGTTGCTGAATATTATCATAAGTTGAATACTATTTGGAAACAGTTTGATTCTATAGTCCAACTGCCTATGTGTACTTGTCAAGATTCAAAGGAGTTCAATGATTTTAATAGTCTTATTAAACTCATGCAATCCCTAATGGGGCTTGATGAGATATATTAGCCAGTTAGGACTACTTTGTTTACCCGTGATCCACTGCTCACAGTAAAGGCCGCCTTTGCTGTCGTCTCTAGAGTGGAATCTCATATAGGTGCAAGTGGTGGATCAAAAGGGTCTAGTATGTCTTTTGTTGCTAAGTCTAATCAAGTTGTTGATAATAGGAGAAGGTTCAATAGTAATAATAAAGGACGTAATCCTAACTTGAAGTGCACACATTGTAATATGATTGGACACACTGTTGATAGGTGTTTTGAAATTGTTGGGTATCCCCTGGTTTTAAAAAGAGACCTGTTGGTCAGGTTAATAGAACTAATAATAACAATATGTAAACAACTCTAGAACCAGTGTGTCTAATAACAATGTGTGTGCAAATGTTTCTTCTGGTTCTGGTTCACCTTTTACATCTGAACAGATTTCAAAGCTGATGAGTTTGATCAGTGAGAAATCAGAAGGAGATCCACAAAGTTCTAATGTTGGAGGTGAGTCAGTGGTTATTAATGGTTTTTCTAGTATGCTAGTCTTGTCTAAATTGTCTGAATTGTTTAAAACTTTTCTAGTTGCTCTAGTTTGTTAAAGTATGCTTTGTTTCTTGGATGGATTATGGATTCTGGGGCTAATCAACATATGGTTGGTAATGATAAACATATGATTAACTGTGTTGATGTGTCTAAGTATAATATGGAAGTTAAACATCCTAATGGAACTAATGCTAGAGTAACTAAGATAGGTGACATAAAACTTGTTGATGGTGTTGTGTTGACTGATGTGTTTTACATTCCTGATTATTGTGTTAACTTGGTTTCTGTGCACAAGCTTGCTAAGGATAACAAACTAGATGTCTTGTTTAATGAACATGTCTGTTCTGTCCAAGATTCCAATTCAAAGAGAGTCCTAGTGACTGGTAGAAAGCAGGATGGTTTATATTTTGTAGGTGATAATGTGAGTCTTAGTAATGTTTGTTTTAATAGTGTTAGTGAACATAGTCTTTGGCATAGTAGGCTCGGACATCCTTCTAGCCAAGTTCTTATTGTGTTAAGAGATACTCTTAATATTGATCAACCTGAGTCACAACCTTGTGAAATTTGCCATAAGGCTAAATAGGTCAGGGTACCCTTTCCAATTAGTGATCATAAAACAAAGAATGTAGGAGAACTTGTACATCTTGATGTATGGGGTCCTTGCAGGGTCACTAGTAGGGAATGCTACAAGTATTTTTTTTAACAGTTGTGGATGATCATTCTAGGTCTGTTTGGGTCTATTTATTAAAAGGGAAAAGTGAAGTGTTTGAAAACCTTGTCAACTTTTGTGAATTGGTAAAAACACAGTTTTCAAAGAATGTTAAAGTTCTGAGAAATGATAATGGGTCAGAGTTTGTGAATAAACAAATGACAGATTTTTGTAATAAAAATGGTATACTTCATCAGACTTCTTGTGTTTACACACCACAACAAAATGGAATTGTGGAGAGGAAACATAGGCATCTCTTGAACACAGCTAGGGCATTACTATTTCAAAGTGGTGTTCCACTTAGGTTTTGGTCTGATTGTGTTCTTACTGCTGCATATCTTATTAACAGGATTCCTTCTTCTGTGTTAGCTGGTAAGAGTCCTTATGAGTTAATTCATGGGTTCCCCCCACTCTTAGTCACTTAAGAAACTTTGGGTGTCTTTGTTTTGAAACTGTTTTCAATGATACTGATAAACTGTGTAGTAGAGCCAATAAGTGTGTGCTTGGCTATTCTTTTCTTAAAAAGGGTTACAAAATTTTAAGTCTTGAAACTAAACAAGTTGTGTTTTCTAGAGATGTTAAATTTTATGAAAACATTTTTCCTTTTAAAACTGAATACAAAGAATATGTTTTTGAAAATTTACATCATTTAAATTTTTTTGACTGCTTTCAAAATGATGTTTCTATAAGTGACTATAATAGCCAAACTGGCATGAGTCTTCCCGATGATGAAGGGGGAACTGTTAGAGCTCATGATTCTTCACCTGGGGGTCAGTTAGATGACTCTCCCAGGGCTGCCAGTGAGGTAGATCATGCTTGTGATCAGCCACCTGGTAGTACAGTTGGTAGAGGGACTAACTCCTCAGGTGTTGAAGAGTCACATGATGAGGCTACAACTCCTGAGGGAAATAGGACAAATAATATTAGACACTCTAGTAGAGAGTCAGTTTTGCCAAAAAGATATAATGATTATGTCATTGAAGTCATAGTTAAGTATGGTATAGAAAGAGTGTTAATTACTCTAATTTGTCTACTGAAAACTTCTGTTTTGTGTCAAATGTTAATAAAGTCTTTGAACCCACATCTTATTATGAGGCCTAAAAACATCCTAAGTGGGTTGAGGTCATGAATAATGAGATGGAGGCCTTGTATAGGAACAATACTTGGGTTATAACTGACTTACCATCTAAGTCCAATAGAGAGGTTGAGAGATACAAGGCCAGATTGGTTGCAAAAGGTTACAACCAAAGAGAGGGTATAGATTTTGGAGAAACATTTTCTCCTGTTGTTAGGATGGTTACTGTCAGGTGTATAATCAGTTTGGCTGTCCAAAATGGATGGTCATTATTCCAATTGGACATTAATAATGCCTTCTTATATGGTTCCATTACTGAAGATGTATACATGTCCCTGCCTGAGGGATATTCTTCAGGAAATGAAACCAAAGTTTGTAAACTAGTTAAATCATTGTATGGGTTAAAACAAGCCCATAGGAAATGGAATGAGAAACTTGTTGATGTTCTTGTTAAAATTGGTTTTGTTCAAAGTATGTGTGACTATTCTATGTTTGTTAAGTCTAAAGATGGTATATTTGTTGTTCTGTTAGTTTATGTGGATGATATTGTCATTACGGGCAATAGTGAACAAGAAATCAATAATGTGAAAACTTTTTTGAAAGAAAGTTTCCAAATTAAAGACCTAGGAAAGTTAAAGTATTTTCTAGGCATTGAGGTTTTGTATTCTGATGATGATATATGTTTAAATTAGAGGAAGTATTGTCTTGATTTGTTAAGTGAGTTTGGTTATCTTGGCTGTAAGCCAGTTAGTGTTCCTATAGAACAAAATTACATCTTGTCTATGAAAAAGGATAAGTCTGAATTTTTTTTACAAGATGTTACTGGTTTTCAGATACTTATAGGAAAATTAATTTACTTGTCACTTACAAGATCTGATATAAGCTATACTGTACAGTTCCTGAGTCAGTTTATGCATAAACCGACTGAAGCTACTTTACATATTGCTTTAAGGTTACTAAGATATTTGAAAACATCACCTGGTAAAGGGTTAATGTTTAAGAAAAGTGATGTTTTTGGTCTATCTGCATATGCAGATGCTGATTGGGCAAAATATTTGGTTACTAGGAAATCGGTTACTGGATATTGTGTATTCTTTGGTTCTAATTTGGTTTACTGGAAAAGCAAGAAACAAAATACTGTTTCTAGGTCTACTGCTGAGGCTGAGTATAGAGCCTTATGCACACTACTTGTGAGTTGGTTTGGTTGTCAAATGTTTTGAGTGAGTTAGGAATTAAGGTTGATTTACCACTAAAGTTATTTAGTGATAGTAAATCAGCTATATCCATTGCTGAGAATCCAGTGTTTCATGAAAAAACAAAACACTTTGAATTGGATCTACATCTTTTGAGAGAAAAGGTTAGTAGTGGTTTTGTTCAGTTGTTAAAAGTGTCTTCAGAACAACAAATAGCTGATATTTTTACAAAGGGGCTGTATGGGTCATAACATGAGTTGTTGTGCAAAAAACTTGGTTTAACATATATGTTTAGCAATTGAATTAAGGGGGGATGTTGAAATAAATAGATTTCATATTATAATTCATTTGCTAATCATATGGTTCATTATAACTTATTATTGTGTTATATGTCTTGGGCAAATATTTCTGTTGAGTTGTTATTGGGCAGGTTAAACCATTGGGCTAAGTTGTTTGTTCTTATCAGGCTGTGTAAGACAGATGGGCCAGGCTTGTTATGTTGTTTATATTATAAACGACTGAGATTTGTTGGGTTGTTATAAAATGAACGACTCAGATTAAGTCGATCAGATTAGCTGATGGAAGCTTCTGGGTTCTCATATAAAAGGCGTCTCTCTCTCTCATTCATGCATTATTGTTGTCCAGTCTCTCTCACGTCTAATTTAGGGTTTTCTTTCTTTGTGTAATTTCTAGTCTTTGTAAGTGGTTTCTTATTTGTATTTCGTCTATATGATCATCACCAACTGGTCTTAATAACCAGTAGGTGTTGATAACTTTGTATTTTGTTCAGATCTTGACGATTGTTAAGATCTAGGGTTTGGTTTGGGTGTTTTTTGGTTTGGGTAAATAATAAAAGTTTTGTCACCGTTTTTGTCGCTTCTCTTGTGTTCTGTGTATGATTTGTTATGAGATTGATTGTTTGAGAGAGTCTGAGAGATTAGAGAGGTTAGACGTCATATTTTCTACAGTGGCGGGCCTGCCAAGAAGCGGGTGTGACCTACTTATCACCATAAAAAGATGAACCAAAGTCACCGTTCAAAAAAAAAAATTGATCGTCGCAAAAAAGATTAGTGGTAAGGCTTTTCTTCTCGACCCAAAATCGTGGTAAACTATGTTGTAGTAGTGATTAGTGAAGGATGGCTGAAGTTTAGTGATATACTTACAACAAGCGGAAGTAGTGCTACCCATAGATACACATGCCAACCTAATCAAAGTCCAAGAACATTCAATAATATTCTTAGCTTTATAGATTTTTCTACAAACTAAATGAGATGAGTAAAGTACTCAAGAACAATCAGTTTATAAAAAACTTGAATCGAAATGAGCTTAAACAAGCTCGATCCCAAGTTCGGGTTTAAAATAGAGCTTAATTAATAAACTAGCTCAAGCTTGAGCTTGACTAGAATCGTGAATCTAAAGGAGCGAGTTATTATGTAAATGTATCTAAAGGAGCGAGTTATTATGTAAATGTATGTACTAAATTTTTTTATATAATAGATATATAACTACATGGTACATAGTTTTAAATATAAATTTATTATAAAGAAAACTAAATATTTAATAAATAATAAACGAGTATAGTTTGTTCGAGTTTTAAATAACCAGTAAAAAGGGATGAAATTTATATATACATACCATGGATGTCCGTAAGCATCAAGATAACAAGCAGAAACCACATGAGTGGACTGTCCAGATGATGAAAAAGAATTAGCTATGTGATCAGTTGGCTTAATTAACATTTAAATGTGTGTCACTTTTTCTCTAAAGTATTAGAAACGTTGTGACATTATATTATATAGAATAATATAGTAAATTGATACATATTATACATGCTATTATAAAATTTTACCTTATGCCAACTACAACTTTGAAGTCATCTTCCAGTGAACGTTGTATGTACTTGCGGAAATTAAAATAGTTGTTTGTTGATAGATGAGCCTACAATTATTAAACCAAAAAATATATAAATTCTTTTATACCCAAAAAGTATTTACTATGATACTAAATTATCATCATTTTCTATTATATACGAGTACTCACCGATATAAATCCATGACGCAAGGTGAAGTAGTCGACTTTAGCTACCGAGTGAAAGAATTGTCTAAAGAAACATTTCTGTTTCAATGCATTTCAAGCACTTATTATAACAATGAGATATAAAAATTCTTGTGAAAATAGTAAAATTTTGTCAAACTTACAATCCACAATACAATCGTTGTGTTGACTGAATCACTCATATGCCTTCTCCCAAATGTAGTTTGTCTTGTAAATCTAAATCGGCTAGGATCTTATTCAAAAATAAATAAACATGTTACGATTTGTTTTTGTTATTGAACCGCCGTAATTGGTTAGTGATAATTTTTTTTTACTTGTTTTATATTATTATTATTATTATTATTATTATTATTATTATTATTATTATTATTATTATTAGTAGTAGTAGTGGTAGTAGTAGTAGCAGCAGTAAGTCAGGTAATACGTTTTTTCTAAAGTTTGTTTTATAAAATGTTACATTAGATTAAAAATATATAGAATTTGATTATTTATAATACCATTGGCCACCATGTATTCAAGTGTTTGAGTTTCTTGTTCCCAAGCTTTCCAACTCCTCATCTGTGTAAAATAATATTTAAAAGTTTAATTATTAACTTTCGGAAAAGGTCAAGGGGCTAACTGTAAATTTGGCATTTTGATTATTTCAACATGGGTGCCTCATTTTTGTAAACATTGCATATTAGCACCAATACTTGATAGAAATCAACAAAAGGAAGAATAAGTACCTTGGCTCTCCCCAAAGCCATGGTAACAACACTATATACTATTTGCATGATAGCCAAAGAACATATGAAATAGTTTAATTGGTTTATTCCATCCTCGGATATGAAAGACGTCATTCCCTGTACAGAAAAACATTTTTTAGAATCATTGGTTTCGAAACCGAACCAGAACTAACCAGACCAAGAACTCACTACCAGATCAGTCTGATTGAATCTATTTGAACCGTTTTCAATTAAACCGACTGATCTGGTTGAACCAATGAAGCCGGTTAGATAGGATGTTGGACTGGATATCAGAGTTTTTTTTTTAATTCACAAATTACCTTTTCATTAAAACAAAATACGAAACTTACATCACAATAGAAGGTAGACGGGCAACAAGCTGCGCCGCCACCCCTTTCTGAAATCTGAATTGCGAACTCTAGTCTACCAAAGACAAATCCTTGCCCCTTTGAGTTTTTTTTTTCCTCTAAAATTTAATTTGAGTGATATATTACTAGTTCAAGCTCCATATCCCTTTTATTTACTAGTGTAACTTTATATAATAACCAAATTTCTCAAGTGTAATTAAACTTAGTAAAAGTTCTCTTTTCCTTAAAATAACTCGGCATTCATTTCATTTGTATTTTTATACTAAAAATATTAAAATTAAGTGAGACAACTAATATATAGTTAAAGTATAAAATGAAAACCCGTTTGAGTTGAGAAAACCTTCGAAAACCCATGTAAAAAATATTTTTTTTTTGAAAAAAATAACCAATGTAAAATACATGTTTTTAACACTTGATTATTATTGATTTTTTTACTTCACTATTACTTTTTACTTCAAGTTAATTGGAAAAAAAATATTACTTATTAGCAACCAAGATTCATATACGTTTCACAGGATGAAAACACCTAAATAAAGTTGATTGATTTTAAAAGAAAAAAAAAAAAAAATCTTTGAGTGACTTTAATGACATGCCTCAAAGCATGGTTAAAGTTGCAAATACACACCAAAAGTTATAGCAATTACATATAACTTTAAATTGGTTATATATACATATATTCTTATATAATCAAATTACCTTTGAAGCACAGTGATCAGTTGAATTATATGTAGCCGAAACCGAATCTAACAATCTGCGTTTTGATCGGACCATGTCTTCATTGGGTACTTGTTCAAACCGAGGAGAGGTTGCATAACGAAGTTCATATGCTTCGGTTGTTTGCATTGTTTCCTCATGGATTCTGTGACAAGGTAGCATGGTATTTGCTACTTTGTTCGGTATGCAGATTTTCGCGATTGTTTTTTGAGTACTCACTAGTATTAGTGACATTAATCCGAGAAGCATCAACGCTGAAACATGTACAAACACAAGTTTACATCCAAATACCAACCGTCAAAGCTTTTAAATTCGATCTTTATTATTATTATTATTATTATTATTATTATTATTATTATTATTATTATTATTATTATTATCTAACAACTTTATGCATTCTTACCTGATTTAAGCTTCTGTATTGCTTCATACATGGCTGGCTTCCTATGTTCCTTAAGCCACTATATTATCATATACCATACAATACCATACCATACCGTACCAGTAATTAGTCAAAGATTTGTAAAACGTCGGTAATTAAGTATATAACGTTAGAAAGATAGAAAGAATAGATGCTAACATGTGACACAATATCAAATAGATGTTCGATGAGAAGTCCAAGACAGATGAAGACGAAGCAAACCGTAGCCACAGCCCAAGTGGGTGTGTGTCGTAGTGAATGTGCCCCTACCATTTTTGCTGCGAAAATGAGGATGTTGAAGATATTGTATGAAATAGAGATGAAACAGTGAGTTTAAGTAGGATGAAGTAGAGGAGACGTGTTCAAAGTAGAGGTCGATCAATATGTCAATGTATTTGTAATTAGGGTGATATCGACAAAGGAAGGTTGTATGTAGCGTAATTCTATGGATGTTAAATATAGACAATTAATATCACTTTCGATTGACATAGATTTGCATGTGGACCAAATTTTTTGATTTCTTTCTTTTAAGGGTGAGTTTCTTATGAGTGACCCATTGTCACAATGTCTATCGAAGTCGTCAACCCGTTAAGGCTGGCCGAACTCCATGTTCTTTCAGATCCAGGCCAGCTTGTCAGCCTTGGTGGCGTTCCCCCGGAAACTGTACTGCCTCCACACGAGTTGTCTTGCTGAAGTAACAGTTTGATGAAAACCGGGGCAACGCTTAGGATTGAACCCCCCTCAGTGGGTTAGTCACCGTTATTACGCACTATTGCCTCACTATTTGATGCAGATGGAGATCGAACATGAGTCTCATAAGAATAACTCAAGTCTTTCCACCACCTGATCCATAGATTATTAACAATATTATATGATTTCTAGAGATCAGGATTATGTTTTTTGTTACTTGGATGAAGACTTATTATGAGGTCACTCATCGTTAAATTGCACCGGCTCATATAGATTTAAGTGTGAATTTATTTTCTAAATCACAATCAATACACTTAAAACAATTGATAATATTTTAGGTGGTACATTTTTTTATGTATCCAACAACTCTATGTATGACTGACGTGAAATTTGTTTAGTGTGTTAGAGATGATTAAATATACAATTAAAAGGTTTTATAACTTTAATTATTGTTTAAGCTATTTATGTCTTAAGATATAGGTGGGGAGGAGTGAAGACTTTTTTCAAGATTCATTAAACATACCATCAATAAGGTGTGAATTCTTCTTTTCTCTAGGAAATTCGTTTGTTTTTGACTTTGTGTGATTACACAACCGACAACAAACAAGAAATTGTTTCTCTGTGTATATATAAAATGGGTGTTGTTTATATCAAATTGGTCAAATCTTTTGGCTTCTCCATGTGTACAGAATACCTTATATCATTTTTTTAACGGCAAATCACTATATATATATATATAAATATACAGAGCCAGCAAGGGGCTGAGATACAAAACAAAAACAATGACACAAAACAAACAAGAAAAGGACGTCGGGCAATTACAAACAACCCGAAATGTCAAAATCTATCCAATTCTTCCAACACTACTAGAGAATGGGGTTTTTGCTACCATATTTTCGATCGCAAAACGGTGGCAATTGACCTTTTGCCACCATTTTGCTACCAAAAAACTCGGTAGTAAAATCACACATGGCAATTGCCCTATTGAAACCGTTTTGCTACCGCATTATTTTTTCCTACCGTTTTGCCACCGTTTATTTGCCACCGTTTTGCTACCGCTTTTTGTCACCACTTTGCTACCGCCTTTTGTCACCATTTTGCTACCGCTTTTTGTCACCACTTTGCTACCGCTTTTTGTCACCACTTTGCTACTGCCTTTTGTCACCATTTTAATACCACTTTTTGTCACCATTTTGCTACCGCTTTTTGTCATCACTTTGCTACCGCTTTTTGTCACCGTTTTGCTACCGCTTTTTATCACCACTTTGCTACTGTTTTTTTTGTCACCACTTTGCTATCATTTATGAAATTTCAAAACAAAACTATATTAAACCAAATCCAAATCATTCAAATAAACCAAATCCAATTCATTCAAATAGCGCAAATCCAAACATTCAAATAACCTAAGTTGTAAACATAGCCTCGATCTTCATCATCCTAACTAGCATTGCATCTTTCTCCACTTTATCTTTTTTCCATTTGAGCCCCCATCTCTCCTATGATTCCATTGAACATTTCTTTATCTTCTTCCTTTTCCTTAACGAGTTCCTTGTTGTACAACTAGCTCTAGAGCTTTAACCGTCACTACACTGTTACATCGTATAACCTGCACAAGATACAAAATGGTTTTTATCTCACTTACTTTACTTGTAACGGGTCAATTCAGGTTAGAGCAAGTGTGTAATTGGGGTGTTTCAATGAAATAGTTAAAAGGTAAATGGGTCAAAAGTCTACTACACTATATTGCGAAGGGCAATAATCATATAAATTATTGAACAAATGTATTTGCATTGATCCGACACATTTAGCTGGGACAAGTAACTTACCACCATGCTAATTTCATTTTTCTCTTCACCGTCCACTTCCACTGTGTTGTCGATGACGAGATTCATAAACTGGTCAAAACCACGAAGAGACAAGAGTCCCTACAACTGTCCGACTCGCATTCATCTTGACTAAAACACAACATTAGGGAATAGAAATAATTAGTAAAGATGTTAATTATTATTATTATTATTATTATTATTAAACTATTAGTAAAAAAATGATACAACAAGCACAAGCACACAGACAGCATGAGATCTGTTTTGTCAAATCTGCAGATAAAAGATTCATTTGGGTTGCATTTTTATACCTAACGAGACAGATGGCTTAAGATATGGTCCAAAAATAATATTTTTATGAAAAATGATTGTTTTCTGATGTAAAATAGTAAAAATAAATTTTCTATAATTTTTGTCATTTATTTGTATTTAAAACAAATTTAATGAAATTAAATAGTGTTTTAATGATTAAAAATGGTAAAAATAGCAAAAATAACTATTTTCTGATAAATAAATTTTATTTCAGTTTATCATACTTAGAATAATTTCCCAGAAAATTTGAGATTAAAATCATTAAAAACGAATTTTTAATCAATTAATTATGATAAAAAAAATTAAATCAATAAAAATACGAAAATAATATATTTTTCAGAAAATAAAAATATGAAAAATTTTTATGAAGTGTCAAGATACTACACGGGCTCAGTTTTACTATCGTCTGCTGAAGTAACGGCCGGATGAAAACCATGTTAGCTCAGGTTCTAACTCCCTCCACCTGGAAGGACAAACTCTCTCCATCATTGCCTTATGTCCCCCAATTGTTGTCTGCGGGGATCGGACCTGGGTCTCCCCAAAGGGAGCCTGGTCCGCCTACCAACCGGACTACACTTTAAGGACCTTATAACTTTATGTATGGAAGTTGGAAAGTGGGTGGTGGCCGGTGGGTTACCCAAATGACCCATACCGCTATTTAGTACCCATGGTCCTGTTTCATGGAAATTAATATCGCTATTTCCACACCTCTATACTTGCAATTAGGGGTGTTCAAAATCGGATAATCCGAATTTCGGATATCCGAATTTCGGATAATCCGAAATTTCGGATAGTCAATATTGAGATCCGAATCCGAATCCGAAATTTCGGATATCCGAATTCGGATATCCGAAATTTCGGATTCGGATTCGGATCATCCAACGGATAATCCGAAACTTAAAAAAAAATTAAAAAAATAATAAAAAATAATAAAAAAAAAACTATAAAATACGTTCTCCTTTATGCCTAAAACGTGAACCTATTAAAAAAAACAAAAATCGAGGTTAAATAAACGAAATTTGAACAAAAAATATATAAAAAAAACTTATTATTTTGATGGAAGGGGGCTGTGGAGGTCGGATACGAGGTGGACGGGGGCTGTTATAGAGGAGAGAAGAGAGAGCAACAACTATGGATTAGAGGAGTATGGACTTAGAGTTAGAAGGATTAAGGATTTAGGATTGTGTATTGTATTATGTAGTGTATATAATATTATATATTTATATATATATATATATATTTAATATTCGGATTCGGATAATCCGATTATCCGAAAATTTTCAAAATCAGGATCCGAATCTGAATCCGAAATTTCGGATAATCCGATTTTCGGATATCCGAAAATCGGATTATCCAAAATTTCGGATAATTCGGATTCGGATTTTCGGATTTTTCGGATTCGAATTTTGGATTATCCGATTTTGAACAGCCCTACTTGCAATGGATGTTGATATTCTCACATCACAGGTCGCATAACTCAATTACTCCATTCGCACAAGACTTTTAATTTCAATCCCAACTAATACGCTTAGAGTTTTTCCTCCAACAACTTTACTAATCAGTGTCTTGTTTCTATTAAAAAAATCACTATTCATACATATATTTAAGATTAATTAAATATTTGATAAGAATATAAAAGCTATTAATGATCATTAGTTTCAAATACAAATGAAAATTTATGCATGTGCATGTAATTCGGATGCACCCTATCCAATATATTCGTGCATATGAATTATGAGATGATATTAAAATGATATGTTATAATTCAATTACTAAAATTTGGTATTTGATATTGGGCTCAGAATAATAATATCTATTATTGGGTTAAATACTAATATTGATATTATGAGCTTATTGGTTTGTTGGGCTTGTGAAAGTCCAGTCTGATTGATCGGATTGTTTTGTATGTTGCAATACAACATTATGATACTTAGGTTTTTTATCGCAAGTTACGCAAAAAGAATAAAATGTGCACCGTCACTTACAACTGATTGCAGTTCACCACAA
Source organism: Ambrosia x helenae (assembly GCA_030844895.1). Lineage (NCBI taxonomy): Eukaryota > Viridiplantae > Streptophyta > Magnoliopsida > Asterales > Asteraceae > Ambrosia > Ambrosia x helenae. The sequence continues at coordinate 2,717,113 of CM061228.1, forward strand.
AAACCATGTACTCATTATTGAACGAATCTTAATAAACCAAAGGTATCTTACTGTAACAGACCAATATGAACATAAACATCACTCTTGTGTAAGTTGTCTGGTCATTGCATATCTATATATCCGTGCCATTGAAGACACCTTGCTAAATGATAAAGTTCATTTACATGACAAAAGCATGTAATAATAATATGTTATTGTATAAACTATCATATGAAGGATATTGTCCATTTAGAAATTAAAAGTTGTGATTTGTAAGTTTGTAATTGAGTGGTAAATATTATTAAATATTTAAAAAAAAAAAACTAATATTACACTAGGCTCGAGCTCGGGTCGATAAATAAACAAGCTTTGTTTTAGGCTCAAGCTCGGCTTGAGCTCGATAAGGCTCAGCTCATTTCAAGCTATTTACCGAGCCAAGCTTGAGTAGCTCGCGAGCGGCTCGGCTCGTTTGCACCCCTACGTGCAATTATGACAAATTGAACAACGGTATGAACATATTTGTTTTTTTCTATTTCACCTTTTCGTGGAAACAGAGATTTAAAAGACAATTGATTCGGTCAATGTTGGGGACCGCCCAACTCATTTCTAGGAAGAAGACCTGTAAGTGGACTATAATCCATTAACATCAACATAACCATTTCTTTGCTACCGTTGATGTCATGGAGTCTGAACCCTCCACATCATCCTCAATACAACGGTCACAAGCATGCCACCACTTCGAATTCTCCGAAATTACGTTAGCAACAGAAAACTTTGACGAATCATTAGTAATTGGTCGTGGAGGTTTCGGGAAAGTTTACAAAGGTAACGTAATCCATGGATCAAGTCCTGTAGTTGCTGCGATTAAACGTTTGGATTCCATGTCGACTCAAGGGGCGACAGAGTTCTGGGCAGAAATTGAAATGCTTTCGATGTTGCGCCACTGTAATCTTGTGTCTTTGCTTGGTTATTGTAATTATGAAAAAGAGATGATCCTCCTATATGAATACATGCCCAATGGAACACTTGATGATCATCTACATAAGCTACGTTCACCTCTTTCTTGGGTTCAGGGGGCGGATTTAGGGGGTTTTGGTGGGTTCCCGGGAATCCAGTCGGTTTCGAAATTATAGTGTTAGTGTATATTAAAAACTGAAAGGGAACCCATAAATAAATTTGAAAAGGAACCCATAACTAAATCCATGAAGTGATCTAGTGGATGCTAAAGCGCTTTCCAACTGTGAGATACTCAGTTCGATTCCCGCTTGACGCAATCTTGCTTTTTTCATGTCCTTTTTAATACTTTTTCTTTTTCATTTAAAACATGTACTAGGGTTTCATAAAAAAAAAAAAAAAAAAAAAAAAAAAAAAAACATTGCCCTCTCCAGTCTCCTCAGTCCTCCCCAACTTCTCCCGCCTCCACCATGAAAACCCCAATTGTCCCCACCCTCGGTCCCTTTCCTCCGACCTCCAACCTGCAAAAACCTCCACCCTGTCGTCCCCACCCTCTGCCTTCTCTTTAATATTCCCCAATCAGGTAAAGTCGTGACTTTTAATTCCTAATTTTCTAATGTTAGTTTTGTTTGTTGTTTGAAACTTTTAGCGTGCTTCTTTAAAAACTGACAATTTCATGGTCCGAACATTGATTTATGGTTTCACTTTTTTTTTTTGAACGGCAAAACAAAACTTTATTGATTATGCTAGCAAGAAACTAGCCATAAAAGACCGGGAATAACCCCAAAAGAAACAATCCGAACAAACAATCCACAACATCAAACAAAACACAACTAGCCGCTAAATCATCCGAGACGTATCAAATCTACCCCAAGATTCCCACGACATGTTCGACATCCGGGCTCTATTAACAATCCACAGGAAAGACATTACCTTAACCTCCTCAAAAATCTTCCGAGCCGATAGAGTTTTTGCGTTAAAAATAACATCATTTCGAGCCCGCCAAATACTCCAAAAAGTAGTAAGAATCACGCCATGAAGAGCCTTTCTCTTACGAACATCCGACAACGCTAAACGATGAAGAAGCACCAGGTCTTTTACATGAAAGAAGAAGGCTGTCGGGACGTTACACCAATGGAACACAGCCTGCCACACATCCATAATCGCAGCGCAACCTGTGAAAAGATGCTTGCACGACTCCACTGCTGACCCGCATAAACGACAGACCTGTGAGTCAATCGGAATGTTGCGACGGGCTAAGGCTTCAGCCGTAGGCAACCTATCAAAGAATGCTCTCCACGCCACTATCCCCACCTTTTTCGGAACCCAATTACACCATACGAACTCCGTCTTAGGCGGCTGATTTGCAGCTTCAAACAATAGCTTTTTAACCGCCTTTACAGAAAATTCCGATTCAGACCCAATTGACCAGCACCACTCGTCTTTTCCTGGCTGCAGAGTGACCGACTCCAGATCAGCCATTAAAGCTGTGAACTGCTGCTGCTCAGCCACAGAGAATGCGTTACGGCGCCAAGTCCAAACCCAATGCATAGTAGGACTAGTACTCTCCACATGGTCTGCAATGTAACAAAGACGATTCCGTTCCAAAGAAAATAGGTCAGGGTATTTAACAGCGAAGTTGCTGTCCGAAACCCACCAGTCTAACCAAAATAAAACCGAGTCCCCGGTCTTTGGAATACCTTTAACCATCTGTTGGACATCGACATTCAAACTCCCCAAAGAAGTCGGAACCCTGCTATTTGCTTCCATGATCCACTTATAGATACCTTCAAAGGGATAAAATTCCACCCCCTTCCAGTAGCATGAATGGACCAAATGACCTTCCTCCACAAGGCATCTTGATTTTCTTTAACCGACACCACCACTTCGAAAGCAAAGCCCAATTCGCCTCTCTGAGCGAACCCACACCAACACCCCCATATTCAACTGGGTTAATCACTCTATCCCACACCATCCAGCTCATTTTATCCACCTCCTCCGAACCACCCCAAAAGAAATTTCGTCGCAATCTTTCAAGTGTATTAATCACTTTAACTGGAGCCCGAAAAATCGAAAAATAGTAAAGAGGTAGAGAACTTAATACTGCTTTTAACAAAGTAATTCTACCTCCATAAGAAAGCGATTTTGCCTTCCAACTCGAAAGCCTCTTCTTAAATTTCTCAACCACCACATCCCAATTCCGAATTAAGTTCATGTTGCACGCAATAGGAATACCCAAGTGCATAAACGGAAAGCTACCCAGGGCGCATCTCATTAGCAACGCCATCTGGGAAATCTCAGCATCCTCCACCCAACCCCAAACAACCGTGACTTTTTTGTACTAATTTTCAACCCAGACGTCAGATAAAAACCACGGAGCAGCTGCCTTAAATTAAGCGCATTAATACCCGTCCATTCCCTGCAAAAGACTACGTCGTTGGCGTACATAAAATGCGATAAGAGAGGACCCGAATCCGCCACCCGAATCCCATGGAAAGCACCTAAGACGGTTGCTCGCTTTATTATTCTAGACAACCCCTCCATAGCCATAATAAATAAAAACAGGGACAAGGGATCCCCTTGGTGAAGGCCACATTCACACGAGAACTCATTCGTAGGAGAACCATTCACCAAAACCGATGCTTTCGAATTCCGAACTATGGACATCACCCACCCCCTCCATTTAGGAGAAAAATTCATTTGACACATAATATCTTCCAAGTAATCCCATCTTAACGAGTCGTATGCTTTGGCAATGTCGACTTTCAAAAATAACCCTCTCCGCTTGACCTGCTTCATCCACGCAATCGTTTCATTCAAAATGACAGGCCCATCTAGGATATTACGGTCACTCAAAAAAGCTGTTTGTTCCTCCGAAATGACCCGATGAATCACTCTTTTGAGGCGCAACACAAGGACTTTAGACAAAACTTTATTTATAATCCCAACCAGACTTATAGGTCTATAATCCGAAAGCGAGCCTTGGAAACGCCCCTTAGGTATAAGTGCAATGAATGCCGAAAAAGACCCATAAGCAATAAACCCTTTAGAATAAAAATCCGAGAACATACGAACAAAATCCATCTTCAGGGACGACCAAAACTTCTTTATAAACGTAAAATTCAGGCCATCCGGCCCTGGCGCTTTATCACCCTCACAATCCCAAACGGCTTCAGAGATCTCCTCCAATGTAAATTCTCTCTCCAACTGTGAAGCCTCCTCCATGGATAGCCGGCTAATATCCGGACAAATAAAACCAGGCCTGGAGCACCTTTTCAAGGAAAATTTATCCTTAAAGAAGGAAGCAATTTTATCTTTAATAATAATCGGGTCCGAAACCCAACTACCATCGACGTGTAATCCATGTAACCGGTTACTAGCGGAGTTCAAACGGATGATACTATGATAATATTTCGAGTTCTCGTCCTCGTCCAATGCCCATTTAATCCACGACTTCTGCTTAGCATCTAAAGCCTTCAATCTTTCTTCATCAAAAACAACTTTTTTTGTTGTTGCTCTACACTCCATTACTGTATCATTCAACATTCTGCTTTCAGCCAATAGCTCTAAAGCCTCCACTTCCTTTCTAGCCTGATCCAACTTAAGATTCCTCCTATTTCTTTCAGCATCAACCCATAATCGGATACGACCTTTAAGCCACTTCAATTTTGCCGCTAATGCCCAATCAGCAGGTCCAGAAAAGACAAACAAATCTGAAATATTTTTTACATAATCTTCAAACCCATTTAATTCCAGCCACGAATTAAAAAAACGGAAAGGCGTCTTCCCAAAATCCGAATTCTTCAATGATAATAGAATATGGCAATGGTCCGAAAGCATCCGTGGAAAAGCAAGCACCGACGCATCCGGCCAAGCACCTAAGAAATCACCACACACTAAAAAACGATCCAATTTACTCATCTTGTCGCCTGCCCCTGACATATATGTAAATTTATTCCCTCCCATATTGTATTCAAACAACTCCGCACTACGAATAAACTCATTAAAAGCGGATGCGTTCTGAGCCACAAAATCCGAATTAAGCCTCTCCTCCGGACAAGTAACATCATTGAAATCACCGAGCAATAACCACAAACCGCAAAAAGACCTCCTAAGAAAAAGAAGATCATTCCAAAATAGCCGTCTAGCATCCGGATCATTGGGAGCATGGACATTAACAATATTAAGCAAAACACCAGACTGCACTAAACGACCCGAAACAATCCATACATGTTTCGACCGATAACTACCCGTTTGCTGAAAACATAACGGATCCCACCACGACACTAAACCCCCTGCAATACCATCCGCATTCACATAATCGAAATGAAACTGAGAGATACCCCAGCAAGAAGATAATAGATGTAACGGCGGATCCACTATTTTCGACTCTTGTACAGCTAGAAAATCAACACCCCGACTCTGTTTCAATCCTCTAATCCAACCCGGCTTACCAACACCCCGAATCCCGCGAACATTCACCGACAGAAAATTCATTGATTAACCATCTCATCTAATTCCGCCACAACTTCATCAGCCACCATACCAGAAAATTGATTCAAATTCAACCCCACAAGGTTACATACCTGGACTGTAGCATTAACTTCATGATTAATTTTAACTGCCTCATCTACCTGCTCGGGAGTCTCAGTCGAGTCGTTGGGCTCAGTCGTGTTCCCCAAAATCTCCCCCGTACCCGGCAAATCCTGGTCCGAATGATCACCTGCACCCGAATTAGCATCCAAACCATCCCTATTAGCATCTTCCTGAAGGTTCAAGTCTGGACACCTTACACCCCTGTTATGCTCTTCACAGCTCTTATCAGGAGAGGAGTTAAACATATATCTGGGTCTTTTCCTACTAGAGTTTAAACCCGGATTATTAAAGCCCACATTAAATTCACTAGGCCCATTAAACGTGGGCCCAAACGTAAAGCCCGCTGTTTCAGCATCTCTCCATGGGCCCAATTCTTGAACCCCTGAATTCAAAATTGTCCCGCTCCCTGTGACACAAACCCGATTAGGAAAGTCAACCCCTGAGTTAATGTTTCCCTAAAGTCCCTCCTGATTTGTCAGACCTCCATGCGAAACGTCCCCAGTGGCAGGAAGGACGTCAGCAGCCACCGGAACAGAATCCCGAATCTCACCTTCTTCCATGTCATCATGTTGGACGTCTTCGACTGGTGGTTCAAATTCCGGCACCCAAGACGAATTCTCTTCCACAACCCAAATAGTATACGACACCCTCTTCTAAACAACAGTAACTTCTTCTTCAATTCGAGACAGAATGTTAGTCAAAACATGAGAGTAACCAACTGCATTATCGACTCCGTCCCATGAAAAATCCGAGGGCCAGATCACCTCGCCAAATAGTTTCCCTACCTTGTCATACACGACATTCTCCCGAACACAAACTGGTACACAACTTTCAAAACGACAATCCGTTCTACAGGAGTAGCCTGACCTGTCCATGGAGTAACCGAAGTGATCACCTCCTTCCACACCTCCTCCTTTTCCACTATGAAGCTATTCATCTCTTCCGCATCATGGAAAGAAATAATCACCGAAAGCCCACCAATGTAAGACACAGCAGCATCCTTAAACCCTGCTGCATGAACCATCTTCTTAATCGCATGTAGACGTGAAATACTATTGGACGTACCCAAAACAGCCCGCCCGATTGAGTGCAATGGATACGAAGCCCCATTATCATCCAACTCTAACACTTTTTTAGTCCCAGAGGATGCCCCGTACACTACATTTATCGACGGAAAGTCATCAGCCACAACGTTCTTCTCCCTCGGAACCCAAACTTTAGGAGCCGGATCTTCCTGTCCATATACAATTTTCTTATGAAATCTGTCGAACAAAGCCAATGAAACCGAAACTCTGGAATCCATAATGACGATGTCATTCAACGCTAGAAGAACCTCATCCGGATCCCTGATCTTCTGACAACGAACAAACCCAAAAACCTCTCCTCTCACAGTCCTCCTTCTTGGTACCCAGGCGTCTGTGACCGTAACAAAAGGCCTAAACGCTTCTTTAAGACGTAACCCCGTTACCCGATCTGAAATGTTGGTCACAAAGAATGTAGTCCGAGTGGCCGGATCATCGGAATCAATAACACCTTGCTGTGACGGCCGTCCACCACCTCTTCTATTAGGGTTCCCCATTCGCCTATCTCTTGCTCCACCGAGTTTCAAACTAATTTATGGTTTCATTAATAATTGATACTTTAAGTTCTTAGTTGTTATTGCAATATGTTAATTTGTTTTTGAGTGGTCTGTATAATTTTGAATGTCAATTTACTACTTGTTCATGATTGTTCTCATTTTGTTAATTTATTTAGTTAATTTTTATTGACACTTTGATTTCGACATTCTATAATGAATAAATAGCCATAGGTAATGAAGGATTGAAATTTGAATGGAAACTCTTGTCTACTTGTTGGGTTTGGGAGGTTGTGATTGACTAGGACTTGTGCGTAGGTTAATGATCATTTATCTAATTGTTGTCGCCCCGTTTGCATGTTCAAAAACCTTAATGATCATTTTGTCGTTAGTTATAATATAACCTTAACCGAATCAACTTATATTAACAGACTAACTATTTGAAGGGGAAATTTATTGAAAACTTGTTTTCCGTAACAAAGCAATATCCCTTTAGACAAAAACGACCCGAACTGTCAAACCGATCCGAACCCCTTTACCGACCCGAATTTTTTTTATGTTCGGTCATAGGAAATTTGAGCATCTACAAAAGGGAACCCAGTGAAAAAAAATTCTGGATCCGCCACTGCTTGGGTTCAACGACTAAACATATACATGGGTGCGGGTCGTGGGTTACACTACCTGCACACCGGTATTGAGTCTGGTGTAATACATCGCGATATTAAAAGCTCTAATATTTTATTACATGAAACCTGGGCGGCTAAAATAGCGGACTTTGGGTTGTCAAAAATAGGCCCAACGAATCAGCCATCTACTTATGTCAATACAAATGTTAAAGGCACTTTTTGCTATTTGGATCCCAACTATTATGCAACTGGAAAGCTGACAAGGAAGTCTGATGTGTATGCTTTTGGGGTAGTGTTGTTGGAAGTGTTGTGTAGGAAGCGCGCAAAGGATAGAAGTCTAGACGAGGGTTTAGTTGCATGGGTTCAAGAATCTTTTAAAGAAGGGAATTTAAAACATATAATTGATTCCGATATAAAGGGCGAAATATCGCCAAAGTGTTTAAAGGAATTTGTTAAATTACAGAGAGATGTTTGCACATTAGTCCAAAACAGCGACCTACCATGGCTGAGGTTCTGTTTAGTCTTGAGTCTATGTTGGCTTTACAAGTGAAGTTCAGTAATTTGTTGCAATCCGCACGCAGAACAATATTTGGTAGAATGGTTAATTTGATTCCCTTCTCCGCCAACAACGAAGAAAACCATGGTATATATATCTTCTTCTCATTTGTGTTGACATATCCAACTTTGATAGAATATTAGTGAAATTGTGGAAATGTTATCTCCTAACTTCAGGATAGTAAAAAAAATGAAAAATGAAAAATGAAAAACGAAAGATTATCCAACTTTGATAGAATATCAGTGAAATTATGGAAAAGAATTCATTGATGTTATAACATTCTGCTGGTAGCTTTTCTTTGAAAAAATTATTACATTATCGTTATATGTGTGTATTCATCCATGTCAGTTGAACGTGATTCAAAGTTATCAAGCAATAACAAGGGCAACAATACATTTGGAGAGATGAAAGAAGTTCCTGCCGATTTCAATAGTCCAAGCCCAAGTCTGAATGTATTTAAGTTTGTTGATTTAAAAAAAGCTAAAAGAAAGTTTAGTCTGGATTTGCTATTGGGCGAGGGAGGATTTGGAAAGGTTTTCTTAGGGTGGGTTGAGCAGAACACATTAGCCCCATCAAAAAAAGGAGTTGGAATTGCTATTGCTGTCAAAAGGCTCAACCAAGAAGGCTTACAAGGACATACTGAATGGCTGGTAAGAATTGTAAAATTTTATGATTCAAACCACAATACAAAAGATCTAAGCCAACATAAACTCAAGATTAACCAAAAATAAACAGAACTAGGCGACAAAACAGGTGACAAAATCTTAATAACCCAAACCAAAATTATTGCCCCCAAAATACCCTGAATCTCTCTAAAATAAGAGAGACTCTAAAAGAATAATGTGTCAACTGATTGTTTAGATCAGTTGACTTATTATGTAGTCAATACAAACACTTACAAGACAAAGCCACAAAGGCGAAGACACAAATGATCGGTGCAACGATCTGAACAGGATTACACAGATGTAATCCTTACCACAAGACCTAGACATATCTTCGTAAACAAGACGAAGATAAATAATATGAAACCCTAGATGAAAGAGAGTACAGAGAGATGATAAGTGTACGAATGAATAAAACAAAGCAAGAAATAATCCTCTTATACTGCATCTCGATCCTTCCACCAGATATCAACTCAACAGATCTCAGCCGTCCATTTGTAACAACCTGAGATAATCTCAACCGTCCAAATATTATCATACGTATACAACGAGCTGGGCCATAAGGCCAAAAGCTTACAAGAGAAATATAATCAGGCCCAAAGAATAACAAGAGAAATATAAACAGGCCCAAAGAATAAAGCCCAATAAAGTATAAGACCAATAATAAAGCCCAAAGATATTTAATACTTGAATTATATCATAGTATTATTTTTAACATCCTCCCTTAATTCAAGTATTAAACATGTCTACCATTCTTAAGCCATCACAAAAAAACTTGTGTTGCTCAACTGGCAAACCTTTGGTAAACCCATCTGCAATTTGACTTAGAGAGTCAATTTTTTCAGGTTTGATAATACCATTTGAAATCTTCTCTCTAAGAAAATGCAGATCAAGCTCAAATGCTTGATTCTTTCATGAAAAACAGGATTGGTTGCTATGGATATAGCAGCCTTACTGTCACAATAATTTGTTAAAGGTAAATTAACATCAACCTTTAACTCAGACAATAAAATTTTTAACCAGATCATCTCACAAGTTGCAGAACACATGGCCCTGTACTCAGCTTCAGCTGAGGATCTAGAGACAGTGTTCTGCTTCTTACTCTTCCAAGAAACAAGAGATTGACCAAAGTAGACACAGAATCCAGTAATGGATTTTCTTGTGTCTAGGCACTTGGCCCAATCTGAGTCAACATAGCCAGTTAAGGTTAGCTTATCACCTTTCTTAAACAAGATACCCTTTTTAGGTGACTGTTTTAGATACCTAAGTAACCTTAATCCTATCTGCAAATGACCATAGGTTGGCTTATGCATATATTGACTCAGATACTGAACACTATAACTTATATCAGGTCTGGTTAAGGACAAGTAAATCAGTTTACCTATCAACTTTTGGTATCCAGTAACATTATCAAGTAATGCATTGTTTTTACCAGTTTTAACAGAGACAATATAACTTTGCTCAATAGGAGTACTTATAGGTTTACATCCTAAGTATCCAAACTCATTCAACAATTCTAGACAATACTTTCTTTTTGACAGACAAATACCCACATCGGAGTATAAAACCTCAATACCTAAGAAATACTTAAGAATTCCAAGATCCTTAATAAGGAACTTTGAACTCAAACATTCTTTCACCTTTTTTATCTCAGACTCATTATTTCTAGTCAAGACAATATCATCCACATAAACTAACAATACAATAAACACATTATTTTCAGACCTAATAAACAAGGAATAATCACAAGTACTCTGCACAAAACCCATATCTAACAGAACATTTGTTAACTTCTCATTCCATTGTCTAGGGGCTTGCTTGAGCCCATAAAGAGACTTAACCAACTTACATACTTTAGTTTCATTTTTTGAAAAATAACCTTCAGGCAATTTCATATACACATCTTCTGAAATAGACCCATATAAGAAAGCATTATTTATGTCAAGTTGATATAAAGGCCAATTATTATTAACAGCAATGTTAAGAACAACTCTAACAGTTACCATCTTTACAACTGGTGAGAAGGTGTCTCCAAAATCAAGACCTTCTCTTTGGTTGTATCCTTTGGCAACTAACCTAGCTTTGTATCTTTCTACCTCACCATTAGCCTTATACTTAATTTTATATATCCACTTACACCCTATGGCTTTCCTATCCTTGGGTAAATCTATGATAACCCAAGTGTTATTCCTATTTAGTGCTTCCATTTCAGCATTCATAGCCTCAACCCATTTTGGGTCTTTGGAAGCATTTAAATAACACACTGGTTCAACAGTTTTAGTCAGATTAGAGACAAAACAGAAATTTTCAACAGACATATTGGCATAGTTAACAACCTTCTCTACACCATATTTGACTTTCCCATCAACAACATACTCATTAAACTTCCTAGGGAACAATGACTCCCTAGCAGACCTTCTAACAGACACACTTCCTCCCTTAGGTGGAATAGTCTCTTCACTTGTAGGGTTTCCATCCTGGCAAGCCTTATCAGTGGCCCTTCTACTAGCAGATTCAGAACTATGACTGATATCATTATGTTCTGAATCACTAGGAGGTCCATCAGATTGCTTACTAGGAAACTCTACATTGGACTTGTTGATTCCCCCTTCATCATCGGGAGGTTCAACCCCCTTAGTCATATTTTGACCCATAGTCATCTCATTTTCATACTTATCAAAAAAAATTAATTGATTTAAAATATCATTTTCATTATTATAGGAAACGGAATTTTCAAGATTATTATTTTTAAAAGGAAATATGTTTTCATAAAATCTAACATCTCTTGAATATTCTATTTCCCTTTTTTCTAAATTCCACAACTTATAACCTTTTTGAAATTAGAATAACCAACTAAGACACACTTGTCAGCCCTACTAGCTAACTTATCAGATTCATTTAAATTTGTAAGAAAACATAGACAGCCAAAGGTCTTTATATAACTAAGAGTGGGGGGGGGGGACCCATGAATGACCTCATATGGACTCTTATGGAATCCTGTTAATCAAGTAGGTAGCAGTTAATACACATTCACACCAAAATCTAAATGGAACACCACTCTGAAATAACAATGTCGTGGCTATGTTTAAAAGGTGTCTGTGTTTCCTCTCAACAATACCATTCTGTTGAGGGGTATACACACAGGAAGTTTGATGAATTATTCCTTTTGAGGAACAGAAAACATTCACTTGGTTATTACAAAATTCTGTACCATTATCACTTCTAAACACCTTTACTTGTTTCTTAAATTGTGTCCTTAAAAGTTCATAAAACACAACAATGTTTTCAAACATTTCAAGTTTTCCTTTCATCATATAACACCAAACAGACCTTGAGAAGTCATATATTATTGTTAGGAAATATTTAAAACCTTCTCTACTGGTTACCCTATAAGGTCCCCATACATCTAAGTGAACTAAATCTCCAACTGATTTAGTTTTATGCTCACCTAGAGGAAAGGGTAACCTTACTTGTTTAGCTTTATGACATACATCACAAGGTTGTGTTTTTGAAAAATATATGTTTAGGTTCCCTTTTAACACAGCCAAGACTTGGTCAGAGGGATGCCCTAGTCTATTATGCCAAGTGTTAATATCATCAATACTACTCATACACACATTATTAACACTTACATTTTTCCCTACAAAGTATAGACCATCACCCTGCCTTCCAGTCACTAGGATTCTCTTGGACTTGGAATCCAGGATATAACATTTTTGTTCATCAAATAGCACAGACATTTTATTATCCTTAGCTAGTTTATGAACAGAGACAAGATTGACAAAATAGTCAGGAACTAAGAACACATCTTTTAAAACAACAGAATCTGCAAGTTGAACATCACCAATTTTGGTAACCTTTGCACTCGTACCATAGGGATGTTTAACTTTCACATTATACTCAGAGACATCAACACAGTTAATCAAATTCTCTTCACTCTTAGTCATGTGCTGATTAGCACCTGAATCAGTGATCCAGCTACTACTTATTATACTCTTAACAAAACTTGAACAACTAGAAAAATTTTCTAAGATAGTTTAAAAGGTTTGTAAGGTAGACATACTACAAAAACCATTAAAAATATTACCTCCACTACTAGAGGACCGTGGATCACTTGAAACCTTTTCATTGATCAGATTCATCAACTTTGAAATCTGTTCAGCAGAAAAAGGCAACCCAGCAGTACCAACAGAATTGTTTGACTTAGAACTACTCACATTATTAGACACACCAGATTTTTGACCAACAACAACCTTTCTTTTAACATTTAGTGGATAACCAACCAGTTCATAGCACCTGTCAACTGTGTGTCCTAACCTATTACAGTGAGTACATTTTAAGTTGGGGTTAGGACCTCTATTTATACCTCTTTTATTTTCAAAGGTTTGATTTGTTTTAGAAACAAATGCAACATTTTGACCTTTTGAAGTCCCACTTGAAACTCTGTGAGACTCCTCCCTTGAGACAATTGAAAACGCAACTTTGACACTAGGTAAGGGCTCCCTAGTCAACAGAGTGGTTCTGACTGGTTGGTATATGTCATCAAGTCCCATGAGGAATTGCATCAATTTTATTAAAGTATTGAAATCGTTAAAATCTTTTGATGCTTTACAAGTACAGGCATGTAATTGTAAGATTGAGTCTAATTGTTTCCACGTAGTGTTTAACCTATGATAATACTCAGCAATAGTACTTCCATTTTGTTTAACACTGTTAGTTTTCTGATATAAACCAAATACTACAGAACCATCAACTTTATCATAAGTTTCTTTTAGATCAGACCACACTTCACTTGCAAGCTTAGAAAACACTTGTCCTAGATACAACTCATCACTAACAGAATTCAATAACCAAGACAAAACAACAGAGTTACATCTATCCCACTGCTTAGCAAGAAGTTCATCACTATCAGATTTCACACAAGACCCATCAACAAACCCATACTTATTCTTGGCTTCTAATGCCAACTTCATAGAACTACACCACACATTATAGTTATCAGTCCCTTTTAGTTTTATACCTATTATGGACAAGCTACTAGTATCACTAGGATGCAAGTAGAGAGGATCACTGATATCAAGTTTACTAATCAGTGTTCCAACTTGTCCAACTAATTCAGAAGACATAGGACCCTAGGGTCCTTGAGGACCAACAACAGGACCAGTCATATTGAATCACGGCAAACACAACAAACACAGAAGGAAGTCAAAGAATCACAAGACAAAAAACAAGATCCTAAAGAACTAGCTGTACCAGGGGTCAGTTCATGGGTTCATCACTCAAGGTGCCCACGCAGATCTTTGTACATGAGTTCTTTAATTACCTAGGAAAGTATATATGTGTATAATAGACAGAAAACAATAACACAGAACAGAGAACAACAAGACAAAATTGTAACACCCCAAACCTCTTCTTCGTCATAATACTTAGTAGTCGGATTTAAAATAAGTGTTGTTATTCGGATTAAATCCTGATGGACTAAATGCCTTGCTAAATTTCCTAGTGTAGACATTAATAGCTTATTATATTAACAAATCAAACTTGAGGGGCCAAACCTGGCCTAAGGCCAAACTAATAACCTTATATTGGACAAAATGAAGAAAAGAGGAAATCCTCTTCCTCTCTTCTCTGCATATCGACACACACACACACCACACCTCAAGTTTCACACACAAGATGAATCTTGCTAAAATCTGAAGAATTATTACATGCAATAGAGGAAATCCATCATCCAGAATCTTACAAGCCCTAAGGTAACCTTTGATTACACTTATATGATGATTTAGAGGTTTATGGAAAAGATGAACTTGGTGGGTTTTTGTTAATGGTCAAGAATTTGCAAGTCTAGTGGGTTATCTTTGTTATAAAGGATAACTTAATCATGTGTAATTAAGCATAACCTGAATTGAATCATAAAAATGAAATGTCAATAATGAGAGGTAGTGGGTTCATAGGAAATTGATGAAACTCATTATCTCAATCAATTGGAAAATAGTGTGTGTAATTCTTGGAAGAAACCTACTATGTGATAGATGTCATAGTTGGATAAATTGATAATTTTGATCATAGAAGAGGTTTATGATGCTTAGGATTGGGTTTGGTCTTATTGTTAAAGATAACGCCTATAAGGTGTTTGATGAAATGCCACAATAAACTCGATCAAATATTGAAATTGGTAGATTCGGTGAAACAATTGTGTGGCTATGTAAATCATACCTAAGAACAAGTTTTGATCACCTAAGTGGATTACACGTATTAGGTGCAAATAAGGGTGGCTTTGGATAAACATGGAGCCACGGATGTGAGGCTAAGGAAGCTTGCTCGAGGTAAGTCACTCGATGACTCTAATCTCCTCTATATATATATCGTTAGTATGTCTATGGTTGTAGTCACTTATTATATGAAATTTGTGTTGAATACTTGCAATGTTATTGTGAACAAATGAGTTGAGAGATTTTGATATCATAACAAGCTAGACAAATATGGATTTACCAAGAACTAGGTAGTCCGAAAGAACTCCCAGGATAGCGTTTGCTTAGGAAATGAAGCCATGTTCGCGACTCGTATGAATGCGAATGAGTCTAAGCGGCTGTAATGATATGCTAACCTTTAGAGACTCAAGTGGGTCAAATAGGAAAGAAATGAGTCTAGAAAAGTGAACCAGAAAATAGGACCGAGGCATAAGCTATCCCGTGCGGATTGTAGACCCAAGGCATCCCTAAACAATCATAAACCAAGGCGAATACAACCCGGAAAGGGGTTGTAGGGGCCAAGGTAGCGAAATTTCAGCCTTAACCAAGAGTTAGGCTGTGAAAAAGCAAGAAAACAGCACCTGGAGCATTCGAGCGGCCGATCCAACTCTCTGTGAAGATTTTGGTTTTGCCCGCGCGAAATCGAGCGGCCGCGCGCCGAGCCCGCGCGAAACGCCCAGCTTGGTTTTTTTTGACCGTTTATCCGATTTTAATGCTTTCTAACGCTATCTAACTCGGTTTGATGTATGTGTCACAGGTTGGGGATATGATGGACCTCCGGATGGAAGATCAAGCAACCAAAACAAACCGAACGTGTTCCTTGGAACTTCTTTTGTAGGAACTAGCCATAACTTAGCTTAGTTGAACGAAGTCACTTGTTTCCGCTGTGTCTAAATAAAAATACTACTTGGTTGTTGTAAACTTAACTCCATCCGGTTTCTTTTGGATATGAATCATGTTTGTACTTAGGGGGAAATCGGTAACTAGTGTTAAAGTCATGATTAAACCCACTTAAAAGCATTAACTATAACATCGTAGGGGTAGGGTCTTACAAGTGGTATTCAGAGCCAAAGGTTGCCGTTCGGTTTGAAGCTTGGTCAAGAAATCCGGGAGGAAATACCTCAACTTAGTAAGCAATAGCATGGTGAGATACTTGATCACCAATTCGGTAAGAAATCTATCTCCAAGGTTATCTTAGCCTAGTCGTAATGTTATGCATCATCTATGAATACAAAAACACCAATTTAAAACAAATCATGAGAAATGTGTTTTGAGTAATTCAAAAACTTGGAAACGCACCAATTACACGGTCATGGTGGGCCAGGGCTCATCCGATCCGGAAATTGGAAAACATGATTGCGTTTGCAAAAAAAAAAAAAAAAAAAGGGCAATCCGATAAAAAACGAAATCAGCATAATAAAGCAACTAACAAAAGAGATTTCATTAAATCAAACAGGCGACTGGGAATTGTCTACCTGGGAAGTATCATGACGAACGCGACAAGATCACCAGTGTCATGTGCGAATTGCTTACCCTGGCCAGGTAAGTGTTAAACACATGATACGGTGGGCTTTTTGTGATCTTTATGCATACATCCCATGTAGCAAGGACTAGGTCGGGAGAAAAGGGCATGTGAAACTTCCGACTATATGACTTGCAGGGTCATAGAACGCGGGAGTAATGCCTAATCACTAAAGGTCCGGTAGACCGGGTATGTAAAACCGATGCATAAACGACCCGCGGGGTCGTGGAGCCAGAGGTATTACCGCAACGGTTACACGGATTAGGAATTAGACTTGAACCTTAATTAAGGTTGAGTCATAAACAGATTCAGTTCGGAATTAGACTTGAACCTTAATCAAGGTTAAGTCATAGACAGATTTAGTTCGGAATCAGACTTGAACCTTAATCAAGGTTGAGTCATAAATAGATTCAGTTCGGAATTAGACTTGAACCTTAATAAAGGTTGAGTCATAAACAGATTCAGTTCGGAACTAGACTTGAACCTTAATTCAAGGTTAAGTCACAAGTGCGTCAGAATCATGACCGAAGGTAAATCCCTAATAAATTTGAACCACAATCAAGGGTTGTATCATAATCACCTATGACAATTAATCGAGAAATTACTCGTAAGTGGAATTGAACCTTAATCAAAGGATTTAATCATAAACGCATTTGAACCTCGAGTAGAGGATAAACCGTAAATGAACTTACACCTCAATTAAGGGTTAGGTCGTTATCAACTCGAACCTTAAGTGAATATTATCCCGTAATATGACTCAAACTTTAATCAGAAGTTAAGGTATAAGCAAGTTGAACCTAAACCAAAGGTAGACTTGTAACTAAACACAAGCCTCGGCTAGAGGTTAAATTCCAGAATTCAATTGGACCTTAACCGAAGGTCAAACCATAACAATTCTAAGTCTTAAACGACAAGTTAAACTGTAAATCAAATTAGACCCCAGTCGAGGGTTAATTAGACAGTAAAAGTCAAATCTAGAGGGAAGGTAAAAATCATAGACCAACCTAACCTTTATCTAAGAGTAAGCACTGAATATATATATCTGAATCATACTCAGGAGGTTAACTTGTATACTACATGAACTTCCTAACGAGGTATAACAAGGGTAATATTCAAACCTTGTTTAAAGGTCGAACTATAAGTAAACTTGAACTTTATTCAAAGGTTTCGTTATACTTAGACTCAGATTCTATTCGGAAGTTGAATCAGGCACCAACTAGAACCTCAGTCCGAATTAACAAGTAAAGATTACGAAAAACAATATTGGCTTACCGTAGGATAGCCATGAGAAATCCAAAACGAAAATCATAACAGAATCCGTGAAAGCCTTCGGGTGAATGTTAACTACATGTCACACTAAACGAAAGAACTAACGAAAATAGAAGCCGACAAGGCAAGCGTGAACTATGATTCACACCTGACTAAACCAAGAATGTTGTTGTAAACCGCAAAACAAGGAATTAGATAAGTAAAGAGAAGGATCAAACGCTAAATCAAGAATAGCTCGTGGGAGACCCCAGAAGTCGTAGGTGGACCCTCACCAAGTCGCGATCGTATAAAAACAATGATAAATAATAAGGCCTAATCGAGGCACGTTAAAGCAAATAGAGTGGAGTTAACCTCATGGGCCTTAGCACATGATGGATAAACTGACAAGCAAAAGGCTAATATGTAGATGGTTACGAATCGTAACAGTGGAGGCAATGATTTCATAAAAAACCAAACGAGGTCTACAGGACCAATATGCACACAAAAATTCTAGGTAAAGAAAACATAAGTAAGTGAACTCGCTTGAGCAAACACAAGAGTGAAAAGCTAAGAAACAATTGGGTAAGAACCCTTTTGTAAGATGTGAAGGTGATCTGAGAGTCAATAAGCTCTATATGACAAAGGTATAGAGAAATTGGTCATAATACCAGGAATAAACACTGAACGGGTCAGTACTTGATGAAAAAGTCATTAAGATCAAGTGTTCTGAACAAATAAATAAAATAACCCATCGGGGAAGTGAAAATGGATGTTACCGACCAAGTAAAGTCTAAGTAAGTAGAAGAGCCGGAAGACTCGAATCAAGACGCATAGAAAAGATCAAAAAGGGAATCAAATATAAACTCGAAGGGCTCGATAAGAAAGGGGTCGCGAGCCCTAGTTTCAAAACAGTCCACACGGAGTGGTTAAGTTGAAACTCGCATCGAGCAGAATAATACTAATGCACTTCAAATACACAAGGCATGGACTAAATGCCATTTAGAAAACTTAAATGGAGGAATCCATGAATCATACTAACCACGAACGGGAAATTTATATATACAAGGTGATCCGCGAGCGCTTAAATCAAGGCGTTACCATGGTTCATATAGTATTGTCGCAGCAAAACTACAGTGTGCGGTAAAATAACAGTATAAAACCGAAGTTAAAAACTCCATATTAGACAGTAACTCAGGAATGATAGTAGCATGAATCGGAGATGCCACGATCTTGGCCTTAGAAATGAGAATGCTAGGCTAGACACGCTCTACATTGAATTAGCGGCCTAAAAATTTATCAGTGAATCAATTGTGAACCTTAAACGACATGTATCATTAGAATGCGAAACATTAGCCCATGATAGGGCCATTATCTAAGTTAGCACAAGAAGTAGCAAACCGAAACCCAAAATATTGGGGAACGGTGTGTAGTAACTCATCGGAAGTCATAGTCGTTGGGTCAAATGATTAACCATAACATGTGACTTAAGGAACTTAAGTTACTTTCAAAAAAAAAAAAAACTCGTATGAATGAGCTATTCACGAAATTAACAAATCGGATAGTGATAAAGCGAACACAAACCCGTAACTAGTCTGGCGATGGCTAGGCAAACAATAAAAGGTTCAAACGGGTCAAGTGGCGAAGTCATTGTCACATAGACCCAAAGAAACACGTAAACCTAACTAAGCCTGTTAATACGTGAAAACACTATAAAATGGGACACTCGATGCCTAGAATAAGGAAAGGTAGAGTACGAAATGGACTCGATGCTTCTCGATGAAACTTAGAGTCATGGGAAGCTTTAAGCCGAAATAAAATATAAACTAAACCTACGTTAGGCGTGGGAGGTGGCTTTCGAGGAAGTCATAATAATAACCAAATCCAATATGCACCACGGTGCATGAAATTGATTCTAAACAAAGTAAGCAATTAAAATGTATACGTCAAGGTCGTAGGGACATAAAGGTTCCAATTACACTAAGGAGTCAAATATATGGCTCTTGGTCAAAGCTTAGCACTTGCGAGCCTCTAAGCTAGAACAGTCGACAGTGAGAGCATATTTAGAATGATTAGCCCAATGTCAAATAGATAACACCTCTTGACAAAGGGGATAAAACGCAAGACTCAAATTAGGGTCATGATCTAGTTGGATTTTAATTCATGAGTTATGCCTTTAGAGCCGAGGGGATAGAACAATTCGCCTATTTGGTAGATATAACCGGTTTCGAGGACGAAACCCTCTTTAAGGGGGGTGAAGTTGTAACACCCCAAACCTCTTCTTCGTCATAATACTTAGTAGTCGGATTTAAAATAAGTGTTGTTATTCGGATTAAATCCTGATGGACTAAATGCCTTGCTAAATTTCCTAGTGTAGACATTAATAGCTTATTATATTAACAAATCAAACTTGAGGGGCCAAACCTGGCCTAAGGCCAAACTAATAACCTTATATTGGACAAAATGAAGAAAAGAGGAAATCCTCTTCCTCTCTTCTCTGCATATCGACACACACACACACCACACCTCAAGTTTCACACACAAGATGAATCTTGCTAAAATCTGAAGAATTATTACATGCAATAGAGGAAATCCATCATCCAGAATCTTACAAGCCCTAAGGTAACCTTTGATTACACTTATATGATGATTTAGAGGTTTATGGAAAAGATGAACTTGGTGGGTTTTTGTTAATGGTCAAGAATTTGCAAGTCTAGTGGGTTATCTTTGTTATAAAGGATAACTTAATCATGTGTAATTAAGCATAACCTGAATTGAATCATAAAAATGAAATGTCAATAATGAGAGGTAGTGGGTTCATAGGAAATTGATGAAACTCATTATCTCAATCAATTGGAAAATAGTGTGTGTAATTCTTGGAAGAAACCTACTATGTGATAGATGTCATAGTTGGATAAATTGATAATTTTGATCATAGAAGAGGTTTATGATGCTTAGGATTGGGTTTGGTCTTATTGTTAAAGATAACGCCTATAAGGTGTTTGATGAAATGCCACAATAAACTCGATCAAATATTGAAATTGGTAGATTCGGTGAAACAATTGTGTGGCTATGTAAATCATACCTAAGAACAAGTTTTGATCACCTAAGTGGATTACACGTATTAGGTGCAAATAAGGGTGGCTTTGGATAAACATGGAGCCACGGATGTGAGGCTAAGGAAGCTTGCTCGAGGTAAGTCACTCGATGACTCTAATCTCCTCTATATATATATCGTTAGTATGTCTATGGTTGTAGTCACTTATTATATGAAATTTGTGTTGAATACTTGCAATGTTATTGTGAACAAATGAGTTGAGAGATTTTGATATCATAACAAGCTAGACAAATATGGATTTACCAAGAACTAGGTAGTCCGAAAGAACTCCCAGGATAGCGTTTGCTTAGGAAATGAAGCCATGTTCGCGACTCGTATGAATGCGAATGAGTCTAAGCGGCTGTAATGATATGCTAACCTTTAGAGACTCAAGTGGGTCAAATAGGAAAGAAATGAGTCTAGAAAAGTGAACCAGAAAATAGGACCGAGGCATAAGCTATCCCGTGCGGATTGTAGACCCAAGGCATCCCTAAACAATCATAAACCAAGGCGAATACAACCCGGAAAGGGGTTGTAGGGGCCAAGGTAGCGAAATTTCAGCCTTAACCAAGAGTTAGGCTGTGAAAAAGCAAGAAAACAGCACCTGGAGCATTCGAGCGGCCGCTCGGTCCCTTCGAGCGGCCGATCCAACTCTCTGTGAAGATTTTGGTTTTGCCCGCGCGAAATCGAGCGGCCCGCGCGCCGAGCCCGCGCGAAACGCCCAGCTTGGTTTTTTTTTGACCGTTTATCCGATTTTAATGCTTTCTAACGCTATCTAACTCGGTTTGATGTATGTGTCACAGGTTGGGGATATGATGGACCTCCGGATGGAAGATCAAGCAACCAAAACAAACCGAACGTGTTCCTTGGAACTTCTTTTGTAGGAACTAGCCATAACTTAGCTTAGTTGAACGAAGTCACTTGTTTCCGCTGTGTCTAAATAAAAATACTACTTGGTTGTTGTAAACTTAACTCCATCCGGTTTCTTTTGGATATGAATCATGTTTGTACTTAGGGGGAAATCGGTAACTAGTGTTAAAGTCATGATTAAACCCACTTAAAAGCATTAACTATAACATCGTAGGGGTAGGGTCTTACAAAAATAAGAACCAGATAGCACACAACCAGATCAGACAGAAACACAATTAATACCAATGCCGGTCCACCCTAACCCGGCCAAGAACAACTAGACACAACAGACAAACTAAGAAAGAGCAGGAACAATCTCACCAAGAGGGGGTCCCAAGTTAGGGATCTCCAAACTCACAACCTATACCTTCACTTAGGGTATAGAGTTGTGAGAGCAATTGAAGCAAAATTATACTCCAATCCAACCAAAAATCCACAGAATCCTTGCCAACAATGGTTGACCACAGATCTCCTGCAAAACAACCAACAAAGAAACCAACAGACAACAGTGCTAGAAACGATCTGAAAATAACCAGATCTACAACAAGGATCAGATCTATGACACAGATCAGATCCTTGACTTGACAAGACACAGAGAAACAAATCAACAGCGGAAGACACCAGAATCAATAAACAGTGATGATAAAAGAGCCTAAGGCTCTGATACCATGTAAAATTTTATGATTCAAACCACAATACAAAAGATCTGAGCCAACATAAACTCAAGATCAACCAAGAACAAGCAGAAGTAGGCGACAAAACAAGTGACAAAATCTTATTAACCCAAACCAAAATTATTGCCCCCCAAATACCCTGAATCTCTCTAAAATAAGAGAGACTCTAAAAGAATAACGTGTCAACTGATTGTTTAGATCAGTTGACTTATTATGAAGTCAATACAAACATTTACAAGACAAAGCCACAAAGGCGAAGACACAAATGATCGGTGCAACGATCTGAACAGGATTACACAGATGTAATCCTTACCACAAGACCTAGACATATCTTCGTAAACAAGACGAAGATCAATAATATGAAACCCTAGATGAAAGAGAGTACAGAGAGATGATAAGTGTATGAATGAATAAAACAAAGCAAGAAATAATCCTTTTATACTGCATCTCGATCCTTCCACCAGATATCAACTCAACAGATCTCAGCCGTCCATTTGTAACAACCTGAGATAATCTCAACCGTCCAAATATTATCATACGTATACAACGAGCTGGGCCATAAGGCCAAAAGCTAACAAGAAAAATATAATCAGGCCCAAAGAATAACAAGAGAAATATAAACAGGCCCAAAGAATAAAGCACAATAAAGTATAAGACCAATAATAAAGCCCAAAGATATTTAATACTTGAATTATATCATAGTATTATTTTTAACAAGAATCACCAAATGTACTTCAATTTATAACTATAGTGAATGCAGTACATTTAAAATTTGAAAGACAAAAGTAATTCTCTAAGTACTCAAATTCTAGCAAGTACCTTATTAGTGGTCTAATAAGCTTGTACTAGGAAATTGACGTGTTATCTGCCACATAAATGCTCCAACTACAAAATCAATCTATTTTTTGTTATTTTGGTTTAAGCCAATGTTTTCCTATGCTAAAGTGATCATAGTTATCAAAGGCGCACTCAAAGCGCATAGGCCTCGCCTGGAGCCTAGACGCGAGACGCAAAAAAAAGCGAACAAAGAAAATAAAGTAAGAATA
This sequence comes from Ambrosia x helenae, assembly GCA_030844895.1. NCBI lineage: Eukaryota > Viridiplantae > Streptophyta > Magnoliopsida > Asterales > Asteraceae > Ambrosia > Ambrosia x helenae. The sequence goes on from CM061228.1 coordinate 2,740,806, forward strand.
TAATAAAATAATACAGTTTTTCATCTAGTTAGCATCAAAAGTTTTAAAATATTGACGTATTAGTTTTTCATCTAGCCATAATTTAACGAATTTGGCCGGAAACTCTCCGGAATTTGGTAATCTAGCTTAAATCTTTGCCTAAACAATCGCCTGGAGAATTAAAGCGCAATTTCCTTGACTCAAAGTGCAAATGCATCGCCCCGCCTAAAAATTGGGCGTAGGTGCAAGAGGTGATGGCTTTTAACAACTATGAAAGTGATGCATTTCTCTAGTAAGGTTGCAAGTTTCATCAATTTGTTGGCTACATTATCCAATTACATGTGAGATTGGAGACCTATTTAGATTTTGGCTATTAGATTGATGAGAAACCAACACATGTAAAATAAGTTTATGCTTCAGCTGGTATTCTTCATAGGAATATGTTTATTCCCCTTGTTAGGATTTCAATTTTGTGGATGCAACTTTATTTGCTTTATATGAATGTAACTTAAAATTTTGTGAGATCAGACAGAAGTGAACTTCTTAGGACATTTGGCTCACCCTAATATAATTAGACTCCTGGGATACTACAGAGATGAATCCGAGCACTTGCTTGTTTATGAGTACATGCCAAACAAAAGTTTGGATAATTTTTTATTCAGAGGTAAACTATAATGGGATCTTACATAATCCATTAGTTTTTTTTCCTTCATAGTTAAATTATTGGAATAAAATAGATATGTAAGATGAATTATTTTGTACACACAACAGGTCATGATATCAAATGCCTTTCATGGAAAACACGAATTTTGATAATGATTGGAGTGCCCGTGGACTGACATATTTGCATTCGGCAAAACTCATGTGTCGTGGTCTAAAATGCGGTGACATATTACTCGATGAAGTACTTACTCTTAAGCTCTCTGTTGATGAAACCACTGTGATTTTTCTTTATGCCATCTTAGCTAACCATTTATTTTTACTATCTTATTCCAGAATTTTAATGCAAAAATAGGGGATTTTGGGATGGTGAAATATGGCCCTGAAACCGGGGAAACACATGTTAGTACATGGGTTATGAGAACATATGGTTACGCAGCTCCAGAGTACATCTCGACTGGTGCATTTGTATATAATGAAGAGAATGGATTATTACAACTGTGCATTTTCAGATATAAAAGCAAACATGGCGCTTGCCACCTTTTTCGAAAATTGTTTGTTTTTATTCATAGAGAAACCGATTGCACTGACACAAAGATGATTATGCTTCCATTTTGAAACCTATTGGTTAAAGATAATTTTTTTATAGTTTGAACATTGTAATTTTGTGATAATCAAGATCCTTCAATCTTATAGGTCATTTGTCTACGAAGATCGACATCTATGGTTTTGGGGGTGGTATTGTTGGAAAGTATATCAGGCCGACAAGTATTAGATCCTGTTAAGCCTCAGGAGCAACGAAACTTGGTGGAATGGGCCGCTCAAATAGAAGAAATTTAACTATAATAATGGATCCACGTCTTGAACGCAACTACCCCAAAAACAGTGCTTCCGAATGTTTTGCACTTGCATTAAGATGTGTTGCACACAAACCCAAGGATAGGCCTTCAAGTGAAGAAGTTTTGCAGAGTTTGGAACATATATCTTGTTGTAAAACACCTATGAAATTGATAACAAGAACAAACAATCGAATGCTTCAAGCTTATTATTGATAATATGAAAACGAATTACAAAAGAAATTATGAAAGAAAAGACCGAATTAAACCTACAATCGATCAGCTATATATAGAACCCTAACCCCTCTTTTGTTGGTTAAAAGTCTGTCAAGACTTTCACTATTGACAGGATCAACCTCTCCAAAATAACAGATCTTGCATTATTATCCCAAAAACTAATAAAAGTAGAAAAAAACTTTAGAACATGTCACAACTAGTCCCTCAACTTTCATTGACTAGTTTGACCTTGATTAAGACTCAATATCTAACAATCTCCACCTTTGAGTCATTAACCAACACTGAACCATCTTTCTAAACAGCTGACCACCAAACACCTGATCCAAATAATTGCTCACCATCAGCTGTTCAAACTTCTGCTTATCAGCAGCATCCAACAGCTGTTGCAGCAACAGATTTTTCCACGACCAAATTGCCCTTCCTTTTTCAACGGCTACCCTTGAATCAACACCATTCAGATCTGACCCATGTTGTATAATCTTTTCCAAACTTAAACAACATCTAAAGACCTGATAAACTCCATTGGTTTTGATCCATTTCCAGCCTTTCACTTCTGTTAACCTAGAAACTCTACAGAATATGACAATTATGCCCCTGCAGCCCCCTTTCACATCTTCAACCAACATCAACTGATTTTTAGAACCTCTAAACACCAACCAAATATCATTAATACAAACTGAACTCAGTTCCATGGATATATCCTTCATACACTTAGTCAAATCTCTTGGTTTTACAAAATCAGTACAGAAAAAATCTTCACAGCTTTATCACTTGTTCTGTCACTATCATGACAGACCTAACTTACATCAAAAGTATCACTGCATAACCAAGCATCTTTTCCTGCACATGCACCATACACCTCCACCTTAATCTGGATATTCACATGTGCACACTCCACCTTAGACAAAACACTACACAGCAATAGCATAAACCTGCTATTTTTTTATTTTAGGCTTCTCATAACCTCTTTTATATATCCTGAACAACACTTCACCACCAGAAATTACTAAGAACATATCTTTTCCTGTTCTTAAAACCAACTCTTCCTGTTCAGAAATCATATTCACTTTAGAGTTAAACATTTCCAAAACTACCCCTCTTGGAAACACATCTTTTTTAACCAAAAGATTATCACAAACTCCACCTAGACCCCAGTTCACAACTCTATCGCACTCTCTACCATGAACCCTTGATTGTCCTTCACTAGAGACCAACATATTGTGACTCAACTCCACCACAGTCTTACACCTCTCTAAACCATTACCATGATCAACATCATGACTACTGTTTCCAATCAACATCTGTTCATCTGTGTGACCCAAGAACTCTTTCTCACTAGGCAATACATAACCATCCAGAACATACACATTACTCACATGTCTAGTTCCAGTCATCACAACCTCTTGATCATTCATGACCAAGACCTTACCATCTCTCAACCACACATGGTAACCTATCTTTTCTAAACAACCCAATGATAACAAACTTCTATTCAAGTCTGGAACATACCTCACATCATGAACCTCAACAATATCACCATTGTCCATCATGAATACAACTGTCCCAACCCCTTGAATCTCACAAGTTCTGCCATCACCCATCTTGACTTTACCAAGATAACCATATTTTAGATCCCTGAAATACCCCTGGTCATATGTCATCCCAAAAGACCCTCCTGAATCCAAGATCCACTTTTCTAAACAGAATTCTTCACTGGTCACCACAAGAACATCACATACATCACATTCATCTGATGAATCATCTTCTTGTTGCATGTGATTATCATACATCTGTTCACCTTTTTTCTTCTTCAACTCAGGACAATCTTTCTTCAAATGATCTTTTGAGTGACAAACATAACACCTCCTCTTGAATCTTGATTCACCCTTGAACTTTGAACTCTTCTGATCAGCCTTACCTCTCACTAACAATGCATCTCCACCATCTTCTACCACATCTGATCTTCTTTTCAACTCTTTTGAATTCAGGGTAGCCAAGACTTCATCCATAGTCAATGTCTCCCTTCCATACATAAGAGTATCCACAAAATGCTCATACGAAGATAGCAATGATGTGAGAAATATGATGGCCTGATCTTCACTATCCAATTCAACTTCAATATTCTCAAGATCCAAAATAAGTTTATTAAACTCATCTGTATGTTCATCCAGTGTCTTACCAGGGCTCATCTGAAACGTATACAACATCTTCTTGAGATACAACCTGTTGGCCAATGACTTGGTCATGTACAAGGTCTCAAGCTTTGCCCATATACCTGCTGCAGACGTTTCTTTTGACACTTCCCTCAATACCCTGTCACCCAGACTCAATATGATCGAACTATGAGCCTTTTCTAACATCTCCTTCTTCTCCTTATCTGTGAGATCACCAGGAATATGATCTTCACCCCTTAATGCATCAACAACACCATTATGCACTAACAGGGCTCTCATCTTCATCCTCCACAAACTAAAATCGTTTCTCCCATCAAACTTCTCCAACTCGAACTTCGTTGTCACCATTCTTGATATTATTACACGGATAACACAACCAATTTCACAGAATTAGAGCAACGAGGCTCTGATACCAATTGTTGTAAAACACCTATGAAATTGATAACAAGAACAAACAATCGAATGCTTCAAGCTTATTATTGATAATATGAAAACGAATTACAAAAGAAATTATGAAAGAAAAGACCGAATTAAACCTACAATCGATCAGCTATATATAGAACCCTAACCCCTCTTTTGTTGGTTAAAAGTCTGTCAAAACTTTCACTATTGACAGGATCAGCCCCTCCAAAATAATAGACCTTGCATTATTATCCCAAAAACTAATATAAGTAGAAAAGAACTTTAGAACATGTCACAACTAGTCCCTCAAATTTCATTGACTAGTTTGACCTTTTATTGACCTTGATTAAGACTCAATATCTAACATATATGCTCTTAACAAGTAAGTAGCAGTGTACCCTGTTGGACATATAATATGTCCGATATAATTAAAGTCGAGATCAACGTAACCCGACCCGGTACGATCTGAAGAGTTACACGTTGGTGCACGAATCATATAAGTTTACGTTTGGATGGATTATTATTTGTGAAATAATAAATTGTAACTCGCGTGTTACACTTCCGGTGTAGTCGTCAAAGGTTGATTACTAAACCCGCTATGGTTGTTTATTATTTATTTGTTTATACGCGTTCAACTCAGATCCTAATTGGGAATATTTTATTAATCGGATTAATAAAATTAAACATATTATATATATATATATTTAATTCGGTTTTGTAAATAAATATAACCCGCTTCCGCTTCGTATATGATACCATGATTACCAACATACCCGCCCGCTGGGACAATACCTAAGAGCTCTTGCAAAACCGGCATGTGTCAATAACCATAACGGACATAACTATGAGGACTTGACGTTGTCAGGGAGAGTCTTGTGTGAAGCGTATTGTCGTCTACACAAACGGCAGGCGAGTTCAAAGACATTGCCGTCTACTTAGAGCCAGTAGGCTAAGTGCGTTTCATGAGCGAAGGTTCAAAGGCTCACACCTACCTATCGTATGCAAAACTCAACTTTTGAAATTTAATCGGAATGAGGTTGTTTCTGAGAATAACTCTCATTCATGTGGGGTTTTGTTGGTGTTTATGTGTGAATGTGAGTTTGTGTTGTCCCACATTGGTTGGGGAAGAAAATTGGATGGGTTTATAAGTTGAAACCATATTGGAAGGAACAAATGTTAAGTTACATTAGACTTGGGCACCTACTCGCGCGCGCATGGGGGTGGGGTTTGCAAAAACGGGTTCTGGTTCGAGGAAAATTCCTCAACCTGAACCAACGCGATGCCCGCACGACCCGCGGACACGAATGCAGCTCCAAAAATGCGGCTCTGCATGACGCTGGGTTTTGCTACTTGTTTTTAATATTTTGTTGTGACTGGAAGAAGTTTCCAGACCCTTCCTTCGGATATCATTATGATGATCATTATTTTGAGTCTATAAGAGACTACACAAAACCATGCAGAATTTAGACGAATGCAACACAGAAACATGCACTCGCAAACGCACACAACAGCAGCAACCTTCGATTATCTTTCAGGAAGTGGGATAGTCCTGCAGTGGACCGTCACTGTTTTCGAATCCAGGCCGGCTTGTCAGCCTTGGTGGCGTTCCCCTGGAAACTGTACTGCCTCCACACGAGTTGTCTTGCTAAAGTTACAGTTGGATGAAAACTGGGGTAACGCTTAGGATCGAACCCCCCTCAGTGGGTTAGTCACCATCATTACGCACTATTGCCTCACTATTTGATGCAGATGGAGATCTGAGTCTCATAAGAATAACTCATATGATTTCTAGAGATTAGGAATACTTGGATGAAGACTTATTATGAGGTCACTCATGGTTGAATTGCTCCGGCTCACATAGATTTAAGTGTGAATTTATTTTCTAAATCACAATCAATACACTTAAAACATTTGATAATATTTTTGGTGGTACATTTCTTATGTATCCAACAACTCTATGTATGACTGACGTGAAATTTGTTTAGTGTGTTAGAGATGATTAAATATACAATTAAAAGGTTTTATAACCTTAATTATTGTTTAAGCTATTTATGTCTTAAGATATAGGTGGGGAGGAGTGAAGACTTTTTTCAAGATTCATTAAACATACCATCAATAAGGTGTGAATTCTTCTCCTTCTTTTCTCTAGGAAATTCGTTTGTTTTTTACTTTGTGTGATTACACAACCGACAACAAACAAGAAATTGTTTGTCCGTGTGTATATATAAAATGGGTGTTTTAATCGTATCAAATTGGTCAAATCTTTTGGCTTCTCTATGTACACAGAATACCTTGTATCATTTTTTAACGGCAAATCAATATATATATATATATATATATATATATATATATATATATATATAGGGGAGGATTAAATAAAAACCCACTCAAAACGAAGAAACTCGGTAAACTCTGACTTCCCGAACTTTTTATCATCTGAAAAAATTAGGGTATGTAATATACATGTTTTTAAGAGTTTTGAGCCAAAAAAAACAAAAAAGCGCCGAGTGGATATTTTAAAAAAAAAAATAAGTTTTTTGTGTTACATATGTAACATGTCTGTTTTTGTGTAACATACGTAACACAAAAAAAAACTTATTTATTTTTTTTTTAAAATATCCACTCGGCGCTTTTTTGATTTTTTTTGGCTCAAAACTCTTAAAATCATGTATATTACATACCCTAATTTTTTCAGATGATAAAAAGCTCGGGAAGTTAGAGTTTACCGAGTTTCTTCGTTTTAGAGGGTTTTTTGTGGATACTTAGCCTATATATATATATAAATATAAAGAGCCAGTAAGGGGCTGAGATACAAAACAAAAACAATGACACAAAACGAACAAGAACAGGACGTCGGGCAATTACAAACAACCCGAAATGTCAAAAAATCTATCGAATTCTTCAGGGTCGGCCATGGGATTTTGGCCCTATTACAAACCCAAATATAGCTATCCTCCTTAATGGACTCTACAATCTTTCGCGAGTGAATAAATTTGCCGTCGAAGACCATACTGTTCCTTTCGAGCCATATTATTCAGGTAGTGGCATAAACAACAGTCAACATCAGCCGCTTCCATTTTTTGGAGCCGGGGTTATCGCCTATTATCCTTACAAAATCAACCAAGTTATCAGCCTCGGCTGGGAACGGAATCCTGAGCCAAACACAGATCTCCCACCAAATACCTTTAGCAACCAGACAAGTAGCGAACAGATGGTCCGTGTCCTCCATGTTGAACCCACACCTAACATATCTACAATCAGGAATGGGAATACTTCTGGCGGCCAGTTCAACTTCATAGCGACTCTCCCCATTAACACTCTCCATGTCAAAAGGTTGCATTTAGTGGGAGCCCATGCCTCCCAACGGAACGCAACGTCAGCCACCTGCCCAAATTTAGCAGCATCAAGCTCCCATCTTATGGATTTCACAGAGAATTCAGCCCCTTCATTGTTGTCCCAATGCCACACGTCGCTTCAACCTTTAACATTGTATTGACTGAGAAGCCGTAATAACTCCCCATACCGGCTCCAAGTGGTGTTATTGAAAGAGTTCCCCTTCCACTCCCAAACCCACTGAAAACCGTTAGCCGCTAGAACCAAACAATCGACAACAGTGCTATCTTTGATGGCCACCGTTCGGAATAAATCTAGAAAAGCCGACTGAAACGGCTCCTCCAATAGCCACGGGTCTTTCCAAAAACGATTGTAGTCCCATCCCCAAGTTTAACTTTTAGTTTGTAATTAATCCGGATCCCGATTCTCTGCAACGCTTCCTCGACCCCACTTATATCCTTCCATACTTCGGTAATCATATTCTTAACCGGGATAAATTTTTTACTAGAATCCGTCTTATGAATGGAGCTCACAACCTTTGCCCAGAGCTGATTCGGGTCCCTCCTAATTAATCATTGTTTAATTAGTTGGTAGATTAGCTTATTAAATGTCTTTTATCATTGTAATTTGACTAAATTAGTAGATTAATCCTCATTACTTGGTATATTTACAAACCACCTTATGCTGGAGTGGTATGGAGGCTCAATGATAAAAGATCCATGGCTGAAAGGTCATGGGTTCGATTCTTGAGAGCACCGGGTTTTACCGATTATTCCATTGTCATGCTTTCGGGTCTATTACAATGCAACTGACAAAAGCTCAAATGTTTTGACCCATTATCCATGTCACTAATCATGTTCAAACTAGGAATTCTATTTTCATCAAGAGCATAATAGGTTAAAACCACTCCTTTAAAAAAAAGCCACACCTTCAAGACTACCGTCTCAATCACGCCCTACAATGGTTGTTTCTAGATCTGCTCATCATCCAAACATACATCTTCTTTTTAATATACATTTTCATTATTATTAACAAGATTAAAAATTTTGTTTTCTCATATTATAGTACATTAATTTCTATGTTACTGTAGAAAACAATGGTACCAATAATACAACAACACAACAATATGAACAACAACTGAGACAAAGAAATAGCGACAAAACAGGTGACAAAACTCTTATTAGCCAACCCAAAGAAGTACCCCCCAAATACCCAAGGATTCAACAATAGATGAACCCTGAAACAATACAAAGTTTGTTGTTAATCAACTGATCTAAAGATCAGTTGTAACAACTGATAATACAAATACACAGACTTACAGAGCTGATACAGACCAAGAAGACAATACAGAGGGGAAAACCCTAGAAAGGAAAATACAGAGAAAACAATAAGAAAAATGAACGAATAATAATAATCTGAGAGAAACACAAGTCTTTTATATCCAGAGAGAGACGATCCGTGTGCTATCAATCTCAGCCGTTCACTTATACCAAGAGATAATCTGCACCATTGATAAGAAACACAAACTAGATGGGCTTTATGACCCACGAGATTAGATAAGTCAGCTGACTTACAAGAAGCCCATACTGAATAAGCTTTATAGAAAAATACAAGCCAAGATATGAGCCCAACATAATATTAAGCCCACAAGTGTCCATAAGGTTTGAATGACACATACGTATATATTTTAACATGCCCCCTTCATTCAAACCTTTCTGAAAACATCAACCAGACCAAGTTTCTCACAAAGAAACTCATGTTTTGACCCATTTAGGCCTTTGGTCAAAAGATCAGCAATTTGTTGATCAGAATCAACCTTAACAGTTTGTATAACACCATTAGAGATTTTCTCTCTAATAAAATGTAAGTCTATTTCAAAATGTTTAGTTCTTTCGTGAAATACTGGATTAGCAGCTATGGAGATAGCTGCCTTACTATCACAGTTTAAACAAACTGGAAGTTTGCAATCTATCTTAAGCTCTTTTAGCAGATTTAAAATCCACATAATTTCACAAGTAGCAGAGCACATTGCTCGGTATTCTGCTTCAGCAGTTGACCGAGATACTGTACTATGTTTTTTACTCTTCCAAGACACTAATGAATTGCCAAGAAAAATACAATATCCAGTAACTGATTTTCGAGTTACCAGACACTTAGCCCAGTCTGAGTCTACAAATGCATTAAGCTCAAACTTATCAGACTTAGAAAACTGAAGACCTTTACCAGGTGACAGTTTTAAATACCTGAGAAGTCTAAGTGCAGTTTGTAAATGACCATTAGTGGGTTTATGCATATATTGACTTAAAACTTGAACTGCATAACTTATATCTGGTCTTGTAATAGACAAGTATATAAGTTTGCCTATTAATTTTTGATAACCATTAACATTCTCTAAAAGTTGAGCACTTTTACCATGTTTGTTAGTCATAACATAGTTCTGTTCAATTGGGGTATTTATAGGTTTACAACCTAAATACCCAAATTCACTTAGAAGTTCCAGGCAATACTTCCTCTGGGACAAACATATCCCAGAATTAGTATAAAGAACTTCTATACCTAAAAAATATTTCAAAATACCTAAATCTTTAATCTGAAAATTTGAACTCAAAAACTTTTTAATCTCATTAATCTCATTAATATTGTTACCAGTGATAACAATATCATCAACATACACAAGTAATACAATAAACACATTCTTATCAGATTTAATGAATAAAGAGTAATCACAAGAACTTTGTACAAAACCAAAGTCTAACAAAACATTAGTGAGTTTTTCATTCCACTTCCTTGGGGCTTGCTTTAGTCCATACAATGACTTAATAAGTTTACAAACCTTATTGTCATTAGTTGAACTATAACCCTCAGGAGGAATCATGAAAACATCCTCAGTAATAGACCCATAAAGAAATGCATTATTTATGTCTAGTTGAAATAAAGACCAACTATTTTGCACAGCAAGACTCAAGACACACCTAATAGTAACCATTTTCACCACAGGTGAAAATGTTTCTCCAAAGTCCAATCCTTCTCTCTGATTGTACCCTTTGGCAACAAGTCTTGCCTTATACCTCTCAACCTCTCCATTAGCTTTATACTTAATTTTAAAAACCCACTTACACCCAATAGGCTTTCTGCCTTTGGGAAGGTCAGTCAACTCCCAAGTTTTGTTTCTATAAAGAGCTTCCATTTCTTGGTTCATAGCCTCTACCCACCTTGGGTCTTTGGAGGCTTCTGAATAAGAAGTAGGTTCAATGCTCTTATTAAGACTTGAAACAAAACAGTAATCCTCACTAGATAAGTGAGAATAGTTGACTACCTTTTCTACCCCATACTTAACTTTACCTTCTACAATATACTCACTAAATTTCCTAGGAATATTAGACACTCTACTGGACCTTCTTATACTTCCCTCAGGTGGACCAGTCTCTTCATTGGAAGAGCCAACATCATGGCCAGCCCTATCTGGGCTGCTACCACCCTGACTGCTGGGCTGCTGACCAAGGTGGTCTACCCCCCCAGCAGCCTGAGGAACCTGACCAGATTGCTGACTAGTCAGCTCTTCCTGAGCACTAATGATTCCCCCTTCATCATCGGGAAGGGTAATACTCTCAGTCATATTATCACCTCTAGTTGTCTCTATTTGATCAAAAAAGTTAAGATTATTAACATCAACTAACTCATCCAAATTCTTATTATTTTGTTTGAATGGAAAAATTTCCTCATAAAATCTCACATCCCTAGAGTACTCAACAGTTTTTGACTCTAAACACCACAACTTATAACCTTTTTTAAAATTTGAGTACCCTATGAGAACACATTTTTCAGATCTAGTAGACAACTTATCAGGATTATTAAGAAGTGTATTAAAACAGAGACAACCAAATGTTTTAAGATGACTAAGTTTTGGGGGGAACCCAAACATAACTTCATAAGGACTCTTACCTAACAACACTGAAGAAGGTATCCTGTTAATTAAGTAAGTTGCAGTCAATACACAATCACTCCAAAACTTAAGTGGTAATCCACTCTGAAACAACAAAGCTCTAGCTGTGTTTAGAAGGTGTCTGTGCTTCCTCTCAGCAATGCCATTTTGCTGAGGAGTATAAGCACAAGTAGTTTGATGTATTATTCCATTTTTATTACAAAAGACTTGAAATTGTTTATTAACAAATTCAGTTCCATTATCACTTCTAAACACCTTAACTTGTTGTTTAAACTGAGTCCTAATCAACTCATAGAATATAACTATGTTTTCAAACACTTCTGTTTTAGATTTTAACATATAACACCAGACAGTTCTACTAAAGTCATCAACAATAGTTAGAAAGAATCTGTATCCTTCCCTACTAGTAATTCTGTAAGGTCCCCAAACATCCAGGTGAATGAGATCACCTATGTGTTTGGAGAGATGATCACTAATAGGGAAAGGGACTCTCACTTGTTTTGCTCTGTGACAAGTATCACAAGGCTCATGTGAGTCCCTTTGACCCAGATTCATATTCTTCCTTAACACAGCTAAAACTTGATCAGAGGGATGACCAAGCCTATTATGCCATAAATTGGCATCATCTATGCTGTTAAAACAAGTATTGTTGATACTTACATCTTTACCAACAAAGTACAGACCATCAGTCTGTTTACCAGTCACCAGGATTCTCTTGGACTTGGAATCCTGAATGAAACAACTTTGTTCATCAAATAGGACACTTAATTTGTTATCCCTAGCAATCTTATGAACAGATAGAAGATTCACACAATAATCAGGAACCAAAAAAACATCATATAAGACAACACCATCAGCCAAATTTATGTCTCCTATTTTAGTGACCTTAGCACTAGTCCCATTAGGATGCTTGACTAGGATATCTGTAACATTACGCATTTATTATACGCTACGGAGTAAAACGACGAGTCTTATTATTTTTGGTGATGTTTTGAGCCGAATACGATGATTATTATTCATACATATATATATATATATTAATAATAATAATAATAATAATAATGATAATAATAACTAAGTAGTTAAATAACCCAATTAGATAGTCCAAATGGTAGTCCACTCCTCATTGTGTCTAGAATGAAACCCAATGGTTAGCCCATCCAACCAGTCGGCCCACCTAGTCGAGCCCATCTAGGCTGGCCCAAGCCCACTTTCCTTTCCCCATTCGCTGTTAAAAAAAAAAATTGTTTCTCCTGAGGCTCGAACCCGGGCCAAACCCCCATACACACACTCTCACAACCAGTTGGTCTAGCACTTCACATCTGATTGAATCCAGGCACGATTAATATATATACTTAATTTCAATCCTTCACAGTTGACTTGAAAAGTCAACTGTGGGACGCGAGTTGCTATAATTCATCGTCTTAACTCGTAATTGATCAAATTTTGGCAACTATACTTGATATTCGGCCATCAGTAACTAAGTATTACGTTAATTATCAATCAATTGTCAACCAATTGACATTATACGCGTATAAACTTCAATGCGTGGTCAATCCTTGCCATTTCACCAATCCAGTCATCTCACTATAAATTGAACATCATACCACCCCCTATACTCGCCGAATTATCCCTCTTCACCTCTAATTTCTCTTAAAAACCTCTGGTTCGTTGATTTCTGTTCAACATTAACCCGAGTCTTGGCCGAAGCAATTCTGGGTCAAATCGTTATTGTAAGTATTATTTCTTGTATGGGAATTGTTAGTCGGCCTATGCACGACATTAACCCCATGATTAATTGGGTTAATGTCGTGATTACTGATAAATCAAAATTCTAGGGCTCGAGGTTGAATAATTGGGAAGAACACTAGTTTGTTTTCGTTATTTGTATTTAATAAATAAGAAACAAACACAACCACCAGTCCAGACCAGGTGGTTGTGTCTGTGGCTCGCTTACAGACCCACGCGGGTTCGAGTCCCGGGTGTGGCACCTTTTTGTTCTATTTTTTTTTCTTCTAAAACAAACAAGAATTAACTTTTTATTACTTAAAATTTTATAAATTCATTTTAATTTATTAAAACTCTTTTAATAATTCTAAAAAAATTATTTTTAGATAATCTGATGAAAAGCTTTCACCCACAACTTTTGGTTTTCAAAAATTAATTTATTTAATATATTTAATAAATAAATCAATTTTATTCTATTATATTTATAAAATTCCATTAAAATATCAAAACAAATTTATAAATTTCCATAAATTTTATTCTGAGATATTTTAACATTAAGCTTTTTAGAAATAATTTTTATTTCTGAAAAATCAATTATTTAATATTTTTAACCAATTTTTGTTAGTTTTAATCGTAATTAAATCATAATAAATTCAATTTTCATTATTTTTGCATCAAAATTTTATAGAAATTATTTCTGATTATTTGGAACAGAAATATAAATTTTAAACTTCTAATTCTTTGCTTTTAATATTTTTAAATATTAAAGTTAAGATTTGACAATTTGTAATAAATAGATTTAATAATCTATTTTAAAGAAAATAATTTTATAAAAATTATTTTTACACTTTAAACACATTCTTGTAACCATCTTAAGTTTAAATTTCATAAAAAGATTTTTAGTTATTTAATTACTAAATTTCTCTCAATTGGCGAATATTTTTAATATTAATCAAACGAACAATTATCCCCAATTCGAAGCTCTAGAAACTTATACATTTGTAGAATTGGTAGACTTAGACATATTTATTACTTTATTATAGGGTGGTACTTGATACATTTGGTCAACACATTTCTCAACAGATATAACATTTTACCAAGGTGAGTTTACATAGCCCCTTTTCTCTATTTTCACTATTTTTGGGGTGAAACATGTTTAAACATTTTTTTTACTCATATTTACTTGTGATTCAATTACATCATCATTCTATCATTTGACTGTAACAAAAAGACACAGTACAATCATTAACAATGATCAAGCCGCCTGTTTAGATTATAGCGCTATAGGTCTGACAAACCCATCCCACCCGCATAGACTCAGGGATGATCGATAACAGTAATAACATTTACTAACTTGCGAGTTAGTCATCAGTCGACACAAGGTTTGGTTGTACAAAGACGCATTGTTGCATGTCGGTATCATACTCTATCATCATACAACCCTGAGTGTTGTACAAACTATTGTTATCAACTATTTCTCAAAAACCTATGTAATTCTCACCAACTTTTGTTGACCAAAATATTTTCAACTTAACATGTTTCAGGTTCTACTTGCTTGAAGATTTGCTTGAAGATATGTGCATAGTTTATTCAATTTGATGTACGAATTCTTGTAGAACAATTGTATGTAATTTATTTAAATCAATTAATGAAACTTATTATTTCTCCATGAGCTACTGAACGATCATCATTACGTGACATCCCGATGTTTCCGCCATCGGTTGGGTGTTACAATATCATACTCAGACACATCTATACAATTAAACATTTCTTTGTCACTACTTGTCATATGTTGATTTGCACCAGAATCAGTGATCCAACCATAACAAATAGCAGCTTTAACAAAACTAGAACAACTTGAAAAAATTTTCAAAATTTTTCTAAGTTTGATATCCTAGACATGCAAGAGAAACCTTTTATAACAACATTCTTACCTCCTGCATTACTTGTTTGAGACTCACTTCCACCTTTTTCACTGATCAGATTCAAGAGCTTTGATATCTGTTCAGAAGAAAATGGCAAACCAGAAGAACTAGACATAGACTGTTTATCATTTGAAACATTTGAGGACATATTAGATCTAATATTTTGATTAAAACCCTCTCCTTCTAGCTCCAGGAGGATACCCAACCAACTCATAGCACCTATCTACAGTATGACCTAACATATTGCAGTGGGTGCATTTGAGATTAGGGTTAGGTCCCCTGTTTCCTGAAGTTGAAGGGTTTTGATTTGAAACACCTTGATTAGACCCTCTATTTCCTGATCTTCTATTAGTGTTAGTACTATTGGTCCTGGTAAAGAAGGACACATTTGTATCTTTAACACTACTAGAACCAGATTTCCTATGTGACTCTTCCCTAGACACAATAGAAAAAGCATGTTTCACAGAAGGTAATGGATCCTGCATCAGCAAATTTGTCCTAACAGGTTGGTATATTTCATCTAAACCCATTAAAAATTGCATGAGTCTTATTAATCCATTAAAACTATTAAACTCTTTTGAAGCATCACAAGAACAGGGTGGTAACTGAACAATTGAATCAAATTGTTTCCACATAGTGTTTAGTTTATGATAATATTCAGCTACAGAACTACCATTTTGACTCATAGAACAAATTTGTTGATGCAGATTAAAGACCACTGATCCATCAACCTTATCATAAGTATCTCTTAGATCTAACCAGACATCTCTAGCAAGTTTTGAGAAAACTTGACCTAGATAGAGTTCTTCATTCACAGAATTTAACAACCAAGACAGAACAACAGCATTACACCTATCCCATTGTTTACCCAAGACCTCATCATTAGCAGGTCTGACAACAGTACCATCTATAAATCCAAATTTGTTTTAGTTTCAAGTGCAAGTTTCATAGCATTAGACCACACTTTATAGTTGTCAGTCCCTTTTAGTTTCAAGCTAATGATGGTTAAGGTACTGGTATCACTAGGATGGATAAACAATGGATCACCAATATCAAGTTTACTAATTAGAGTGCCAGTACTGGCTTCTCCATCACCACCATTATTTGGTGGTAATGGATTGTCCACTGAATCACCCATGTTGCCCAATCAAATACAAACAATCACACAACAAAGAACTAAGACTAAGAGAAGCAAAACACAATAAACCAATACCAGACAAAAACAAAATACCCTAGAAGAGCGAAGCTGTGTCAGTGTAAGGATAGTGGGTTCATCACTCAAGGGTTGCCCACCCAATTCTTAACACAGGAGCTCTGTTATTAACTATATATGTATGTATTTACTCAGACAGTATGTAAAAGAATACAAGATCAGACCACAAGAAACAACCAGATAAACTGCAAACAAGAACAACAATGACAACAGTCAAAGACACCAAATAGTCGGCACTAATACCGGTCCACCCTAACCCGGTCAGATTGCCTCTAGACACACAAAAGAAAAACGAAGAATAATATGGAAAGATCTCACCAAGGGGGGGAACCCAAGTTAGGGTTCTTCCAAACTCACAACCTGTACCTTCACTTAGGGTACAGAATTGTGAGAGCAATTGTAGCTTTAAAACTCCAAATCTCCTTAGTCCAAGAACTCCAATCCAGAGATCAAAGCCAACAATAGTTGACCAGTATAACAAACCCAGACAAATACCAGACAGACAATAGTAAACCAGATCTAGAAAGATCAAATCTACAAGACAACAGAACAAGGTCAAGATCTACCAAGAAGATCAAAAACTTAACAGGAGACCAGACAACTAGACATGCAGCGGAAGACGATCAACACCAGAATCGAGAGCCTTAGGCTCTGATACCATGTAGAAAACAATGGTACCAATAATACAACAGCACAACAATATGAACAACAACTGAGACAAAGAAATAGCGACAAAACAGGTGACAAAACTCTTATTAGCCAACCCAAAGAAGTACCCCCCAAATACCCAAGGATTCAACAATAGATGAACCCTGAAACAATACAAAGTTTGTTGTTAATCAACTGATCTAAAGATCAGTTGTAACAACTGATAATACAAATACACAGACTTACAGAGCTGATACAGACCAAGAAGACAATACAGAGGGGAAAACCCTAGAAAGGAAAATACAGAGAAAACAATAAGAAAAATGAACGAATAATAATAATCTGAGAGAAACACAAGTCTTTTATATCCAGAGAGAGACGATCCGTGTGCTATCAATCTCAGCCGTTCACTTATACCAAGAGATAATCTGCACCATTGATAAGAAACACAAACTAGATGGGCTTTATGACCCACGAGATTAGATAAGTCAGCTGACTTACAAGAAGCCCATACTGAATAAGCTTTATAGAAAAATACAAGCCTAAGATATGAGCCCAACATAATATTAAGCCCACAAGTGTCCATAAGGTTTGAATGACACATACGTATATATTTTAACAGTTACATATTAACTAGGAGTGCTTAATGGGTCGGGTTGGCGGGTCCAACCCGAACCCGAAAATTTTACATGAACCCGAATCCGAAAATTGTGACACACATATGAAACCGAACTGAATATTCTCGGGTTGACCCGAACCCGACCCATTCAACCTGATTTTTTTTTATTTTTTCGCAAACTAATGTATTAAAATTAGAATTTTACTACAAAAAACACGAACATATATAATACATTTATGTTATATTTATAAAATATAATACCAATTTTCCATTTTAAGTTATAAGTGTAGCATAAAATAACTAACCAATTTAATTTATAACATAAAACATACTGTAAAAAACAATATATAGCATAAATATGTTAAACGGGTCAACCCGCCAACCCGCCCGGGTTGACCCAAACCCGACCCATTTAGCTAAACGAGTTCGCCGGTTAACTCAAACTTGACCTGAACCCATTTAGACTAAACCAAAACCCGCTAATTTCGAGTTAGGTTCGGGTCGTGTTTTCAGGTCGTGTCTGAAATTCACACCCCTAATATTAACACATGTTTTATCACTTCATGTTAAATTTATCTTTTCTTCCGGATATAATATAGTCTTTTTATATACGTGCAATTAGGGGTGCAAACGAGTCGAGCCCGAGCTCGACCAGACTCGAGCTCAAGCTCGATTGACTTATAAGAGCTCGAGCTCGAGCTCGGCTCGTTTATTATCAATTAGTTAATACATTGAATAAAAATAATATAAATAATAGTTAATACATTGGCGTTCGCCCAAGTTTTGACAGGTGCCTTACGAAAGGTGGTGGCCTCTCCAGGGTCTGTAGAAAGTTGGGTCAAATTGCTTTTATTGCCGAGGTGTACTCTACGGGTGGTCAAACCGTCCACTAGGCAGGAGCGGAGGTCTGGGAATAGGAAATCCTTGCAATGTAGTAGCATCCTGCAAGCGCTTTCCTTGTGGAAAGACGGTTCTGGGTTTTCGGATTTGGTTTCTTCCCTTTTTGATAGTGCGGGGGAGGGTGTTTTCTTTACCCAGGGTGTAAGGGGGTTAAGCCTTCTGAAGAGAGCCCTAATGTCAAACAATGCCTAAGAAAAGTTAGGGATGGTCACTTCACAGCTGCTGTCAAGGTGTTGTGTTCCAGTGGGGTTGCTCCTTTTGGGGAATCTACCATGAACGCCCTTATTAACAAACATCCGGTGATGCCTCCTCCGTCCCTGCCCGCCAACTCTGACATCATGCCCGCCCTTATTGTGGATATGGATTGTGTGCTTGGATGTCTCCGGTCTTTCCCTAAAGGGACTTCTTGTGGGAGGGACGGTTTGAGGGCCCAACATTTGCTAGACGCTCTTACTGGAGAAGGGTCAGTGACTTCCACGGGGTTGCTCTCAGCTATTACTGAAGTCGTCAACCTTTGGCTAGGGGGTTTGTGCCTAAGGGTTCTAGCTGAATTTATTTCTTCGGCCCCCCTCACCCCTTTATTGAAACCTGATAACGGGATTCGGCCCATTGCCGTAGGGGCCATTTGGCGCAGATTAGTTTCTAAAGTGGCTATGAGGAAGGTTGGGAAGGAAATGGCTAAGTACCTTGGGGACTTTCAATTTGGGGTGGGAACACCCAATGGGGCGGAGGCGGTGCTTCACAGCGCGAACAGGTTCTTAAGCTCCTTCCATGCGGACGGGTCCTTAGCTATGCTCACGGTAGATTTTTCGAACGCCTTTAATATGATCGACCGCACTGCCCTTCTTCGAGAGGTCCATCAACGTTGCCCGTCTATCTATTCATGGGTCCAGTTCCTATATGCCCAGCCAGCTAGGTTGTATGTTGGTAATGACTGTATAGGGGCCACCACGGGGGTTCAGCAGGGGGACCCTTTAGGTCCCCTCCTTTTCGCCCTTGCTTTACACCCTATGGTTCTCCGGGTACAAGAAATTTGTAAACTCCCATTTCATGCGTGGTACCTGGACGATGGGACGATAATTGGTGAGGCCACCGAAGTTGCTAAAGCCTTAGACATTATCCGGCTAGAGGGGCCATCCTTGGGGCTTCAGCTTAATATTAAGAAAACAGAGGTTTTTTGGCCGTCTTGTAATGGGGTGAAACTTCAGGAGGGGCTTTTTCCAGCGGGATTGGTAGGCCAGAAAAAGGGGTGAAGCTCCTCGGAGGGGCTGTTAGCCGTGACCCTTATTTTATCCGCGGATTGGCAAGGCGGAGGGCATCGCGCGCTGTTGAACTCATGCAACTCTTGCCCTGCCTTAGGGATCCCCAGAGTGAACTCCTCCTGCTCAGGTCATGTATGGGGGTTGCTAAGTTGCTTTTTGGGTTACGGACCTGCCAACCCTCCATGATGGATGAAGCAGTATCATGTTTCGACAAGGGTTTACGGGAAGCCATTGAAGACATAGTGGTATGTGGGGGGCCTTTCTTTGGTGATCTACAATAGCGGATGGCGTCTTTGCCGATGCGTGTGGGAGGATTAGGGCTCCTCTCTGCGATGGATGTCGGCATGTATGCGTTTGTGGCGTCACGAGCTCAGTCCTGGAACCTTCAAGACCACATCCTACGAAATAGCGGGGTTTTTGGCGCAGACTTGGACTACGTGCAGGCCCTCGAAAAGCTAAATGACTATCTCCCAGGTTTTGATATTGGCGGTTTTTCTAACAAGGACACCGCCCCCCCCCCCCCCCCCCCCCCCAAAGCCTTAGAAAACTTTGGCGAATGCCCTTTATGGCAAAATCGCTCAGAACCTGGGTGAAGTTTTTGGTCTGTCCCCCCGTCAGAGGGCAGTTATTGAATGCCTGCAAACCCCCCACGCCCAAGATTTCCTAACTGTTATCCCGATCGAAGGTTTAGGCCAAAGCATGTCCGCTATTGAATACAGGGCCATTCTTAAATATCGACTGATGATCCCAATGTACCAGGAGGATGACATATGTCCGATGTGTCGTAAGGCCTGCCTGGATGAATACGGGGAACACGCGGTTCATTGTAAGGAGTTGCCCGGTTTTAAATATCGGCATGATTGGGTTCGAGACATTCTGTGGGACATTTTAAGACGGGCTGGGATCTCAGCCAAGAAGGAGGCCCCTGTAAACTTCCTCTCGGATCCAGCAGAAGGGAGATCCACCCTACGACCAGCAGATCTCCTTGTCTTTGGGTGGGCCGGGGGGAAGCATGCTTGTGTTGACCTGACGGGGGTATCTCCCCTAGTTGGGTTGAGGGATAGTGGCTTTGTTGCAGGGCAAGCGGTCCGGAAAGCAGAGGCAAAGAAGGTAGAAAAACATGCTAAAGCCTGCGAGGAGAACCAACACGTTTTTGTACCTTTGGCTTTTGATACCTTTGGCTCATTGGCACCGGAGGCTACCCGTTTCCTGACCAGGGTCCAGCGGGTTATTCACAGTAGTGTCTTGGCTCCGGGTGGACATGGTTATGTTTTTAGTAGATTAGGATTTGCTATCCAGAAAGGGGTGGCGGCGCAGCTTGTTGCCCGCCTGCCCGCTATCTTAATGTAATTTTCTTTGTCCTGAAATGAATTATATGTGTTTAAAAAAAAAAAAAAAAAATAGTTCGTTCAGGCTCGTGAGCTCGTTAAGTGAAGCTCGATCCCGGGCTCGTTTACTAAACAACTTTAATTGAGTGGTAAATATTATTAAATATTAAAAAAAAACTAATATTACGCTAGGCTCGATAAGGCTCTAGTCGAGCCTAACGAGCTTCACATGCCAGGCTCGAACTCGAGCTCGATAAATAAACGAGCTTTGTTTTAAGCTCAAAATCGAGTAGCTCGCGAGCGGCTCGGCTCGTTTGCACCGCTAGGTGGGTGGCTACTTGCAATTATGACAAGTTGAACAACGGTATGAACATATTTATTTTTTTCTATTTCACCTTTTCGTGGAAACAGAGATTTAAAAGAAAATTGATTCGGTCAATGTTGGGGACCGCCCAACTCATAATCACTTGTTCACCCTCTCATCCATTTCAATTTCCACTTCTTTTTCATCAATAGTCATGTTCTTTGCTACCGGAGATGTCATGGAGTCTGAACCCTCCACATCATCCTCAATACAACGGTCACAAGCATGCCATCACTTCGAATTTTCCGAAATTACGTTAGCAACAGAAAACTTTGACGAATCATTAGTAATTGGTCGTGGAGGTTTCGGGAAAGTTTACAAAGGTAACGTAATCCATGGATCAAGTCTTGTAGTTGCTGCGATTAAACGTTTGGATTCCATGTCGACTCAAGGGGCGACAGAGTTCTGGGCAGAAATTGAAATGCTTTCGATGTTGCGCCACTGTAATCTTGTGTCTTTGCTTGGTTATTGTAATTATGAAAAAGAAATGATCCTCGTATATGAATACATGCCCAATGGAACACTTGATGATCATCTCCATAAGCTACGTTCACCTCTTTCTTGGGTTCAGCGACTAAACATATGCATAGGTGCGGGTCGTGGGTTACACTACCTGCACACCGGTACCGGTATTGAGTCTGGTGTAATACATCGCGATGTTAAAAGCTCTAATATTTTATTACATGAAACCTGGGCGGCTAAAATAGCCGACTTTGGGTTGTCAAAAATAGGCCCAACGAATCAGCCATCAACTTATGTCAATACACATGTTAAAGGCACTTTTGGCTATTTGGATCCCAACTATTATGCAACTGGAAAGCTGACAAGGAAGTCTGATGTGTATGCTTTTGGGGTAGTGTTGTTGGAAGTGTTGTGTAGGAAGCGCGCAACGGATATAAGTCTAGATGAGGGTTTAGTTGCATGGGTTCAAGATTCTATCAAAGATGGGAATTTAAAACATATAATTGATTCTGATATAAAGGGCGAAATATCGCCAAAGTGTTTGAAGGAATTTGTTAAAATTACAGAGAGATGTTTGCACATTAGTCCAAAACAGCGACCTACCATGGCTGAGGTTCTGTTTAGTCTTGAGTCTATATTGGCTTTACAAGTGAAGTTCAGTAATTCGTTGCAATCCGCACGCAAAACAATATTTGGTAGAATGGTTAATTTGATTCCCTTCTCCGCCAACGAAGAAAACCATGGTATATATATCTTCTTTTCATTTTTGTTGACATATCCAACTTTGATAGAATATTAGTGAAATTGTGGAAATGTTGTCTCCTAACTTCAGGATAGTAAAAAAAATGAAAAATGAAAAATGAAAAACGAAAGATTATCCAACTTTGATAGAATATCAGTGAAATTATGGAAAATAATTCATTGATGTTATAACATTCTGCTGGTAGCTTTTCTTTGAAAAAATTATTACATTATCGTTATATGTGTGTATTCATCCATGTCAGTTGAACGTGATTCAAAGTTATCAAGCAATAACAAGGGCAACAATACGTTTCAAGAGATGAAAGAAGTTCTTGCGATTTCAATAGTCCAAGCCCAAGTCTGAATGTATTTAAGTTTGCTGATTTAAAAAAAGCTACAAGAAAGTTTAGTCTGGATTCGCTATTGGGCGAGGGAGGATTTGGAAAGGTTTTCTTAGGGTGGGTTGAGCAGAACACATTAGCCCCATCAATAGAAGGAGTTGGAATTGCTATTGCTGTCAAAAGGCTCAACAAAGAAAGCATTCAAGGACATGCTGAATGGCTGGTAAGAATCGCCAAATATACTTCAATTTATAACTAGTGAACGCACTACATTTAAAATTTGAAAGACAAAAGTCATGAGTACTCACATTCTAGCAAGTACCTTAAAGTATACAACTCGTGTAAGTATACCTAACGTTGCCACTTAGGTTATAGCTTAGTGGTAGAGAGGAAATCCTCTCTTGGGTGAGGTTGGGAGTTCAACTCCGAGGGTGTACAAAGAAAAGGTGTAAAGAAAGGGGTGTAAGAAATTAGCCGTTCAACAAAAAAAAAAAGTATACCTAACGTTAGCTTGTACTAGGAAATTGATGTGTTATCTGCCATATAAATGCTCGAACTACAAAATCAATCTACTTTTTGTTATTTTTGTTTAAGCCAATGTTTTCATATGCTAAAGTGATCATAGTAATCAAAGGCGCTAGGCGCATTCAAGGCGCATAGGCCTTGCCTGGGGCCTAGGTGCGAGGCGCAAAAAAAAGCGAACAAAGAAAATAAAGTTAGGTATACTTAACGAATTTAACAAATTTGGCCAGAAACTCTCTGGAATTTGGGAATCTAGCTGAAACTTGCGCCTAAACCATCACTGGAGAATTAAAACGCAATTTCCTCGACTCAAATTGCAAATGCATTGCCTCACCTAAAAACTAGGCCTAGGCCGATGGCCTTTAACAACTATGAAAGTGATGTATTTCCCTAGTAAGGTTGCAAGTTTCATCAATTTGTTGACTACATTATCCAATTACATGTGAGATTGGAGACCTATTTTGATTTTGGCTATTACATTGATGAGAAACAAAAACATGTAAAATAAGTTAATGCTTCAGCTGGTATTCTTCATAGGAATATGTTTATTCCCCTTGTCAGGATTTCAATCATGCAACGTTATTTGCTTTATATGAATGTAACTTAAAATTTTGTGAGATCAGGCAGAAGTGAACATCTTAGGACATATGGCTCATCCTAATATAATTAGACTCCTGGGATACTGCAGAGATGATCTTGAACACTTGCTTGTTTATGAGTACATGCCAAACAAAAGTTTGGATAATTTTTTATTCAGAGGTAAACTATAGTGGGATCTTACATAATCCATTAGTTTTTCTTTTTCTTCATAGTTAAATTAATGAAATAAAATAGATATGTAAGATGAATTATTTTGTACACACAACAGGTCATGATATCAAATGCCTTTCATGGGAAACACGACTTTTGATAATGATTGGAGTTGCCCGTGGACTGACACATTTGCATTTGGCAAAAATCATGTGCCGTGGTCTAAAATCCGGTGACATATTACTCGATGAAGTACTTACTCTTAAGCTCTCTGTTGATGAAACCACTTTGTGATTTTTCTTTATGCCATCATAGCTAACCATTTATTTTTACTATCTTATTCCAGAATTTTAATGCAAAAATAGGGGATTTTGGGTTGGTGAAATATGGCCCTGAAACTGGGGAAACACATGTTAGTACAAGGGTTTTGGGAACATATGGTTATGCAGCTCCAGAGTACGTGTCGACTGGTGCGTTTGTATATAATGAAGCGAATGGATTATTACAAGTGTGTATTTTCAGATATAAAAGCAAACATGGCGCTTGCAACCTTTTTCGAAAATTTGTATTTTAACAAGAACAATTGTTTGTTTTTATGCTTCCATTTTGAAACCTATCCGTTAAAGATAAAATTTTTATAGTTTGAACATTGTAATACTATGATAATCAAGACCCTTCAATTTTACAGGTCATTTGTCTACGAAGGCCGACATCTATGGTTTTGGGGTGGTATTGTTGGAAAGTATATCAGGCCGACGAGTATTAGATCATGTTAAGCCTCAGGAGCAACGAAACTTGGTGGAATGGGCCGCTCAAATCCGCTCAAATAGAAGAAATTTAACTATAATAATGGATCCACGTCTTGAACGCAACTACCCTAAAAACGGTGCTTCCGAATATTTTGCACTTGCATTAAGATGTGTTGCAGACAAACCCAAGGATAGGCCTTCAAGTGAAGAAGTTTTGCAGAGTTTGGAACATATATCTGCTCTTAACAAGTAAGTAGCAGTGTACCCTGTTGGTAGGGCTGCAAACGAACTAAACTTTCAGCGAACAGTTCATGAAACCGTTTGGCGGGAAGTTCGTTTGTGTTCGTTCGTTTAATAAATGAACGAACATGAACAAAAAAATAAGTTCGTTTAGTTAAACGAACGAACATGAACAGAAGTCACGTTCGTTCGTTTATGTTTGTGAACGTTCGGTAACGTGTTCGTTTCTGTGTGTTCGATAGTTTAGTAGGGTTTGTAATTTTTATAATTTTTCATATAGTCATATATATACATCACATATATTATTTATTTATTATGTTAAGTACAAAGTACGTTTAGATGGTTAAGTTATATTTTCGGTGGATTTAGCTAATGTCTTAATGTATGTGAATTCGATCTTATTCGAAAGTTAATATATGTCGTTTGTGTTTGTTTCCATTCATGAACACTTCTTTGTTTTTGTTTGTGTTTGTTTCCGTTCATGAACACTTTTTGTTTTCATGGATACTTATTTGTGTTCATTAATGTCCGTTTGTGTTCGTGTGCGTTCATGAACAAAATACACAAACGAACACAAACGAACACGAACACAAGTGTTTTCTTAACAAACGAACACGAACATAAAATCTCGGTCGACAAGTGTTCATGAACTGTTCGTGAACACATAATTTTCTTAACAAACGAACACGAACAAGACCTTGTTCGTGTTCGTTCGGTTCGTTTGCAGCCCTACCTGTTGGACATATAGTATGTCCGATATAATTAATGTCGAGATCAACGTAACCCGACCTGGTACGATCCGAAGAGTTACACGTTGGTGCACGAATCAGATAAGTTTACGTTTGGATGGATTATTATTTGTGAAATAATAAATTGTTTGGACTTGATGGACTTAATAGTAAAGTAGTTTATTATTAATGGAGAATTTTAATTGTTAAATAAAAGGGGTTACACTTTGACTAGTCAAATGGTCAAGTATATGACTTTGACTAATCAAATGGTCAAGTGCTTTGACTAGTCAAATGGTCAAGTGTATGACTTTGACTAATTAAGTGGTCAAGTGCTTTGACTAGTCAAATGGTCAAGTGTAGGACTTTGACTAATTAAGTGGTCAAGTATAGTTTACACTTTGACTAATCATTATGTGTAGGTTTTATCTTTATAAATAGGGGTTGTAGATCAAACTCTAATCATGTGTTTAATAAAGATAAAACAACTTCACCCTCTTTGTTCTTCCTTGGCCACCACCACTTTTACACAGCTTCCCCTCCATTGTCGTGAACAACCACCATCAACCCACTCCTTCTCTTGGTTGGATTGTGCTCGATTGTGAACTTTCTTCTAGCGAAGATTCGTTATAACCCGCATGTTACAATTCCGGTGTAGTCGTCAAAGGTTGATTACTAAACTCTCTATGGTTGTTTATTATTTATTTGTTTGTTTATTATTTATTTGTTTGTATGTACGCGTTTAACTTAGATCCTAATTGGGAATATTTCATTAATCGGATTAATAAAATTAAACATATATTATATATATATATAAATCGACCTAATATATATTGTATATATAATTCGGTTTTGTAAATAAATATATCCCGCTTCCGTTTCGTATATGATACCATGATTACCAACATACCCGCCCGCTGGGACAATACCTAAGAGCTCTTGCAGAACCAGGCACGTGTCAGTGACCATAACAGACACAACTATAAGGACTTGACGTTGTCAGGGAGAGTCTTGTGTGAAGCGTATTGTTGTCTACACAAACAGCAGGCGAGTTCAAAGACATCGTCGTCTACTCAGAGCCAGTAGGCTAAGTGCGTTTCATGAGTGAAGGTTCAAAGGGTCACACCTACCTATCGTATGCAAAACTTAACTGTTGAAATTTAATCGGAATGAGGTTGTTTTTGAGAATAACTCCATTCATGTGGGGGTTTGTTGGTGTTTATGTGTGAATGTGAGTTTGTGTTGTCCCACATTGGTTGGGGGAAGAAAACTTGGATGCGTTTATAACTTGAAACCATATTGGAAGGAACAAATGTTAAGTTACATTAGACTTGGGCACCTACTCACGCGCGCATGGGGGGTTGCAAAAACGGGTTCTAGTTCGAGGAAAATTCCTGAACCAATGCGACGCCCGCATGACCTGCGGACACGAATGCAGCTCCAAAAATCCGGGTCCGCATGATGCTGGGTTTTGCTACTCGTTTTTAATATTTTGTTGTGACTGGAAGAAATTTCCAGACCCTTCCTTCGGTTTCAAGTCTTTTGATATTATGCTACAATTAATCTAATATTATTACAGCAATAAACCCTTTTAATTAGCACCATTAATCGAGTTTAATGGAGATCACTATGATAATCATTATTTTGAGTCTATAAGAGACTACACAAAACAGTGCAGAATTTAGACAAATGCAACACGGAAACATGCACTCGCAAACGCACACAACAGTAACAACCTTCGATTATCTTTCAGGAAAGTGGATAGTCTGGCAGTGGACGGTCACTGTTTTCGAACCAGTCTACCCTGGGAACAGATGACGAATCTGTTTAAGGGGATTGTGTTAAACACAAGCATGGTTCATTTCAACGATACAGTTTGTTGCAACAAGTGCAGGGATCCTGATACCTGCGAGCTTCATGTTCAAGAGGCGCTGCAGCGATTAAAATTAAAGTTATTCTAACACTTTGTTTGATTTTAAGTTCATTTAAGATGTATCAGGTTTCAAATCGAATTTAGTTATCAAATTTGGAATCAAAATTGAATCCAATTTTAAAATATCAAAATTCAAATAATTCGATTTGTTAAGCTTAATTATTCTCAAACAAGTTATTATCTTAAACGAATCAATGTCTTAGTAGCAAGTTGTAGTCTATGAGTAAAACCAAGGTTGTAAAAATCGTGATTAATCGCTAGTCTTCACTTTACTGATTAATTTTGGGCTAATCACTCAATTAATCGGTGTCGCGTTTAATTACTGATTAGTCGGACCAAATTGGTCCTAGCCTGACCCAAACACTGAAAATTAGGTAGAAATGAATTCGAACGGGTCAAAACTGGAGCAAATCGATCAAATAAAACAAGTTCTTACCTCAAAATTAGATGATAATTCATGATTTAGAAGCAAAATCGATGAAACTCCATGGACCCTAGTTGCGTCTAATGGTTTTGTACGATGAAAGAAGGAATGGGGAAGAAAAAAAGGGATATGGCGAACGATGGAGGTGATTAGGGTTATTTAAGTTTAGGTATTTTAATATTTAACCCCCTCTATATTCACTAGTTTATATTTGGCCCTTAAACTTCTAGGGTAGGGATCCATAGAAAACCCTCCTTATCTAGAAAACTCTTGAAACTCTGACTTCCCGAGCTTTTTAGGGCCTAAAAATTTTAGGGCATGTAATATACATGATTTTAAGCATTTTGAGCCAAAAAAATCAAAAAAGCGCCGAGCACTTTTTTTAAAAAAAAATAATAAGTTTTCGGGTAACAAATGTTAAGCGAAATTAACATGTGTTAACAATGTGTTACCCGAAAACTTATTTATTTATTTTTTTTAAAAGTGCTCGGCGCTTTTTTTGATTTTTTTTTGGCTCAAAATGCTTAAAATCATGTATATTACATACCCTAAAATTTTCATATAAAAAAGCTCGGGAAGTTAGAGTTTCCAGAGTTTTCACTATAACAAGGGTTTCCAATATATCCTTTACCTAAACTTCTAATTTTATACATATAAGGTATAAAACTAGCATTATATATGTATAAATTTGGAAAAATATATATATATAAATCCAATCCGATTATTCCTGATTAATCCCGATTAATCTCTAAACGGTACCCTAACAGTCGACTAGCGCCTAGCGAGTTCTACAACACTACTTAAAACTAAAAGTTATTGGTTTATATAAAAAACAAAAAAAAACTTTAATAAACATTTTGGAATACCATTAATTATGAGAATATAACTTAAATGAATAAACCAATAAACCGAAATTTTAATCGGATGGTTACGCTGGTGACACAATGATTCTTCGATGTTTCGTCAATAATTCAAATCCGTCGTTCAAAATTAAAAAAAAACCGAATTTTTGACATGATTTATTACCTTTTTATGTTATATTTTAAATAATAGAGTAAATATATATATTTTTTCGAACGGCCAACGAAATTCACCAAGAACTCCCTTCGAAGTCCCTACTCAGTCAAATCAGTACCCCTTCCACCCGGCATAGCCAGACATGTAAGAGAGCTTCTGGTTTCACCAAGTCCACCAATTCTGTGAAAAACCCGACTATCCACCCGCTCGAAAGCACGACAATGGAATAATCAGTAAAACCCGGCGCTCTCAAGAATCGAACCCATGACCTTTCAGCCAAGGGTCTTCTATCATTGAGCTTTCATACAACTCCACCATAAGGTGAATGGTAATAGAGTAAATATATTGATTACTTTTGTTAAACAATACATTATAAGGGTTAGGATCAAATACACAAGACACTTTTTCTAGAAAGGGTGAGAAGGATTATGATCCATTGATCATATGTTTGAAGGGTTGAGATTTGTTTGTTTGAAAAAAATAAATAATAAATTAGAGGAAGGACATAAAAGGAAAACCACTTTTGTTGACTTTCTCTCTCCACATGCAATGCACATGTCAATTCCCCCCATCATTTTAAAACGTCTATAACTTTTTCATACGACATTTTTTTTTCAAAAAAAATTCACCATATTAACGAGCGTTTTTTTATCTTTAATATGAGTACCACATTGCTACATTAAAATTGAAAAAAAAAATCGTGCTAAATGGGTTTTCTTCTCTGTTGTGTCTTCTGCTCGTTCATTGTGTATAGTATGCATGTGTGCTTTATAAATATGTTATTTTTAGTTTTTTTTAGTCTACACATGATTTAACTTTGTCCATTGTGTTTTTAGTATGCTTTTCATTGTGTTTTACGCAAATGAGTTTTGTATTTAGGTGTATATTGTGTTTTATTATGTTGTTCATTGTGTTTAAGTCTATTTTTCATTGTGTTTTAGTCTTCTGTTCATTGTGTCTTTTATATGTCGTCCGTTGTGTTTTATTAGACTATTCATTGTGTTTTATACTCTATTGTTCATTGCATATTTAATGGTACTCATTGTGTTTTACGTTATCTCACAATGTCTTACGCAACTGGGTTTTCAACTTTTTTTTCCAAAAGTATTCATTGTGTTTTAATCTTCTGTTCATTGTGTCCTTATTATTTCGTCCATTGTGTTTTACACAATTGGGTTTTTAACTTTTTTTTTCCAAAAATATTCATTTTGTTTTAGTCTTCTGTTCATTGTGTTCATTGTGTCTTTCGTATGTCATCCATTGTGTCTTACGCAACTAGGTTTTCAACTTTTTTTTTTTCAGAAGTATTCATTGTGTTTTAGTCTTCTATTAACCGTGTCTTTAGTATGCCGTCAATTGTGTTTTACTAGACTCTTGATTATGTTTTATACCCTATATTTAATTGGTGTTCATTGTGTTTTACACTCCATTGTGTCTTACGCAAGTGAGTTTTGAATCTTTTTTCCAAAAGTATAACAAGATGGTACTCATATTAAAGATAAAAAGACGCTCAATTTTATGGTATAATTTTTTTTTTAAAAAGGATGACGTATAAAAAAGTTACGGACATTTAAAAATGAAGGTGGAAATGGCATGTGACTTGCATGTGCATATGTTTTTGACAAAATTACCTCCCCTGTTAATCCTTTGGACACATGTCATTTTCTAGTGGCTTCTCACCCTTCTTATTTTTTGTAGCCTTTATAGAATAACTCAACCCTACATTATAATATTTAATTAATTATAATACCGATGATTAATGGCACATTTCGTCTCTTAGCTGTCCATTATCACCCGTCAAATAAAATACTCTCCCTTAACACTTCTATCTCGTCAATACCATTAGACAACATTAGTGAGCAATGATAGACAACATTAATAAGCAATGATAGAAGACCTGTGGATTTTGGGTTCTATTTTTGAGTCAAACGAATTTTAATAGTAATTTAATTGTCGTGTCTACGGACAGATGAGTTACTAGTTTTCCTAAACTTGTCGAAATAGTGTCCCGTAAGCCATTAAAAAAAAAACCACTTGTATCTCCGCTTTCATAAACCTGTAGATTCAATCCAATCGCCATCACAATCCCAATCACAGTCACAATCAATCGATTCATTATCCATCACATAATCGACTAATCTCCTCAATATCATCATAATAATCGTTTGATCATGGAGGTTCGACAGGAAGCAACAACAACAATGGATAATCTATCCACAGAAGAACGCCAACAGCCTCATCCGTCTCCGTCAAAGCAGCCGAAACCTTCTCCTGTCCCCGTCGATACCAATTCCGTCACTCAGAGGTCTCTCAATTGCGTTCTTAATTCTTTAATTGTTATTCGTTTATCAGTTTTTGAGATTCGGTTTTGTTTGTGTGTTTAATTAATTGAATCTGATTTCGTTTGTGTTATTATTATTATTATTATTATTATTTTTTTTTTTTTTTTTTTTTTTTGCAGGCTTCAGAAAGAACTTATGGCTCTTATGGTATGTAATCTTCTTCAATAAGTTAGTTATTGAAGATATGTAATTTGATATTTATATATATGTATGTATATACGGTAGATATGGTTAAGTAATTAAATTCATATTTAGAGTCCATGGTTTAGAAAACGTTGAGGCGAGGCGGTTAGAAAACGTGTCTGAGGCGCACCTCATAGCGTTATGTTCCTCTATGGGGTTATGTGTGTTTTTGATGTTTTAGAATTTCCGTGTCAATTATTCTACTTATTATAAAATATGTAATGTTTGTATTTAGTTTTTAATTCCGCCTCGGATTACGCCTCGTGAGGTGAAGGAAAAACGCCTCGAGGCTCGATTATGTTATTTTATGATAATTTATGCATAAGGATAGAGAGATTGAATTTTCACATGGTATATTTGGCTTTGT
Organism: Ambrosia x helenae; assembly: GCA_030844895.1. NCBI lineage: Eukaryota > Viridiplantae > Streptophyta > Magnoliopsida > Asterales > Asteraceae > Ambrosia > Ambrosia x helenae. The sequence continues at coordinate 2,773,156 of CM061228.1, forward strand.
AGATAAGAGAATATTGAGAAATTTGCAATACTTAGTAGGCTAGTACTCTGCCTTTGTGATCAATTGATCATTAATGATGATACATCTAATTATTAAATGTTGATACATGTGATTATGTATAGTAAAAGTACATATTTACTTTCCATACAGATGATAGAAACAAATACAAGCGTTAAACTTATTGTTTTAATTTAGGTTTTCATACAGAAGATAGAAATTTGCAATACCTAGTAGGCTAGTACTCTGTCTATGACTCTATGTGATCAATTGAACATTAACTATGGAGTACCTGTGATTATGTAAAGAAAAAGTATATATTCAGTTCCCATACAGAAGATAGAAACAAATACAGGTTTCAAACTTATTATATAGAATTAGGAGGACTAATTTTAATAAACATACATGCTAAAGCCTGCTCCGAGAATCAACGTGTGTTTGTTCCTTTTGCTTTTGACACTTTTCATTCCTTAGGCCCTGAAGCTGTCCGTTTCTTGGATGGGTTTGTAGGGTTGTTCACAGCAATGTATAGGCTCCGAATGGTCACGATTATGTCCTCAGTAGAATAGGTTTTGATATCCAGAAAGGGTGGCGGCACAGCTTGTTGCCCGCTTACCTACCACCTTGATGTGAATCCTTAATATAATTAAAGATTGCGCATAAACAAACTTATGAAAAATTTGGTTTCAACCTTAGTGTGATATCTACATGCTTGAATGCTTGATGCATGAAATATTGGTGTTAAAATTATAACTACATCTATGTCAATTTTCAATCGAGAAAGTCTTAGGTTTGAATGCTTGATGCATGAGAATTCTTTTGTAAAGTATTTGCTATCGCCAAAGTTATACAATGTTTGTCATATTGTGGTTTTTGCCTATAAACATGTAAATGGTACATTTCAAGGTCTTTTATTTGTTGAGTAACAGTTAAGCTGTTGATGTGTATAGATGAGTGGAGATCTTGGAGTATCTGCTTTTCCAAAAGGAGAGAGCATATTTACATGGATTGGTACTATTGAGGGTGGGAAAGGAACCATGTATGAGGGTTTATCCTATAAACTCTCTTTACAGTTCCCGTTGGACTACCCCTTTAAGCCCCCTCAGGTTAAATTTGAAACAATGTGCTTCCATCCCAATATTGACCAGTTTGGTAACATCTGCCTGGATATCCTTCAGGTATATATCTCTTTATATCATTTTGTTCATCCCAGTTTTAGGATAATCGTATGGAAATATTTATCCAAGTATATGTGGATGTTGATATCATTGCAGTATATCTAAAGTATTTATTATGAGGGTTATAGCGACTCGAACATAAAAAAGTTAGCTATTCTTTTTAAATTGCAGGACAAGTGGTCTGCAGCCTATGATTGTCGAACCATTCTTTTGTCTATTCAAAGTTTATTAGGAGGTTAGCAAAACCCTTCATGAACTAGTATATTTGATTCCTGTTGGGGTTTGTTGTTTTGGTTCAATAATTTATCTTTCTGATGCAGAACCAAATATTGAAAGTCCTCTCAACAGCTCTGCTGCTTCTCTCTGGAGCAATAAAGAAGGTGAGATGATTTTTTTTTTTTTTTTTTTTTTAACTGTAACAAAAAAGTTCTAAATTGCAATATATCTCAGCAAAAGTTTGTCCACATCCAACGAATTCTTTAAACCAAACGTGTTAGGAATAGAATTCAGATTCCAGTTCTATTGCCCTTAAGCGATTCTGTCCTATAATCTTAATTTCTGTCTGATGTCCTGCTGATTCGGTCAATGTTGGGGACCACCCAACTCATAATCACTTGTTCACCCTCTCATCCATTTCAATTTCCACTTCTTTTTCATCAATAGTCATGTTCTTTGCTACCGGAGATGTCATGGAGTCTGAACCCTCCACATCATCTTCAATACAACGGTCACAAGCATGCCACCACTTCGAATTTTCCGAAATTACGTTAGCAACAGAAAACTTTGACGAATCATTAGTAATTGGTCGTGGAGGTTTCGGGAAAGTTTACAAAGGTAACGTAATCCATGGATCAAGTCTTGTAGTTGCTGCGATTAAACGTTTGGATTCCATGTCGACTCAAGGGGCGACAGAGTTCTGGGCAGAAATTGAAATGCTTTCGATGTTGCGCCACTGTAATCTTGTGTCTTTGCTTGGTTATTGTAATTATGAAAAAGAAATGATCCTTGTATATGAATACATGCCCAATGGAACACTTGATGATCATCTACATAAGCTACGTTCACCTCTTTCTTGGGTTCAACGACTAAACATATGCATAGGTGCGGGTCGTGGGTTACACTACTTGCACACCGGTACCGGTTATTGAGTCTGGGGTAATACATCGCGATGTTAAAAGCTCTAATATTTTGTTACATGAAACCTGGGCGGCTAAAATAGCTGACTTTGGGTTGTCAAAAATAGGCCCAACGAATCAGCCGTCTACTTATGTCAATACACATGTTAAAGGCACTTTTGGCTATTTGGATCCCAACTATTATGCAACTGGAAAGCTGACAAGGAAGTCTGATGTGTATGCTTTTGGGGTAGTGTTGTTGGAAGTGTTGTGTAGGAAGCGCGCAACGGATATAAGTCTAGATGAGGGTTTAGTTGCATGGGTTCAAGAATCTATCAAAGATGGGAATTTAAAACATATAATTGATTCTGATATAAAGGGCGAAATATCGCCAAAGTGTTTGAAGGAATTTGTTAAAATTACAGAGAGATGTTTGCACAATAGTCCAAAACAGCGACCTACCATGGCTGAGGTTCTGTTTAGTCTTGAGTCTATATTGGCTTTACAAGTGAAGTTCAGTAATTTGTTGCAATCCGCACGCAAAACAATATTTGGTAGAATGGTTAATTTGATTCTCTTCTCCGCCAACGAAGAAAACCATGGTATATATATCTTCTTTTCATTTTTGTTGACATATCCAACTTTGATAGAATATTAGTGAAATTGTGGAAATGTTATCTCCTAACTTCAGGATAATAAAAATAATGAAAAATGAAAAACGAAAAACGAAAGATTATCCAACTTTGATAGAATATCAGTGAAATTATGGAAAATAATTCATTGATGTTATAACATTCTGCTGGTAACTTTTCTTTGAAAAACTTATTACATTATCATTATCTATGTGTATTCATCCATGTCAGTTGAACGTGATTCAAAGTTATCAAGCAATAACAAGGGCAACAATACGTTTCAAGAGATGAAAGAAGTTCTTGCCGATTTCAATAGTCCAAGCCCAAGTCTGAATGTATTTAAGTTTGCTGATTTAGAAAAAGCTACAAGAAAGTTTAGTCTGGATTTGCTATTGGGCGAGGGAGGATTTGGAAAGGTTTTCTTAGGGTGGGTTGAACAGAACACATTAGCCCCATCAATAGAAGGAGTTGGAATTGCTATTGCTGTCAAAAGGCTCAACCAAGAAGGCGCTCAAGGATATGCAGAATGGCTGGTAAGAATCACCAAATGTACTTCAATTTATAACTATAGTGAATGCAGTACATTTAAAATTTGAAAGACAAAAGTAATTCTCTAAGTACTCTAATTCTAGCAAGTACCTTAAAGTATACAACTCGTGTAAGTATACCTAAGACCATACAGAGTGGAGGGGGGAGGGGGGGATGAAGCGTCATGTGACACTTGTGGGTCCCATGTGTGAAGGGTGAAAATTGTGGGGGTGGGGGGGGGGGGGGAAGAGGGGACCTGCCACGTGGCCAAACCAAGTGCCCCACGCCGGTGGAAAGACTCCCGCCCAAGGGGCTCCCCCCACCTCACCCCCACTCCGGATTGTCTAACGTTAGTGGTCTAATAAGCTTGTACTAGGAAATTGATGTGTTATCTGCCACATAAATGCTCGAACTACAAAATCAATCTATTTTTTGTTATTTTGGTTTAAGCCAATGTTTTCCTTTGCTAAAGTGATCATAGTTATCAAAGGTGCACTCAAAGCGCATAGGCCTCGCTTGGGGCCTAGGTGCGAGGCGCAAAAAAAACAAGGGTCTGAGATAAAAAAAAAAGCGAACAAAGAAAATAAAGTAAGAATATATTAAAATAATATTGTTTTTCATCTAGTTAGTATCAAAAGTTTTAAAATATTGATGTATTAGTGTATAGATATAGTTTTCCTTAGATAATAGTAAAAATCTGACTCGAACCTAGCCATAATTTAACGAATTTGGCTGGAAACTCTCCGGAATTTGGTAATCTAGCATAAATCTGTGCCTAAACAATCGCCTGAAGAATTAAAGCGTAATTTCCTCGACTCAAAGTGCAAATGCATCGCCCCGCCTAAAAACTGGGCGTAGGCGCAAGAGGTGATGGCTTTTAACAACTATGAAAGTGATGTATTTCTCTAGTAAGGTTGCAAGTTTCATCAATTTGTTGGCTACATTATCCAATTATATGTGAGATTGGAGACCTATTTAGATTTGGGCTATTAGATTGATGAGAAACCAACACATGTAAAATAAGTTTATGCTTCAGCTGGTATTCTTCATAGGAATATGTTTATTCCCCTTGTCAGGATTTCAATTTTGTGGATCCAACTTTATTTGCTTTTTATGAATGTAACTTTATATTTTTTTGAGATCAGACAGAAGTGAACTTCTTAGGACATTTGGCTCATCCTAATATAATTAGACTCCTGGGATACTGTAGAGATGAATCCGAGCACTTGCTTGTTTATGAGTACATGCCAAACAAAAGTTTGGATAATTTTTTATTCAGAGGTAAACTATAATGGGATCTTACATAATCCATTAGTTTTTTTTCCTTGATAGTTAAATTATTGAAATAAAATAGATATGTAAGATGAATTATTTTGTACACACAACAGGTCATGATATCAAATGCCTTTCATGGGAAACACGACTTTTGATAATGATTGGAGTTGCCCGTGGACTGACATATTTGCATTCGGCAAAACTCATGTGCCGTGGTCCAACATCCGGTGACATATTACTCGATGAAGTACTTACTCTTAAGCTCTCTGTTGATGAAACCACTTTGTGATTTTTCTTTATGCCATCATAGCTAACCATTTATTTTTACTATCTTATTCCAGAATTTTAATGCAAAAATAGGGGATTTTGGGTTGGTGAAATATGGCCCTGAAACTGGGGAAACACATGTTAGTACAAGGGTTTTGGGAACATATGGTTATGCAGCTCCAGAGTACGTGTCGACTGGTGCGTTTGTATATAATGAAGCGAATGGATTATTACAAGTGTGTATTTTCAGATATAAAAGCAAACATGGCGCTTGCCACCTTTTTCGAAAATTTGTATTTTAATAAGAACAATTGTTTGTTTTTATGCTTCCATTTTGAAACCTATCCGTTAAAGATAAAATTTTTATAGTTTGAACATTGTAATACTATGATAATCAAGACCCTTCAATTTTACAGGTCATTTGTCTACGAAGGCCGACATCTATGGTTTTGGGGTGGTATTGTTGGAAAGTATATCAGGCCGACGAGTATTAGATCATGTTAAGCCTCAGGAGCAACAAAACTTGGTGGAATGGGCCGCTCAAATCCGCTCAAATAGAAGAAATTTAACTATAATAATGGATCCACGTCTTGAACGCAACTACCCTAAAAACGGTGCTTCCGAATATTTTGCACTTGCATTAAGATGTGTTGCAGACAAACCCAAGGATAGGCCTTCAAGTGAAGAAGTTTTGCAGAGTTTGGAACATATATCTGCTCTTAACAAGTAAGTAGCAGTGTACCCTGTTGGTAGGGCTGCAAACGAACTAAGCTTTCAGCGAACAGTTCATGAAAGCGTTTGGTGGGAAGTTCGTTTGTGTTCGTTCGTTTAATAAATGAACGAACATGAACAAAAAAAATAAGTTCGTTTAGTTAAACGAACGAACATGAACAGAGGTCACGTTCGTTCGTTTATGTTTGTGAACGTTCGGTAACGTGTTCGTTTATGTTCGTTTGTGTTCGATAGTTTAGTAGGGTTAATTTTTATAATTTTTCATATAGTCATATATATACATCACATATATTATTTATTTATTATGTTAAGTACAAAGTACGTTTAGATGGTTAAGTTATATTTTCGGTGGATTTAGCTAATGTCTTAATGTATGTGAATTCGATCTTATTCGAAAGTTAATATATGTCGTTTGTGTTTGTTTCCATTCATGAACACTTCTTTGTTTTTGTTTGTGTTTGTTTCCGTTCATGAACACTTTTTTGTTTTCATGGATACTTATTTGTGTTCATTAATGTTCGTTTGTGTTCGTGAACAAAATACACAAACGAACATAAACGAACACGAACACAAGTGTTTTCTTAACAAACGAACACGAACATAAAATCTCGTTCGAAAAGTGTTCATGAACTGTTCGTGAACACATAATTTTCTTAACAAACGAACACGAACAAGACCTTGTTCGTGTTCGTTCGGTTCGTTTGCAGCCCTACCTGTTGGACATATAGTATGTCCGATATAATTAATGTCGAGATCAACGTAACCCGACCTAGTACGATCCGAAGAGTTACACGTTGGTGCACGAATCAGATAAATTTACGTTTGGATGGATTATTATTTGTGAAATAATAAATTGTTTGGACTTGATGGACTTAATAGTAAAGTAGTTTATTATTAATGGAGAATTTTAATTGTTAAATAAAAGGGGTTACACTTTGACTAGTCAAATGGTCAAGTGTATGACTTTGACTAATTAAGTGGTCAAGTGCTTTGACTAGTCAAATGGTCAAGTGTAGGACTTTGACTAATTAAGTGGTCAAGTATAGTTTACACTTTGACTAATCATTATGTGTAGGTTTTATCTTTATAAATAGGGGTTGTAGATCAAACTCTAATCATGTGTTTTATGAAGATAAAACAACTTCACCCTCTTTGTTCTTCCTTGGCCACCACCACTTTTACACAGCTTCCCCTCCATTGTCGTGAACAACCACCATCAACCCACTCCTCCTCTTGGTTGGATTGTGCTCGATTGTGAACTTCCTTCTAGCGAAGATTTGTTATAACCCGCGTGTTACAATTCCGGTGTAGTCGTCAAAGGTTGATTACTAAACTCTCTATGGTTGTTTATTATTTATTTGTTTGTTTGTACGCGTTTAACTTAGATCCTAATTGGGAATATTTTATTAATCGGATTAATAAAATTTAACATATTACATATATATATAAATCGACCTAATATATATTGTATATATAATTCGGTTTTGTAAATAAATATAACCCGCTTCAGTTTCGTATATGATACCATGATTACCAACATACCCGCCCGCTGGGACAATACCTAAGAGCTCTTACAGAACCAGGCACGTGTCAGTGACCATAACAGACACAACTATAAGGACTTGACGTTGTCAGGGAGAGTCTTGTGTGAAGCGTATTGTTGTCTACACAAACAGCAGGCGAGTTCAAAGACATCGCCGTCTACTCAGAGCCAGTAGGCTAAGTGCGTTTCATGAGTGAAGGTTCAAAGGGTCACACCTACCTATCGTATGCAAAACTCAACTGTTGAAATTTAATCGGAATGAGGTTGTTTTTGAGAATAACTCCATTCATGTGGGGGTTTGTTGGTGTTTATGTGTGAATGTGAGTTTGTGTTGTCCCACATTGGTTGGGGGAAGAAAACTTGGATGGGTTTATAACTTGAAACCATATTGGAAGGAACAAATGTTAAGTTACATTAGACTTGGGCACCTACTCACGCGCGCATGGGGGGTTGCAAAAACGGGTTCTAGTTCGAGGAAAATTCCTGAACCAATGCGACGCCCGCATGACCTACGGACACGAATGCAGCTCCAAAAATCCGGGTCCGCATGACGCTGGGTTTTGCTACTCGTTTTTAATATTTTGTTGTGACTGGAAGAAGTTTCCAGACCCTTCCTTCTGTAACAACCGGCAAAATTAAGGTAATTCCGTACTAATTAATTAAACGCGATTAACGTAATTAAATACAATTATGTGTTGATTATTTAATTGAGGCCTTAGAAAGATAGCAAATCCCAAATGATGCATAGGAATGCATATGTTTAATGACAAAACATGATAGGATCATGTGCAAGCAAATCTATCCGGTAAGGACACTGGCGATTACCCGGTAAAAATTTAATAAGCGAAACGAACCCCGGACACCCGAATATAAAATAAAAGATAATTTCACAAAATATGACGAGTTTTGGAACCCCAAAGCCATACGTGAAAGCTTATTGTACAAATCTCCGGTAACGAATAAAGTGCGCGTACCGCACCCGATACGCGCATAACTCATAATTTCACCCGACAAGAGCCAAAATAATTTATCAGTGATTAAACTGGACTATGTTTAAGGGTTATTAAAAGTATTTTTAATATCCGGAGGACGCGCGATAAAAACTCGAAAAATACCCGGACGGTACCCGAACGGAAGGGGATTTAACATAACTAATAATGGGGATTATTTAGCAAAGTGGACCCCACCAAACACCCCCTTGGGGCCGGCCTATGGCCCACCCAAGTGAAGATAACTTGTGTTATCTAAAACAAATCATTAGAGGGATATTAATCATGATCATGCATGGACTAGTATTGGGCAACAAAAATCAACTAATCACCTCTCTTTCTCTCTCTAACTCACGGCCCAAACACCCTCTAATATCCCCCAAATATTTTCCATAATCTTGCATAATCTTCCTAAAGATATCATCCAATCTAGTAAAGATACAAGTGATCTTGGAGAGATTTGAAAGAGATTATATAGATACATACATACACACTTGAAGCAAAACACAAAAACTTCTTCTTTTTTTTCTTCCTTGTGGCCGTGGCATTACACCCCCACATCAACATTATTCTTACAATTTTTACACTTCCAAATCACCTCTAGATCATTATCCTTCAAAACCCCATTGTGTGTTTCAAGAGCTTGGAGCTTAACCCTTTGGAAGAACACACTAAACCCCATCCAATCCAAGGTTCTTGTCTTCCCTAGCCTTGAGCTAGTAGTAAGTTTTACCTTGTTTTGATTGTTAATGTTCAAATTATGTGCTTTTGTGAGCAAGTTGTACATTGATGGGTAAAATATGGTTTTGAAACATAAAGGATAATGTGTCTTACTAGAATAAAAATGAAGGAATAATAATATGGATAAACTTGGATTAAGTATTAATAATATGATATTGTAAGAAAATGTAAGAATATGAACATACACTTGAGTTGGATGATGATTAGAACATGATTTTTGAAAAGGACTTGAATATGATAAAAGATGATTTTTGTCATCATAAGATGACTAGTTAATGTCAAAAATATATTAAAATGTGTTAGATGATCATGGATGAAAAAGTTCCATGTTCAAAGTCTACTCACTTGGATGAGTGAAAATTTGATATTTTGAATAAAAACATGAAACACACATGTTAATAGCATCTAGGATGGATTATAAGATTATTAGAAGTGGAATGAAGTAAAAATAATCAAGCATTAAGAAAATGATTCTTCAAAGTCCACTAAGTTGGAAGAAAAATGCTAACTTTGAAAGTTAGGATGGAAAATGCAACAGAGTATAAGTTAAAGGACTAATAATGTAACTTTGAAAGTTGAGGGACTAAAATAAGTATTTTAGAAACTTTGGTTCAAAAATGCATTAACGGAAAGTTTAGTGTCAAAAACATAAATGATAGTTTTTCCAAGTATAGTTTTGGTAAACATGAGAAACCTACTTATGTATATTTTGAAAGATGTATTTTTATAAAAATAGAAGTTTTATAAAAATAGGAGGTTAAGTTGACATAAGGATTTTATAAAAATAAAGGTTTTATAAAATATTGAACAAGAGTAAAAGACTTGGGAAAACTTGTACGAAAATGGATACTTTTATATAAATGGGAATATAAAAGTATTGGAAACATTTTTGGGATACAAGTTAACGAGTCGAACTAAAAATACAAAAGTATATTTTTCCAAGTAATATGTGTCCGGAATTGGAAATACGAACAATATTTCCATAGAACGCATATGGGAAGAAAATGTGGAAAAAGCTAACTAACGGACTTAATAACATGAACTAACGGTAACGGATAAACGGACAAATGAGAAAAGAATGCCATTGCGGCAAGACGAAAATATATATATTTTAAGAAGTAAAATATATATAACAAGGGTGAAACTTATGTAACACTTTCCTAAGTGTTAGGAATAATATTTGTGGGAGAAAGCATAACGAAACGAATTAAAAACGCTAAACGACGTATGGACTTAACAAGGAAAATTCACGTGTTGGTATATGTACACATGCTCGTCTCGACGAAATTCTAGGATATCTATTTGAATGGGAAAGTAGATATGCGAGAAGGAAAAACCGAGACGAGTAGGCAAAATATACCTATGTACACGTGAATACCGGCGAGATCCTAGTATATTTATTTACATGGGAAAATAAATATACGGTATGGTACGTCGAGTCGGACGTCAAGAATATACAACCAAACGACAAGACCTTAGCATGTTTACTTGAATGGGAAAGTAAATGTGTGGCAAAGTGAGTCGGGATGGGTAATAAGAACACATTATATCGAGCGAAACGTTCCTGAGTATAATTATTTAAATGGGAAAATAATTATACGTTGGGTGGAGTTGTGTCGAGAATGATAACATACAAGTTACAAATAGTATTAACGAGATTAATATATAACTTGTAAGAAAAGGGTAATCCATCGCCAATGAACCTAGGATACGAGGCTAATTAAACGGAAATTGGGATAACGCGTGGTCAGGGAGTTGGGTGTACAACTTGCCAAGGCACATGCACCATAGGTGTAGTGACTTATAGGCCTAGAACATTTGTAGGTGCGAGATCACAAACTTTGCTATTTTCTTCTTTGAGCCGAGCACAGTTACAGGTGAGTCTCACGGCCCCATTTCTAAACTATTTAACGTTTTTACGGGGGAAAGATATGTTGGGATTTGTTTGACGGGTTGGATACTTGAGTTGTGATCGCCACTCGGGGTTGAGACCTCACTACTATAATCATTAATTCAGGAAAGTGAAACCGAAGGAATATTTGGATAGTACTATTGGTGCCTGACAAGGCCCAGCCCTAATCGATAGCGTCGATTATGCATCGGCGTATGCCTGGGGTGCACGTATTCTGAAATCAAGTCGTAGGAATACCGAGTAACGACTTGGGGCGGGGCATTATTATTTGTCTTGGTTTGGTTATAGGCTCAAGTAGAATTGTAGGAACTTGCAACTCCTATAAATTGTCATAACAAGGAAATTCCCATGAGATAAAGTTTTATTAAACTAAAACCTGTGAACTCACCAATATTTATATATTGACAAATTTTTAAACATATCTTTCAGGTAATTGATAGATGAAGGACGACATGGTGAGCAGGGTCGGGGGAATCTCTAAACTAGGCGTTGGATGTTTTGAAGAGGTCTTGTCACTCTATCCCAAGGAAATCGGGATATAGTTGAGGAGCCTCCTTATTTGTCTTAAAAACAATTTTCAATTATGTATGAATAATTAACATGATTTTCGACGCTTGAATAAATGACCCGTTTCATTAATTACTTGTGTTTTGCATTAATCTTGGCTTAATCCTCTTGAACCGTCGCGCCACGTGTTTCCGCCATAGGCGTGGTGTGACACCTTCGGTTTCAAGTCTTTTGATATTATGCTACAATTAATCTAATATTATTACAGCAATAAACCCTTTTAATTAGCACCATTAATCGAGTTTAATGGAGATCACTATGATAATCATTATTTTGAGTCTATAAGAGACTACACAAAACAGTGCAGAATTTAGACAAATGCAACACGGAAACATGCACTCGCAAACGCACACAACAGTAACAACCTTCGATTATCTTTCAGGAAAGTGGGATAGTCCGGCAGTGGACGGTCACTGTTTTCGAACCAGTTTACCCTGGGAACAGATGACGAATCTGTTTAAGGGGATTGTGTTAAACACAAGCATGGTTCATTTCAACGATACAGTTTGTTGCAACAAGTGCAGGGATCCTGATACCTGCGAGCTTCATGTTCAAGAGGCGCTGCAGCGATTAAAATTAAAGTTATTCTAACACTTTGTTTGATTTTAAGTTCATTTAAGATGTATCAGGTTTCAAATCGAATTTAGTTATCAAATTTGGAATCAAAATTGAATCCAATTTTAAAATATCAAAATTCAAATAATTCGATTTGTTAAGCTTAATTATTCTCAAACAAGTTATTATCTTAAACGAATCAATGTCTTAGTAGCAAGTTGTAGTCTATGAGTAAAACCAAGGTTGTAAAAATCGTGATTAATCGCTAGTCTTCACTTTACTGATTAATTTTGGGCTAATCACTCAATTAATCGGTGTCGCGTTTAATTACTGATTAGTCGGACCAAATTGGTCCTAGCCTGACCCAAACACTGAAAATTAGGTAGAAATGAATTCGAACGGGTCAAAACTGGAGCAAATCGATCAAATAAAACAAGTTCTTACCTCAAAATTAGATGATAATCCATGATTTAGAAGCAAAATCGATGAAACTCCATGAACCCTAGTTGCGTCTAATGGTTTTGTACGATGAAAGAAGGAATGGGGAAGAAAAAAGGGATATGGCGAACGATGGAGGTGATTAGGGTTATTTAAGTTTAGGTATTTTAATATTTAACCCCCTCTATATTCACTAGTTTATATTTGGCCCTTAAACTTCTAGGGTAGGGATCCATAGAAAACCCTCCTTATCTAGAAAACTCTTGAAACTCTGACTTCCCGAGCTTTTTAGGGCCTAAAAATTTTAGGGCATGTAATATACATGATTTTAAGCATTTTGAGCCAAAAAAATCAAAAAAGCGCCGAGCACTTTTAAAAAAAATAATAAGTTTTTGGGTAACAAATGTTAAGCGAAATTAACATGTGTTAACAATGTGTTACCCGAAAACTTATTTATTTATTTTTTTAAAAAGTGCTCGGCGCTTTTTTGATTTTTTTGGCTCAAAATGCTTAAAATCATGTATATTACATACCCTAAAATTTTCATATAAAAAAAAGCTCGGGAAGTTAGAGTTTCCAGAGTTTTCACTATAACAAGGATTTCCAATATATCCTTTACCTAAACTTCTAAATTTATACATATAAGGTATAAAATTAGCATTATATATGTATAAATTTGGAAAAATATATATATAAATCCAATCCGATTATTCCTGATTAATCCCGATTAATCTCTAGACGGTACCCTAACAGTCGACTAGCGCCTAGCGAGTTCTACAACACTACTTAAAACTAAAAGTTATTGGTTTATATAAAAAACAAAAAAAATGTTTAATAAACATTTTGGAATACCATTAATTATGAGAATATAACTTAAATGAATAAACCAATAAACCGAAATTTTAATCGGATGGTTACGCTGGTGACACAATGATTCTTCGATGTTTCGTCAATAATTCAAATCCGTCGTTCAAAATAAAAAAAAACCGAATTTTTGACATGATTTATTACCTTTTTATGTTATATTTTAAATAATAGAGTAAACTAGTTTTATACCCGCCGCGCGTTGCCGCGGCGGGGGCGAGCAGGTTACAGTGTCATATATAGCTGTCGAACCATCATCGTCGTCCCATCGCGGTCTCACTCTCCGTCTCTATAGTCAACACCTAGTACAATAGTCTAATCTAACCAATAAATAGTATGAAGTACATGAAGAAGTCCTCCACAATACTGCAAGCCACACAAAGTAGACATCAGTATACAAAATGTTAAACAAAGACAGACATACATGAAGGAGAATCCATATGCATGCTATAAACTAATACAAACATGCTTGCAATACATTATAGATATACCTGCAAACCAAAAGATTTCATATGGTGTTCATTCATGAGGCGCAAACACATGAGGCAGTAAATCGAGGCCCTGCGCAAAAGCACAATACAATTCCTCGCAGCGTACAATTACTAACTTTCGATGCGAGGCGCGACATAGAGCTCAGACAATATACAGTGTACTGTGCAACACGCCAACCAGTTGCATCGTAAAGATGCCATCACAGTCGGTGGACACAGGGTACACAGGCGTATGAATGCGCTGCCATCATCGTCATGTAAAGCAAGCCGTGTATGTCGCCAGTCGTTTGCTTGCAGCTGAAAATTCAAAAGAGATCCGTTTTGCAAGTTCGTTATTACGGGTTTTGCATCCTCAAGCATAGCCAAAACATGGTTTTGCATCCTCTTAGCGAAGCCGAGGCGGTGGCGAACGGGTTACGACGTCCAATATGGCTGTCGCGCGTAACGCAATGCGTTGCGGGTCAACCGTATTTGACAAAGTATCTTTATATAATGCATAAAGGCTCAGGCGCGCAACGATAGGTCAACCGGTTGCGCTGTCGTAGCGCCATCACAGTCGACATCAGCATTGGACACGCAATCATCATAGCCAAATAGCCGCAAGTGCAATCGCCAAAGGAAAAAACTACTATTAACAGTAGAAAGACACCCTCCAAATACCAGCAATGATATCGAGCAGATTCGTAACCCAAACCCCCAAATAACACTTCTGTGTACCACCATCAATTAAATCACATAGCATCATTAACGTTGCTTTGTTTTGAAGGTGCTGTTGATGTATTAAGTGCAACCTTAAAAAAACCCATTGCAACAATTATTTACTTGTGTACAGCAGTGTCTTTTTTCTACCAAACATAAAGAGTCACACAAAGAATGTCAACGTCACCAGCCACAGACGCCACCTAGGCAGCCAAAGCCAGCCACCGGCAACGTCCAGGCCGCGTTCGTTGAATCAACACCCAAAAGCCTCAAACAAAGCGCTCAAATAATGGAAAACCCTAACAGATTAGATGCCAATCAGGCCAACGGAGGGCCGAATCTGAAAATTAGAGACAGGCATGCCTTGCAAGGGCACCGGACAAAAAGCCGACACCTAGGCAGCTGAATACGGCCACCGTTACTGTATCACAGGCAGCCAGATGTTGAGGGTTAAAGCACATACCAGTTAAGCAGGTAACTTACCTGCATAAAGGACTTGTACGATCGATCACCTATAACACGCATCACATCGCCAACCATGGCCATCAGCCACCTCCGGTAACCGGAAAAGGTTGTGGCGGCGTAAAGCGGAGAGAAGGGAGACAGAGATGAGGTGGTTGAAAGGTTGAGAGTTACAGGGAGATAAAAGCAGGTGGGGAAAACGAACGATGCACTATAGGGTTGTACACACGCATTGGAGGGTTGTATTGAGCGAAACAGTATTCCCCTCACACAACGAAAGTTCCTTTTTAATACTATTTATAATATATATATTTTTTCGAACGACCAACGAAATTCACCAAGAACTCCCTTCGAAGTCCCTACTCTGTCAAATCAGTACCCCTTCCACCCGGCATAGCCAGACATGTAAGAGAGCTTCTGGTTTCACCAAGTCCACCAATTCTGTGAAAAACCCGACTATCCACCCGCTCGAAAGCACGACAATGGAATAATCAGTAAAACCCGGTGCTCTCAAGAATCGAACCCATGACCTTTCAGCCAAGGGTCTTCTATCATTGAGCTTTCATACAACTCCACCATAAGGTGAATGGTAATAGAGTAAATATATTGATTACTTTTGTTAAACAATACATTATAAGGGTTAGGATCAAATACACAAGACACTTTTTCTAGGAAGGGTGAGAAGGATTGTGATCCATTGATCATATGTTTGAAGGGTTAAGATTTGTTTGTTTGAAAAAAATAAATAATAAATTAGAGGAAGGACATAAAAGGAAAACCACTTTTGTTGACTTTCTCTCTCCACATGCAATGCACATGTCAATTCCCCCCATCATTTTAAAACGTCTATAACTTTTTCATACAACATTTTTTTTTCAAAAAAATTTCACCATATTAACGAGCGTTTTTTTATCTTTAATATGAGTACCACATTGCTACATTAAAATTGAAAAAAAAATCGTGCTAAATGGGTTTTCTTCTCTGTTATGTCTTCTGCTCGTTCATTGTGTATAGTATGCATGTGTGCTTTATAAATATGTTATTTTTAGTTTTTTTAGTCTACACATGATTTAACTTTGTCCATTGTGTTTTTAGTATGCTTTTCATTGTGTTTTACGCAAATGAGTTTTGTATTTAGGTGTATATTGTGTTTTATTATGTTGTTCATTGTGTTTAAGTCTATTTTTCATTGTGTTTTAGTCTTCTGTTCATTGTGTCTTTTATATGCCGTCCGTTGTGTTTTATTAGACTATTCATTGTGTTTTATACCCTATTGTTCATTGCATATTTAATGGTACTCATTGTGTTTTACGTTATCTCCATTATGTCTTACGCAACTGGGTTTTCAACTTTTTTTCCAAAAGTATTCATTGTGTTTTAATCTTCTGTTCATTGTGTCCTTATTATTTCGTCCATTGTGTTTTACACAATTGGGTTTTTAACTTTTTTTTTTTCCAAAAATATTCATTTTGTTTTAGTCTTCTGTTCATTGTGTTCATTGTGTCTTTCGTATGTCATCCATTGTGTCTTACGCAACTAGGTTTTCAACTTTTTTTTTCAGAAGTATTCATTGTGTTTTAGTCTTCTATTAACCGTGTCTTTAGTATGCCGTCAATTGTGTTTTACTAGACTCTTGATTATGTTTTATACCCTATATTTAATTGGTGTTCATTGTGTTTTACACTCCATTGTGTCTTACGCAAGTGGGTTTTGAAATTTTTTTCCAAAAGTATAACAATATGGTACTCATATTAAAGATAAAAAGACGCTCAATTTTATGGTATAATTTTTTTATTTAAAAAGGATGACGTATAAAAAAGTTACGGACATTTAAAAATGAAGGTGAAAATGGCATGTGACTTGCATGCGCATATGTTTTTGACAAAATTACCCCCCCTTGTTAATCCTTTGGACACATGTCATTTTCTAGTGGCTTCTCACCCTTCTCATTTTTTGTAGCCTTTGTAGAATAACTCAACCCTACATTATAATATTTAATTAATTATAATACCGATGATTAATGGCACATTTCGTCTCTTAGCTGTCCATTATCACCCGTCAAATAAAATACTCTCCCTTAGGCTATGGGGTGTGGTCACCCTTCCCCTTTCCTTCCCCCTTGTCCATGTCAGCGCCACGTCATTTCCCCCTTCCCCTCCCCATTCTAGTGGAAATGGTTCCCCTTTCTTCCCCCTTCCTCTTTCCTTTTTTTAAATATATTTTAAAAGGGAAAAGGACAAAATATATATATATATATATATATATAATATTAATGGTGAGAAAAAGACAAAATATATATATATATATATATATATATATATATATATTGAATAGATCATCGGGGAGAACGGTGAAATTTCACCCAATGCACCGAAGGGGGAAGGGGGGGGCGCGGTGTTCCCCAAGGGGGAAGGGTGACACATCATCTCACCGATGGCCCTCACCGATCCATACCCCATAGCCTTAGCACTTCTATCTCGTCAATACCATTAGACAACATTAGTGAGCAATGATAGACAACATTAATAAGCAATGATAGAACACCTGTGGATTTTGGGTTCTATTTTTGAGTCAGACGAATTTTAATAGTAATTTCATTGTCGTGTCTACGGGCGGATGAGTTACTGGTTTTCCCAGAAATTGTTATTTGACAACTCAGGTACTCTCAGAGTACTTAAATTTGTCGAAAGAATGTCCGTAAGCCATTAAAAAAAAAAAACCACTTGTATCTCCGCTTTTCATAAACCTGTAGATTCAATCCAATCGCCATCACAATCCCAATCACAGTCACAATCAATCGATTCATTATCCATCACATAATCGACTAATCTCCTCAATATCATCATAATAATCGTTTGATCATGGAGGTTCGACAGGAAGCAACAACAACAATGGATAATCTATCCACAGAAGAACGTCAACAGCCTCATCCGTCTCCGTCAAAGCAGCCGAAACCTTCTCCTGTCCCCGTCGATACCAATTCCGTCACTCAGAGGTCTCTCAATTGCGTTCTTAATTCTTTAATTGTTATTCGTTTATCAGTTTTTGAGATTCGGTTTTGTTTGTGTGTTTAAATAATTGAATCTGATTTCGTTTGTGTTATTATTATTATTATTATTATTATTATTATTATTTATTATTATTTTTTTTTTTTGTGCAGGCTTCAGAAAGAACTTATGGCTCTTATGGTATGTAATCTTCTTCAATAAGTTAGTTATTAAAGATATGTAATTTGATATTTTTTATATATATGTATGTATATATGGTAGATATGGTGAAGTAATTAAATTC
Source organism: Ambrosia x helenae (assembly GCA_030844895.1). Classification (NCBI taxonomy): domain Eukaryota; kingdom Viridiplantae; phylum Streptophyta; class Magnoliopsida; order Asterales; family Asteraceae; genus Ambrosia; species Ambrosia x helenae. The sequence continues at coordinate 2,791,432 of CM061228.1, forward strand.
ATATTTAGAGTCCATGGTTTAGAAAACGTTGAGGCGAGGCAGTTAGAAAACGTGTCTGAGGCGCACCTCATAGCGTTATGTTCCTCTATGGGGTTACGTGTGTTTTTGATGTTTTAGAATTTCCGTGTCAATTATTCTATTTATTATAAAATATGTAATGTTTGTATTTAGATTTTAATTCCGCCTCGTATTACGCCTCGTGAGGTGAAGGAAAAACGCCTCGAGGCTCGATTATGTTATTTTATGGTAATTATGCATAAGGATAGAGAGATTGAATTTTCACATGGTATATTTGGCTTTGTAGATAAGAGAATATTGAGAAATTTGCAATACTTAGTAGGCTAGTACTCTCTCTATGAGCAATTGATCATTAATGATGATACCTGTGATTGTGTATAGTAAAAGTACATATTTACTTTCCATACAGATGATAGAAATTTGCAATACCTAGTAGGTTAGTACTTTGTCTATGTGATCAATTGAACATTAACGATGGAATACCTGTGATTATGTAAAGAAAAAGTATATATTCACTTTTGCATACAGAAGATAGAAACAAATACAGGTTTCAAACTTATTATATAGAATTAGGAGGACTAATTTTAATAAACATACATGCTAAAGCCTGCTCCGAGAATCAACGTGTGTTTGTTCCTTTTGCTTTTGACACTTTTGGTTCCTTAGGCCCTGAAGCTGTCCGTTTCTTGGATGGGTTTGTAGGGTTGTTCACAGCAATGTATTGGCTCCGAATGGTCACGATTATGTCCTCAGTAGAATAGGTTTTGATATCCAGAAAGGGTTGGCGGTGCAACTTGTTGCCCGCTTACCTACCACCTTGATGTGAATCCTTAATATAATTAAAGATTGCGCATAAACAAACTTATGAAAAATTTGGTTTTCAACCTTAGTGTGATATCTACATGCTTGAATGCTTGATGCATGAAATATTGGTGTTAGAATTATAACTACATCTGTGTCAATTTTCAATCGAGAAAGTCTTAGGTTTGACTTTGACATAATCGAGAAACATGTGATGTGTATGTAATTAGTTTGTTGTGTATACATACTTGGAAGGGAGGCATGAGAATTCTTTTGTAAAGTATTTGCTACCGCCAAAGTTATACAATGTTTGTCATATTATGCTTTTTGCCTATAAACATGTAAACGGTACATTTCAAGGTCTTTTATTTGTTGAGTAACAGTTAAGCTGTTGATGTGTATAGATGAGTGGAGATCTTGGAGTATCTGCTTTTCCAAAAGGAGAGAGCATATTTACATGGATTGGTACTATTGAGGGTGGGAAAGGAACCATGTATGAGGGTTTATCCTATAAACTCTCTTTACAGTTCCCGTTGGACTACCCCTTCAAGCCCCCTCAGGTTAAATTTGAGACAATGTGCTTCCATCCGAATATTGACCAGTTTGGTAACATCTGCCTGGATATCCTTCAGGTATATATCTCTTTATATCATTTTGTTCATCCCAGGTTTAGGATAATCGTATGGAAATATTTATCCAGATGTATGTGGATGAGTTGATATCATTGCAGTATATCTAAAGTATTTATTATGAGGGTTATATTGACTCGAACATAAAAAAAACTAGCTATTCTTTTTAATCGCAGGATAAGTGGTCTGCAGCCTATGATTGTCGAACCATTCTTTTGTCTATTCAAAGTTTATTAGGAGGTTAGCAAAACCCTTCATGAACTAGTATATTTGATTCCTATTGGGGTTCGTTGTTTTGGTTCAACAATTTGTCTTTTGATGCAGAACCGAATATTGAAAGTCCTCTCAACAGCTCTGCTGCTTCTCTCTGGAGCAATAAAGAAGGTGAGATGATTTTTTTTTTTTTTTTTTTTTTTTTTTTTTAAACTGTAACAAAAAAGTTCTAAATTGCAATATATCTCAGCAAAAGTTTGTCAACATCCATGATAGTTCTCCTACATATAGAGTCCACATCCAACGAATTCTTTTAACCAAACGTGTTAGGAATAGAATTCATATTCCCTAAGCAGTTAATGCGGTAAAATATCGGATATCGGTGAAGGACTTATATTTGAGATATAGGTTATCGCGGTGAGATATCGGTGGGATATCGGCAATTTTTATATCATGCAAAATACATACATGTAGCAATTTAACACTAACAATTCAACATATTCTCCTACCATTAACAAATTAACCTTCTACAACTTGCAAAACACTAACAATTGTAGCAAGTGGGAACTTGTTAAGACTTAAAACACTAATATTTAACACAAACTATTAACAATTAAGACTTAAAACAGTAATAAAAAGGTAATAACAACTATAAGAAGTAAGAAAAATTGAAAAACTAAGAAGAAAATCACCAATATCGGGAATATCGGTGATATATCAGTCAAATATCGGTAACATATTGGTCAAATATTGGCCAATATCGCCGATAATATCGGTACAAAATATCGGTCAAAATATCGGTACCAATATATCGGTTGATGACCGATAACCGAGATATCGGTGATATATCACCGATATATCGGCCGAGTTAACTACTTAGCATATTCCAATTCTATTGCCCTTAAGCGATTCTGTCCTATAATCTTAGTTTCTGTCTGATGTCCTGCTGATTGTTCGAACATATTCCTGATAAGTTCTAAGATTGATATAGGAATCCTTATAGCATTGAATATTATTGTTCGGTTGTTTTATGGAACCTAATAATAACCAACAAAATCTATCTACTGTGTTTCTCAGATTACAGAAGAATGGTACACAAGCACTATGCGGCTGGAGAAGCATGTGAGAGCTGATATAAAAAACCGCGGGTATACTTTTTGATTAATACGCTAAATTAAAGACGAATTTTATTTGTGAAAAATAAAATCGAACATCATCCATTTTATACATCATGACTGCAACTTATTATAGACATTGTCATACACAATATAATAGCTAAAGTTCATATACCCAAACCCAATCACACTGCTTAAATAATCCAACCTTGATCAAAAGTAAAGTTCTCTTTATAAATCGCTCCGTTTTCATATTCGAGACCAGTGTTGTAGCCTTGAAGTAGCTTGGGAGAACATGTGTTGGTCAGTGAAGGAATACGTTGACCCACAAGAATCGAGGCCATCAGTTGAATCTCTTGGAACCTACGGTTAGAGACTATGTCCAAACTTGGATTTGTAATCATGTATGGTGAAGGGAGCTCGTGTTCGATAGTTGGAATTTGACCATGCATCAACTTTTGTTTCGGGTACTCTTGTACTTGCGAAATGTTCTTTGAGTTGTTGCCTTTTTGGCGAATACGACACAACACCCAGTCATCCAACTGTTGATACACATACAACCAAATAGTCAACAGATGTTTATTTTGAATACCTAGTTTTAAAGAATTTTATTACCCTCATTGATCTGGATGACTGGCTAGACGACTCGGGTAATCTATACTCGATCATGATCCAGTTAGTCTTGATGCTGCTTGTCGGGCTGCCAGTAAAGAAAGCCAAAGCTTTCTTCAGCCCAATTCTTATCGACCCCGACGAACCAAAAATCGGGTTATCTTTTCCAGTAGCCTTCCAAAATCCTGAACCCGCAGACCTGTTTGGCCTTGATCCATTCGGGTATTTCTTGTCTCTCGGGGTGAAAAAAAACCATTCATCCATACCAAACAACGCGTTGTCTGGCAAGTTAGAAACCATATCAGTCTATAGTAAACCTTGTAAACCCGACGATAACACAAAAACAAAAGAAACTTACTAGGAAGATCCCACGGGTCGAAATTATAAAGATTGATTTCGGCTATGATTGAGGCAGGAAGCGAACGTTGTTTCACTTTGTTCCGCAGATAATGAACGATGAGTTCTTCATCCGTCGGATGAAATCTAAAACCGGCTGGGAGATGCGGAAAGTCTTCTCCCATCTCCATGATTCAATCAAACAGGAGAGGTATTATGAGGGTATAAACACTGCTTAAATAACAATTAACAAATGTTTAGAGACAATGTAAGACAATACAAAATTTAAAAATGTCATTTTTGTGAGATCATTATATAACATACTTAATTTTAGTGTGAAGATGCGGTTGTTAACTTTTATGTTGGTTACATTGCTAAACTCGCAGTGGGGCATGCGTCCTTGTCATTTGCAATGGTGTAAAATAGTATATTTTATAAGGTAATTGGTTGGAATATGTGAATAAATGATGTAATATTATGTAGAGTAAACTGCCATTTTCGTCCTTGAGGTTTGGCACTTTTTGCCAGTTTCATCCAAAAGTTTATTTTTTCTCAACTGGATCCACTAGTTTTCAAATTCTTGCTGGTTTCGTCCAAGTGCCTAACTCCGTTAGTCAATCTCAGTTAACTGAGGGGCAGTTTTGTCATTTTATTGCAGCCAAACACCTTTTATTCCTGCTATTAAACTTGTCACCAAACACCCCTCTAGCTAGTTCCTACACCCGCTATTAAACTTGTCACCAAACACCCCTTTAGCTAGTTCCTACACCCGCATCCAAACATCCCCTAAATCTGTCCCTCCTTTAGGCAAAGTTGTCAAGTTTAATAGCAGGAACTAGCTATTAATAATAATAATCTTCGACTTAATAATAATAATCTTCGACTTAAATAAGCCCACTGATAACTACAATTTCTTAAAGATCCGTCATGGATCCAAGGGTTAGAGGAATGCATAGAGTGATTTACGAAATTTCATACCAAACTTCATTCTAAATTGGAACAACTTACAACCTCATTTATCCGACCCTCAATAAAAACTTTGACTTTAGTTCACCTGTCACCGTCCCAAAATTTCTGGTCATCATCTCTGGTGATCTTCTCCGGCGACCATTGAGCTTGTTGTTTCTTCTCAGATCTCATTTTTTAAATCTTTCTCTCTCTACAACCACCTCTCTGTTCCTGACGGCTGACGCCACCACCTTGCAGAGCCAAATTCTTCAATTTCTGTTGAAACCTTAAACCCCCACCTGAAACCTTCAACCCCAACCTGAAACCGTTAAACCCACTCACCGCCACATCTGTTTGTCGAAGACGATGATGATGGTGATGGTCGTGTTCAACTGTTTGTTTGTTGAAGACGAGACAGTGAGAGGTAGAGGAGCGAGAGAGGTATAGGAGAGAGATTAAAGAGAGAGAGGAAAAAGAGAGAGGGGCTAGGAGAGAGACTTAAAACAGATGTTTATTTATTAAACAATATAAAATATAAGGGTATTTCAGTCTTTTTACAAAAAATTAACAGAAAAAATGGATGGAGTTAACGAGTTGGATGAAACCAGCAAGAATTTGAAAACTTTTGGATTCAGATGAGAAAAAATAAACTTTTGGATGAAACTCGCAAAAATGGCCAAACCTCAGGGACGAAAATGGCATTTAACTCTATTATGTACTTAGTAATAAATAATATATCTTTAAAAACTTGTGTATTCCACATGTTGAAAAATATAGTGTAATATGTTAACACATACAATTAGCAGGTAATGTCTTTAAAAATTGAAATTTGATGTGATAGGTATAAATTTTGTTAAGTTAATTTTTAAATAAAATTAATTTCAACAGGGTATTAACTTTTTTTTTATGTAAATGATAAATGTTAATTTAGTTAAAGTGTATTTGATCCTTTAAATATCCTTTTTGTACAATTACAACTTAACTTTCTCAAAACTTTGTAAAATGTCATTTTGTTCCCTATTGAGTTTCTAAAGTTTTATTTCTTATGTACATGCCGGTATAAATTAGGTTGGTTTACGTTTTAATGTAAAAAAATTTCGGAAATTAGTCAGGTCTGATATAATACATTTTTGTTTTTATTTTTATGTACGTTTTCAGTTGATTTACGTTTGATGTAAATTTTCATGTCGTTTTGGTTGTACTATGCTTTATATTTTAGTTTTCCCTTTTGATTGCTAACGGTACCGTTTTAGGTATCCTTTTCCGTTTACTATGCTGAGTTTCGATGTAATATGTGTACATATATATCCGAACCCCTTATGTGCATAAGATCACAGACAATATATTGTTGTATTGAATTAGTTTGATGCTACTTCACAGCTTGTGATTTTGTTATTTTTTGCTTTTAACTAACAAAACGTTATGGTAAACTTAAACCTTTTTGTTTATAAAAAAATAAAAAAAATAAAAAAAATTGAAAACCGTGTTAATTGTAATGAGGCCAGGACTTGCTACAATGAGGTCAAAGCCCAATCTAAAAAGTTGAAGTTGGGTATCTTCTATTAACGTGGGCTAAGTGATTCCAGGACCATCATTGGGTTCCATAAAAAACTAGCCCACATAGCATGCAGATGAATATTTTGACTTTTGAAAGTCAAGCATACATGTATTAGATGTTATGTACTTAATGATGGAAAATTGAATGATTGTAACACCCCATAACAAAGGAAAGCGTTGAATATTTGAGAATTTTAGATGAAGTAAACTTGAGGGTTCCTGCCCGGGTTTGGTCTCAGGTTCGAATCTCACGCTCCACCGAAAAAATAACCACTTGGGTTTGAAAAAATCATATGAAAAGATAACAGAATGCTAGCAAGTCAACACAAGTTACAATTTAAAGAAGACCTTTAAAGAAAAACAATTTAAAGAAGACCAGGAGACCAACATCAATCTAACCAACACAAATCACTGATAATTAGCCCTAATTTATCCGGTTAAATAAAGAAAGTTTGAACTCTTCCATTGTCTTCAAAGGAGCGCGCACACATCTCCTACTTTTGTCTTTCAGTGCGAGAAAGGGTTGAGGCAAGGTGATCCATTATCGCCTTTTCTATTCCTCATTGTTATGGAAGCTTTTACTTGCTTGATTAATAAGGCGAGTAGTATTGGTGCTTTTGAAGGTGTTCGTATGGGTCATTATGGTCCGACCGTTTCTCATTTGCTTTACGCGGACGATGCGCTTTTAGTGGGTAAATGGTCCTTTGGGAACTTCCAAAATATGATTCGTATTCTTCGGGTTTTCCATTTGTGTTCGGGTCTAAAGATTAATTTACACAAGTCGAATATATATGGTCTTAATAGTTCCGAAGAAGAAGTGAAGTTTATGGCCGATCTTAGTGGTTGCACTCCTTGCAGTGTGCCCTTTGATTATCTTGGAATAAAAGTGGGCGCTAACATGAATCGGATTCGAAATTGGGATAAAGTGGTTGATAAATGCAAATCTAGGCTCAAACCATGGAAAGCTAAACTTCTCTCCATTGGTGGTCGCCTCATTCTTATTAAATCGGTTCTATCAAGCCTACCCATTTATTATTTTTCTCTTTATAAAGCGCCTTGGAAAGTGATTGAAGATCTTGAATCTTTGATGAAACGGTTTTTATGGGCGGGTGACGATAGTTCTAATAAGATCCATTGGGTATCTTGGGATGTGGTTTCTACCCCTAAGAAGGATGGTGGACTGGGTGTTTCCAAATTGGCTGATGTTAACTTGGCACTTCTTGTGAAATGGGCGTGGAGATATAAGCTTGAGCCGAACTGCCTTTGGCGCAAAGTTGTGGAGTATAATCATAGTAATTATAATAATTGGGATCTTCTACCTTTTAATAGATATACAGCGGGTTGCTGGAAAGCTATTGCATCTACTATCAACAAATTTAAACTACAGAATCGTTCCTTGTGCGGTCTCTTTCGAGGTATTGTTGGTAACGGTCGGTCGATAAGATTTTGGATTGACACTTGGATTGGAGACAAGCCCCTTAAAGATGATTTTCCTGGCTTGTTTCGGTTGGCAGCAGATAAGAAAACGTCAGTCGATGATTCATGGGATAGTACCGAGTCGCTTTGTAAGTGCAAATGGAGTAGGGATCTGGATACAGAAGCTACTGCTGAATTGATGGTACTGCAGAATCTTTTGAATGGGCTGCACATATCGAACTCTGAAGATAAATGGAGGTGGGTTTTAAATCAGGATGGTGTGTACTCGGTGGCTGATTTCCACTCTGTTCCAGAGTTTCATTAAAGGATGGAAGAGAAAGGATCTCCCTCCTCTTCCTTTCCCTTCGGTTCCTTCCAAATTGGAAAGATTAAAAATCACCCTAAAAACCTCTTTATTATTCCTCTCATTCTCTCCCTTTCCCTCCTACAAAAAACTCTGGAACACATTTTTTCCCCACTTCCTTCTCAATCCTTTCTCTTCCATCCTTTAATGAAACTCTGGAACATAGTGTTCAAGAAGAATATTATTAGCGAAAGGGTGCAACATCGAAATTTTGATATGCAATGGATTCCCTGGGTCCCTTTAAAAGTTAAAATTTTCATATGGCGCCTTGAAATGGATCGGATCCCGACTCGGGTTGCCCTTAGGCGACGGCATATTCCAATATTGGATGCGGTGTGCGTGCTGTGTGATGTGGAGGAAGAGAATGCGATGCACATCTTCACCGGTTGCGGTTTCGCTTTTGGTATTTGGTCGGCCATAGGTGCTTGGTGTAAACTTGATCCGATTTTTGCTTTTCATGTCAAAGACTTACTCTTGATTGGCAAGGATAGAAGAAGCAAGAATGCGAAAAAGATCATCCAAGGTATTGTTATGGTCACGCTTTGGGTGATTTGGAACGCGAGGAATGAAAAGATTTTTAAAGCCAAAGAAGCGAAAGTAGGTGAGGTTGTTGCAAAGGTCAAGTCTTTGACTTTCCTTTGGCTTAGGTCTAGATCTACATTCAAAACGATAGTATGGAAGGATTGGACGGTTTTCCCCTTGTATATGTTGTAGTTTTTGCGTAGGTCCTCGTTTTGAGGACTTTGCGCCTGTTTCAATGAAGTTCACCTTTCAAAAAAAAAAAAAAAAAATTAAATCATGTAGATTAAATTAGCAAGCCTAGTTTTGGACAGGCACATAAGGTCCAACCTATTAACCGAAAATGAATGCCAAAGGCTGCACCAATAACCCACCCGAAGAAAACATGATCAATCTCCTCCTTGACCTAAAATGAATTTTGGTAAATTGATAAATATGGTGGATTTTAATATTAGAAACATACAAACTTTAAAAAAAGAGTTAAAATACGTTAATTGAATATTTAAAAATGATTTAGGGTCAATTCATTTTGGTAGATAAAAATACTGGTGTTTAAAGATAAAAATGTGTTTAAGACTTTAAGTCGACTTGAGAGTACCAAATAAAACTAAGGTTTATTAGGTATGTTGGATATAATGTCCGAAGTTAATTAAAAGTCAACATTAACTAACCCGGTATGATGCGAAAAATTACACGTTGGTAAAAGAATCGAATAAGTTTACGTTTAGGTGAAATATTATTTGTGAAATAATAAATTATTTGGACTCGATGGACTTGTTAATAAAATAGTTTATTATTGAGGAGGTTTTTAATAAATAATAAATGGATTATTGTAAGTTTGTATTTTATAAATATATAAATAAGGGATTAAGGGGAAACCCTAATCACAAGTTTTATATAAAAAAAAACCCTCCTCTCCTCTCTTGGCCGTCCCCTACCTCATGACTCCTTCTCATGGCTGCCAAACAACCACCACCGGCCACCTCCTCCTACTAGGTTGTTCGTGCTTAGTTCGTGAAGCTTCCTACTAGCGAATGATTCGTTGTAACCCGTGTGTTACAATTCCGGTGTAGTCGTTAAAGGCTGATTACTAAACCTACTATGATTATTTATTTTATTTGTTTATACACGTATAACCTTGATCCTGATTAGGAATATTTGTTGATTGGATTAATAAATTAAACATATAATATATATATAGATATATAATCGTCTTTTATAAAATATAAATCGCTTCCGCTTAGTTTTGATACGTGATTACCAACAATGGTATCAGAGCCATGGTTACGCGCGCATAGATGGTAAAGATATAAATTTTTTTATCTATGTTTTATTTGTCAAAGATTATTTATTTTGACAAAAGATCAAAAGCTTTTGAGTGCTTTATGGATTGTGATGTGAATCGAGCCCTAAGTTTTGACGCTTGTCATAGTTTTGTTTGTTATGGTTGTGGTTTTATTTTGTTTATTGGTTTGTATTTTTTAATACAGATATTGGATCCAGATTAATATATATATATATATATATATATAATTTCAAATTTATTGTTATAATTCTTCAAGTACAAGTTCAAGATAAAATGATGAACATGTACCATGGAGATAGAGATCGCGGGTCAAGTGGGAGTTATCAAAATAGCTTTTGAAACCATTTAGATTAGTTTGTTTCGTTTTTGGCTAAAACAAAACGAGCGACCTATTAGGGGCTCGATTCGTTTATTTTATTATTATGTTGTGGTTGTGTTTTATTTATTGTAAATAATCTAGATAACACAAAATAAATAAAAATTTTCACAATCAAGACAACAGTCTTTATTAAACCAAGTTTTATAAAACTGAAAAATATATTCAATAAAAGAGTTTTATTGAAATTTAAAACAAGTTTATTCATGATAAAACAACTTACATCGTTTAATTGGGTATTTAAAACTACATCGAGTCGAGTGTGAGTCGCCACTTACTATTTTTAACCTTTTAGTGTATGTGTAGTGGAGGGCTCCATGGGGCTTTATGGGAAAATATGTGTGTAGCGGTGTGTGGGCTTTATGGGGCTTTATAAATCATTGGAAAATTGTTATTTATTATTATTATTATTATTATTATTATTATTATTATTATTATTATTATTATTATTATTATTATTATTATTATTATTATTATTATTAACACACTTTCCCACCTACACCTTCCCCAACGGTCTTCTCTCACCAACGGTAACATTTCTCAAATCTTGTGCCTCTTCTCTCGCCATGGTGATGAAGCTCCAACTCACAACGCCCCCATAGCGTCTGAGGGGCGTTGTTCCCTGCACTATGGGGGCACAAAACGCCCCATAATAAGAGGTGGTAGCGCCCGCTACCGATTTCCTTATAGAAGACATGGAGAATTTTGTGGGCCAGTGACACATTATCACGTTACATCCAAGGTGTTTTTTTCACCCGTTGAGGTGATTGTGGGTCACGGACGGCCACCGTCCTAACCTTTTCCCTATACAAAATCGCTACCAATTATAACCAAATCATTTTCTTTTACCTTAAAAGTTGCCTCCCTTTTTATAATACTATTGGATTTTCTGCTTGAACAAAATCTAAGTTAAAATTATTTCCCACTGCCCGTTCTTATTAAGAATGATTTTTAAGCCAAACTAGTGCAATTACATCGTTCAGGATCATTTGATGGGGCAAAATTTGGTGTCACTCGGTATTGATACATGTATGGTATCAACACTGGAGTAGCAACCGAAATATAAAATAAAATTTGATATGCCTAAAAGGATATTGACATGTGTTTATTGATCGGAAACCATAAAAATTAACAAAACCAAGATATACCCAAAATTTACACCGTTAATGCGATGGGCGTAGGGCACCCCAACCCCAACTAACCGTTGCCCTTGGAACGTGTATTAAATTGATATGTATCAGTAGTACCAAATTAATGCAAAATACAAACAGAAATCTACTCGTATAAAAATGAGAAACATAAAAAAGAATACAGGTATCGGTACTTAATATCATTTGGTTAATATCGGTTTGAATTATTAGAGTGTCAGTAACAGACTCATATCGAAACTAAAAACCATATAAATAAAAACAGACATTGGTATCGATTCAATTTGGTATCGTTACTAAGAGATGTATCATAAATTAACACAACAATGTCTAAGGCTCCATGTATTGGCACACCCCCAACTCTTATTTGCAACCACCCCGATGCCCTTTGCGTCGCGTATAGGGTCGTATTCGGCGTATTGGTGGTTGACAATGAGAATGTTGTGGCCCCCAATATGTCACGTGTAGGCTTAGACGCCGCATATATAGACCTATACGCGGCGTATATGTTCTGACATGACGTTGACTGATAAGCATTAATGACGTGTGAGAGTTTGTGCAAGCCTCTATATGTGGCATATAAATGGCATATAAAGCTATAAACCGTGTAGAGAGGGGTGTACCATTACCAAAATCCATGTCTAATTGTATAGTAGGTGTTGCGCGTCATATCCTCAACTACTTGATTCTTCCGTCAATGGTTTTTTCCTAGTATTTTTTAATAGTCAATAGATATCACTATTTTCAATTTTCTTTTAATATGACAAGGATGTCCATTAATAACGCTTCACTATCTTAACATTTATAGAAAAAGTATATAGACAGTGTAAATGTTTTTTACACCACCAAAGATGCGAATGTGTGAATGCCAACACTCTATTCAGCATAATAATATGGTAAAAAAAAGGTATTATGCTAGATTATAGTGTTGTTTTCATGGCAAGAAAGTTGGGTACTAGTAGGGAAACGTTTGACCACTAATCCTACCACTTTTGCTCCCTTTGTATGTTGCAATGTATAACTGGCCAATTGACTTTGTAGCACCAATTAAAAATTGCACTCATTTATGTTGGTATCATGTATACATCATGCAATTTGATAAGTTAAAAACGCTACATAATACTTGTACGGGTAGTTGTTCCATACACTACAAACCAACTATGATTGATTCCATTGTGGAGTCACATGCTTCATAACTATAGACGTAATCATTTCCTAATATAGAACAACATTAGAAAAATAATACTTAAAATATAAGTCCACATTAGACGGGGTGTGGTCTCGGGAAAGACGGAAAGTTAAGGTGGGGAGACCTTCCCCAATGGGGAACACCCCCCCCCCCCCCACCGTCTTCTTTTCGATGTAAATGAGGAAATCTCCCCCTCCTCCCTGATCCTCTCTCCGACTCTCTCTCTCTCTCTCTCTTCTATATCTCTCTCTCTCTCTCTCTCTCTCTCTCCTATATCTATCTCTCTTCCCTGTTTGGAAGTGACGTGGCTGAGGAGGGTCAATCGGTAACCACACCCCTCAGCCTTAGTCAAGTAAATTATCAACAAATGGATTCACATTAATTCTAAAAATTCCGGTGTAATAATAATATGTAAGTGTAACTATCATGCTTTCTACACAACCAGCGTAAGATATGGTACTCCAAGTGAAGTCTATCATGTCTCACCGACTTTCTACTCAACCAGTGTAACTAAGATAACCCACCCCCTCTCTCTCTCTCTCTCTCTCTCTCTCTCTCTCTCTCTCTCTTCTTAATTATGTTCTCTCTCTGCAAGATATTCTCTTCTTTGCTACACTTTCATTCATCAACATATATAATAATAATAATTCACACATATATGATATAACTCAAACATGATTAAGATCTGCTATGTAAATTTCACATAAACAAATGTTCCACTAACTCCCATCTTCATCATCATCATCGAGTTCAGTTACCTTAAACATGTCTGGTGAAGATCTTTCATCATCTCCATCAGCTTTCACCCAAGACCCCATCTCAAACCCTAACCCTAATTCCACAACTTCATCCAAACTAAAGCGTAGTAGTCTACGTGGCACACCAGGTAACTAACTCATTACTTAACTAACCCTACTTAACTTTGCTTATATATATAGATCTTCTTCGATCACCAACTCTTTTATGTTTAGATCCAGATGCAGAAGTAGTAGCCTTATCTCCAACAACCCTAATGGCGAAAAACCGATTTGTATGCGAAATATGCAACAAGGGTTTCCAAAGAGATCAGAATTTACAGCTTCATAGAAGAGGACACAACCTACCATGGAAGCTTAAGCAAAGAAACAAGCTTGAAGTTGTGAAGAAGAAGGTTTATATATGCCCAGAGATTAGTTGTGTCCATCATGACCCGACCCGAGCTCTTGGAGATCTAACTGGAGTTAAGAAGCATTATTTTCGTAAGCATGGTGAGAAGAAGTGGAAGTGTGAAAAGTGTTCGAAAAAGTATGCAGTTCAGTCTGATTGGAAAGCTCATAGCAAGATTTGTGGTACTAGAGAGTACAAATGTGATTGTGGAACACTCTTTTCTAGGTAAGCTAGTTATATATATGATTAATTTGCATGAATCTAGGTAAATTTTGATTTATCAAATAAAGAAGGTTGCATACTTTGATCATAATAATTAAAGATCACAAAAAGAGAATGAAAATTTATTGATTAATTGATTAATATGTATGTGTGTCTTAAATTCTTAATATATTTTTTTTTTCACAATTTATTATGCTATATGGTACATTTTGAAGTTTTAGTTGGGATTGTGCTAGTCCCGCACTGCAGCCTTTACTTTAGCTTTTGCTATCAGTTAGATTTTACTGAGTATGTTTGTTTCTTTGGTTTAAATTCAGGAGAGATAGCTTCATAACGCATAGAGCGTTTTGTGAAGCATTAACCGCGGAAAATTCGCGGAGGGCTTCGTTTTCGATGATGTCAAGTACCGCGAATCTAAACATTCGACAAGACTTGATGATGAACCGTGGTGATTGCGATGGAGGTGGTGCAATGGGGTCCATGGGGATATTTGGGGATAGGTTGTTAGAAACAAATAACTACAATAATAATCGTACCCAGTATATCCCACGTATAGCAGAGATGTTAGAAACCAATCTAGGAGCGGATTTGGAAAAACCAAGATTACCAATTTGGTTAGACCAAAATGTGAGTGATTCGCACTTCGAAAACCCTAATACGCCATCGTTTTTGGGGCATTCGAGCTCAAACAACAACAATGTCGGTATGCTGCCATCAGAAACCCTAATGCAATTCAATTCTTTGTATAATAGCTACACTACCTCAACCACCACCACACCTCCACCGCCACCTCATATGTCGGCCACCGCGCTGTTACAAAAGGCCGCTCAAATGGGGTCAACAAGAAGCACTACCGACCCGATTGATCACACAAATCGGGTCGGGCTCATGGGTACAAATCTATCGAATTTTGATTCATCGAACAATAACGACATTAATGATGACAATTTCATGATGATGATGATGAACTCGACGCAACCGAATCAAATAAAAGGAAACGGATTAAATGAGTCGAATGATTCGGAATTTACTAGGGATTTTCTTGGAGTTGGAGGAAATGGAAAAAGAACATTCAACCTACAACAAAACATATTCAAATACAGTTCTTGAATGCATAATTGAAGAATGCATGAAATAGAGATAATGATTATAGAAAGAAAAGCATGTGATGATAAAAGAAAAGAGACAAGGGGTAGTCACAAGGAGGTGGTGCATGTTGCATGTTTATTGTTGCAGCAGAAACAAAAGTTTTCTTAATTTTGTTTTAAAGAAAGAAACTTGTCGATGCATGGTGTGGTCTGGTCTGGTTTGGTCTTACCTGCTGTACAGCTTTTGATTGCAGTGTGTACTGTTTACCCTGTGACGAGAGAGAGAAAGAAGGATTCCTTCGTAATAATTTGTGGTCGTATGAGCATGGACGATAAGGTAAAAACAATATTTCATTAAGCAAACTTCTGTTCATCTCATACTCATGATTACCTTTTCTGTATTATCAGTAGTTTTTTACCTTTTACTTACTTTTTATAATACACCTTTTTTATAGTACAATATTGATCACTTATTTTTAGCCTCCGCTTAAACCAGGTGCAACATGACCCTATTTTTAATTACGTTTAGATATTAAATAAGAATTGATCATCATCATCATACCCAGTTAATCTCACCTATAGCAAAGCTAAGGTAGGGTCTGAGGAGGGTAAGATGTAGACAGCCTTACCTCTACCCCTAAGAATAGAGAGGCTGCTTCCAGTGAGACCTCCGGCTCAATGTGGTTTGGTATCAAGCCTTGGACATAAGGCACAAAACACTTAGCAATCGGGACAAACCCGATCGGTGCATGTACCCCTTTGTCTTTTGGCTATCAACGTCACCACATGATGCATGATTAACCGTCCGTCGTTTTTAACGTTATTTTCACGAAATTAGTAAAATAACATTAAAACTAGTGCAACTTTATTTTTGCCCCCTGAGAGCCACACATATATACATTATATGCGCACACCGTAAGTGGGGCGTATAAATAAGAATTGATGAATATATCAAACAACCGAAGTTTGGAAACAAGATTAGGAGGGGTTTCGTTTAGGCCGATGGATGCGCAGACGGGGCAACCCGTCCCATCCTTCTCCATCGTCCCAACACCGCCCCCACCCCCGTCCCCCACCTCCCCCGTCTCCTCCTTAACGTGAGGGACGCACCAATCAGCTTTCACCACCAATCAGCTTACCCTGTCTCCCCCGTCTCAACACCGCCCCTGGCTCCCACCTCCCGTCCCAGTCTCTTCCGTCTCCACACCCACCCGCCTAATTGCATCAATGGGATTGTGTTTGAACTCATGATAATAACAATTAACAACCATGAATATTGAAAGAAAAAAGAGTTGGAAGCGTGAAGAAAAGATAAAAAGTGAAAGGAAATTAATGAAAGTGAACAGAAATTTATAAATTTATATATTCAACAAATATAAATATTATTTTGTATTTTTAATTTACAATACATAAACAATTAAATAAACGGGGTAACATTTTATAAAAACAGGGGACTCATTATGCAGTGGCGGATCTAGAATAAAAAAACAAGGGGTAACATTTATAAAAATTATTTTAAGGGGTAAAAAAAATTTGTTTTAGGGGTAACATTCTATAAAAATACCTTAAAAACCAATTTTTTTGCACTTCGCTCGGAAAATCGAGGGATAACAGATGCCCCCTGCTTCTATACTACATCCGCCCCTGCATTTATTGGTACCTACGAACAATCACATAAAAAACACACTGCGAACATAGCTAGGTGTGTAAACTAACTGAATAAATACGAACAACGTTCATGTTCATATTCACTTATC
Organism: Ambrosia x helenae; assembly: GCA_030844895.1. Lineage (NCBI taxonomy): Eukaryota > Viridiplantae > Streptophyta > Magnoliopsida > Asterales > Asteraceae > Ambrosia > Ambrosia x helenae. The sequence goes on from CM061228.1 coordinate 2,808,192, forward strand.
TAACTTTAATTTTAACCAAACACGAACACGAACACGGATTTAAAATCGTACATATTTTTTTTGTCCATGTTTGTTCATTAAGAAATTAAAATTATATGTCTGTATTCATTCATTTTCATTATTTAATAAAGCTAAACGAAAAATTCAAAAATGTATACTAACGTAAATAAACGAACATGATTGAACAAAAATATATCACAATATGTTTGTTTAATACATACATTTGAGGGAGTAATTCACTGAATTTGTGATGTGATTATGTGAAGAACGCTTTCAATAATTTGGTAACAAACATCCCAGAAACTACCCAATATTGATCTCTTTGATCTTTATATGATTGTTGAAGAAATAGGTGGAAACAAGAAAGTTTCGAGTGAAGGCAAATGGCCTGAAATAGCTAAAAGGGTTGGTTTGAATGAGACTCATGGTTCAAAACATAACATTGTTAGTACATGTAATATAGATGTCCATAGTCTAGTATAGGTGCTTATTTGTTGTTTTCTAAACGTTTATATGTGTTTTGTGTGTTTTTATGATGTTTAGGGCCTGACAGGCGACTATGATTGGTTTTACACGACTAGCCTTGCTAGTCTGTGGTTTTTGGTAGACTATGGTCATAATCGTGTGGTTTCTAGGCGACTATGGTTCATAGTTGCCTGACGAGCTGCTAGTCGCCCCCTGGGCCTTGGGCTGACTAGTTGGGCTTATAAATACAACCAATCATTGCCCTAATCATGTAGCTGTCATTTCACACATTCCTAAGAACCTAGTATCTCGGTTTCAGAGTTTGTAACTCCGTATTGTACACTTGCGCTGTGTTTTTAATACAAACACAAGCCTTGAACCTTTGTGTGTGTGTTTTGATATCTTGTGTGCGTGTTTGTTGACGTTTTTGTTATCTAAACATCGACAATTGGATTCCGCACACTAGACGAACCAGCTTCTAATTCAAACAGTGAAGTTTTATATACAAAATAAGTGTTTTGGGTCTAAAACCTGTTTTGAAAGTTTCAAACTTTGAGTTTTTGCAAAAACGAGCATTTTTCAAAATATAAGGTACTTTGAATGGATAAAAACATGTGTTTTTTTATTAGGGTTTGCTCCGAAAGTGTTTTAACAAACTTTCCTATTCATTTGGTGATTAAACTCATTGATTTTGAAGCAAAAATGATGATTTTCATGCAAAACAAGCTAACAGGCCTGCTGGGGGCGACTATGAACTTTAGGGACGACTTAGATTACTACTCGGGTCACTGTTTCAGCCGACTAGCTTCAAAATCGTGCATTATAGACATGACTATCAAGCTAGTCGTGTAGGGAACCTTAGTCGTCTGGAATCTTCATAATCGGGCCTATTTGTACACGACTAGCTCATGATCGTGTAAAAGTAACCCGACTAGGATCATAGTCATGTAGAAACCATTCCTAATCGTCTGTTTTAGCCCATAATCGTGTCATTTTTCATAGTCGTGTGTGTTAGTCCTGTATAAGTTCATAATCGCCTAAAACAAGTATCTTTCAAAATTTGACTAAGTATCGGACTGTATGGACTATTACCAGACTATTAAGCATAGCTAACCCGTGGGGACACCTGAACCAACCTAGATAACTGTATGAACAACCCATGAACATGCAAATGAATGTACCAACCAATCCTTGGGCATTCTCGGCTCAACAAAACGCACGACGGATGCAACAATAGCAACAACAAGCTTATCTTGCCGAAACCAATCTGTGGGCGCTCACAGCTCAACAGTGCACCGAACAACAACTCCTCATGAACGGGAATCCGTGGGCACTCCCAGCCGCTGCAACTTAACAGAGTCATCATTTATCGTCTATGCTGTTAAGTGATCTAGAAACCGGGAGTTCGAACAGGACCAAAGCTTCAGTTTATGTCTGACTACCACTCATGGAAGGGACGTTTCAGGACGCATATTTAAGGCATACACGGTGAAGTTTGGGCAGCGATCGAGAATGGGTAGACCAGACCAATGATAGAGAACTCAAACATTCTAGTTGCCTTGGATGATATAACAGATACCCATGAAAGAAAGTTCAATGCTCAGAAGAAGGCAATGGTTTCTATTACATAAGCTTTACCCAAAGATATCCTGCATCAATTTGCACAGTGTACGACTTCACAGATGTTTTGGCATGCATTAGCAGAAAGGAATGAAGGGAATGAGAAGACAAGGAACCCGAAGATGGATCAACTCAGGAAGGAATTCGAGAATTTCACAACAATAGGGAATGAGCCTCTGCGGGATCCAACTGCACGTTATTATCATCTGATGTCGGAAATGTACTGAGCTCATTGAATGCTTTACAGATGCACTCCCTCCCCACTGGCATAAATGGCAAGACATCCAGAAGTCAACAAACCATTATCAGACCATCTCCATCAATGACTTTGTGATCAAACTCGAGAACAAAGAAATTGATGAAATCAGGTAGGCCAACAAGGCATTTATCCCTCAAAACCCAAGTATATATTATGGGACAGCTCCTCTAGAATTAAGCGGTGTAGGATCCAAGCCCCAAACAACTTTTGTTCTTAACCAAGATCCTGTATTCACTTTCGACAACTACAGTCCCATCCTAGATACTACTCCTCCCACGTACCCCTTAGGACAAGCAACTCAATGTCCTCCACCATGCGGGGTGAATCAGTTTGGTGTTAACCCCTTTGCACATCTTGCAGCTTCAGCACAAGCAACACCGAACTTTGGTGGACCTTCTTCGTCAGGGTATGGTGGTGCTTCATCTTTGGGTTACGGTGGTGCCTCTTCTTCAGGTTAAGGCGGTAGTTTCAAACTAATCCAGTTCTTCAGCAATTAAACACATTGGGATTTGAGAAGGTGACGGTAGAACTGGCTCAAGAACATATGGCTCTACTGTTTACACTGGTCAACACGTACAATGGTTTAGTTGCAGGGTAGATAGGCAATCCTTATCTCACTTAGGAAGACTACGTCCAGATCGACAAGGATGATATGGACCTAATTGATATTCAGTGGCACTTCGCGAGTGTTGTTCGAAGAGCAAAGGAGTTCATGGATCAGACAGGGAGAAAATGTTCTGATCAATAACTGTAACATCGCGAAAATTTTCCCCAAATTTTTAATTCAAAACGCCCTTATTTTTCGTTACATTTTATACAAACGTCACTAAGTCTCCATTACCCTAACTCATATATATATAGATATATGTACATACATATATATATGATAATAATAATAATAATTTTTATTATAAAAAAAAAAAAAAAAAAAAAAAAAAAAAAATTCAGATTACACATATATATATATGTTTTTACACACACACACTTGAAACCCACTCACAACCCAAACCCAACCCCCCTTCTTATAAGTCTGAAACCCAACTTCTGCAGCCCATCACCCAACCCCAGAAGCCCAGCAAGAAGCCTTTAGGCCCAGCCCAACTCCTCCCCTCTCCCCCTTGTGCCTGATTAAAAACAAAAAAAACTTTTTGTTCTCGCCGAGGCTCGAACCGGAGCCAAACATACAAACACACACGCACTCCACCACTTGAGCCACACACAATTGTTGGTTTCATATCAACCTTAATTATATTTAAGCCCACTTTCAACCCTCCTTGTTCCTTTCCCTCCTTCGCATTTCAGCAGCAGCAGATAAGACTTTTTATTTTTTTTATTTCTTTTTTTTCTTCTCCTTTGATCAATTAATTTGAACGATTAACGAGTAATAATCAAAGGTTTGACTTAGAAACGTGATTATCGGCCTATAACGAGTCTATTACACGTTTAATCCTCATCAATTGATAACCAATTTACCTATTACGCGTATACAATGAATGCTTGGTCAATCCTTGCCAATTCGAACACTGAGGCCTCCACACTATAAATTGACCCTCTGCGAACCTTGTATACTCGCTCACAACTCTCTCTCAACCTCCCATCATCTCTGAATCACTCTAATTATTATTATTGTTCGTCGTTTGACTTTTACTTTGACTCGGCATTCATACTCAATTCATAACTGTAAGTTGAATTTCTTGTGTGGGTTTCGTTAATCGGCTTATGCACGACATTAACCCCATGATTAATTGGGTTAATGTCGTGTGTAGTGATCAATTGAGAAAACTAGGGTTCATGCTTTTGGATTTGGGGATAAACTCTGTTTCACATTATGTATTTAATTAATTTTATACAGAGTTCAACATAAACATTGTCCCAGACCAAATGGTTGTGTTGTGGCCTTATCACCAAGCAGACGCGGGTTCGAACCCGGCTGCCACCATTTATCTTTTTGTAATTCTTTTTAAAACCAATTAGATATATATTATACATTATAATCTTATAAATTCATTTTTAAATATTAAAACTATTTTATAAATTCTAAAAAATTATATTTATTAAATCTGAGATAAAAGTTTTATTTACAAACTTTTATTTTTCAAAAATTCATTTATTTAATATTCATAATAATTAAATCAATTTTATTCTATTATATTTATAAAATTCCATTAAAATATCAAAACGATCTCATTAAATTCCACAAAAATTATTTTAAGTTTTTATAACATTAAGTTTTTCAGAAATGATTTTTATTTCTGAAAAATCATTTATTTAATATTTTTAATCAATTTTTGTTAGATTTAATCATAATTAAATCATAATAAATCCAATTTTTATTATTTTTGCACCAAAATTTTATACAATTTATTTTTAAATATTTAGAACAGAAAAATGATTTTTAAAACAATATTTCTTTAATTTTAGTATTTTTGAATATTAAAGTTAAAGTTTGACAATTTGTTATAAATAGATTAAATAATCTATTTTAAAGAAAATAATTTCATAAAAATTATTTTTATACTTTGAACACATTCTTGTGACCATCCTAGATTTAACATTTATAAAAAGATTTTTAGTTATTTATTTACTAAATTTCTCTCAATTGGCGAATATTTTTAATATTAATCAAACGAGCAATTGTCCCCAAATTCGAAGCCCTAGAACATATACATTTGTAGACTTGATAGACTTAGACATATTTATTATCTCATTTTAGGGTGATACTTGATACATTTGGTCAACACAATTATCCAAATTTCTCAACAGATATAACATTTTACCAAGGTGAGTTTTACATAGCCCCTTTTCTATTTATCACCATTTTTGGGGTGAAACATGTTACAACATCATCATTGCAATTCAATCATCAATGTGTCTATGTGTTTTCTATGTTGCATTATGTCTTGAGCATGATTAGAGTAAGCACCATTCTAGCATAATCATTAACATTGATCAGCCGCCGGTATACATTGATAGATCTATTGGACTGACAATCCCACCCGGATACGTGCCTCCTACAAAGGTTACGTGGGTGTTTGTTATCGTATAACATATTGGACCATGAGCGTATGGTATGTATCATTTTATAACAGTCATCAGGGTTGATTATGCACTCGATTTATTTCTAGTATGTTCTCACATATGGACTAGATTGACATGACACATGAATTGCACAACATTTTATTCAATCATCAAAAACCTATGTAATTCTCACCAACTTTTGTTGACCCAAAACATTTTCAACTTAACATGTTTCAGGTTCTATTTGCTTGAAGATTTGAATTGATGCTTGAAGATATATGCATAGTTTTATTCAATTTGATGTACAAATTCTAGAACTATTGTATGTAATTCATTTAAATCATTTAATGGAATCTATTATTCACCATGAGCTACTGAACAATCATCATTACGTGACATCCCGATGTTTCCGCCATCGGTTGGGGTGTTACAGATTGGTATCAGAGTCATGGTTATAGGGAATTAGGTTATTAGAAAAATAATCTAGTCTATAACCATAGGATTTAACCAGTATTTGCTTCTTTTACTTGCTATTCTCTATCTCCCTCCTACTTCTTATCCCTACTTTCATACTTACAAGAAGGTTGCTCTCCATCAGTGGATCTACTCTTAGATTAATAGGACAAATTCCTCAGGTTTAACCTGAACCCCCTTGAGATCTCGTCAAAGTTCTAGATCTTAATAACGAACACGTGCAATCTGGAAGGGTGAACGCCTGTATTCTGAGTCTTCTGTCTAGGCTGGCATTGCGCATATATCCCAATCAGACGAGGGACCCGGATGCCTACCTGGGAATTCTCGGGATGAGTGTTCACTTATAGGCTAAAGCATGTCTTCATGTGTTATTAGAATCTGGAATCTTTGATAAGTCAACGTTTTCGTTTATTCGTTTTAATTAATGAATAAATGATTATATTCCGTATCTATAACCTCATTCATTTCATTGTGTCTCCTACAGATCATGTCTCCACGTCACAACACTCGCATTAACAGTGGTGACAATCATGAAGAAGAGAGCAGCAACCACAATCCCGACCACAACACTAACAATAGAGGTGATGCCCAACTAGCTACGATTATTTCTCAACAATTGGCACAACAAATCACAACTCTGGTTTCTAACCTGTTGGCTCAAGTCATCCCAATGAAAGGGAACGGCAATAGAAATGGATATGACGATAGAAATCACATAAAGAACGGAACCCTAGTTCGGAAAAGCAAGAAAACAAGTATTGTGGCCGCGGTAACTACCAAAAACCAGAAGCGTAAGACCAGGAATCCTAATGTAAACCTCACTACACAAGTCTCTAACAAAAAGCCTTATACAAGGAACTTTCCATTGTGTAACACATGCAACCGACATCATCCCACTGTTTCAGCATGTCGCGTGTGCACCAATTGCGGTAGGTATGGCCATCTGGTCAACACATGCCGCGAGACCCCAAACCCTAATGCCAATCAACCCACCAACCCTGCTCAGGCTGATAATCCTAATCGATACAACTATGGTCAATGCTATGAATGTGGAAACCCAAATCACTACCGTAACCGATGCCCTAAACTAAACCGAGATCAAGACCCTCCAGCTACCTAACCGCAAGTCTCACCATTTGACTATTGGTTGCTTTTAATCTATGTATTGACGCTATTTGATTCAAGTAATAAAATTCAAGTATTATCATAACATCTGTGTGCATGCTTGTTTGAATGAGAACTAATTGCTATATCTATGATCATACTTGCTTACTTGTACAACAGTTAGTTGACTACCAAACAACCTACTTAACGATTGGTAAAGGTCATCATGTCTTTCCAACAGTCGGGAGAGGCCCTACCACCTACTCAACGACTGGTGGAGACTATCAGACCTGCTCAACAATCGGTGAAGTCATAAAAGGACGCAAAACCCTAATGTAAGGTAAATTGGTAATTACGGTCCGGAACGTAATCATGAATTTACAGGTACATTAAGGTAGTGCGAAATTTTATCAAGGATTCCAGTGATTGACAAATTGTAACCTAGTGTTTCTCTTAACTTCGGGACGAAGTTCCTAAAAGTAGGGGAGACTGTAACATCGCGAAAATTTTCCCCAAATTTTTAATTCAAAACGCCCTTATTTTTCGTTACATTTTATACAAACGTCACTAAGTCTCCATTACCCTAACTCATATATATATAGATATATGTACATACATATATATATATGATAATAATAATAATAATTTTTATTATAAAAAAAAAAAAAAAAAAAAAAAAAAAAAAATTCAGATTACACATATATATATATGTTTTTACACACACACACTTGAAACCCACTCACAACCCAAACCCAACCCCCCTTCTTATAAGTCTGAAACCCAACTTCTGCAGCCCATCACCCAACCCCAGAAGCCCAGCAAGAAGCCTTTAGGCCCAGCCCAACTCCTCCCCTCTCCCCCTTGTGCCTGATTAAAAACAAAAAAAACTTTTTGTTCTCGCCGAGGCTCGAACCGGAGCCAAACATACAAACACACACGCACTCCACCACTTGAGCCACACACAATTGTTGGTTTCATATCAACCTTAATTATATTTAAGCCCACTTTCAACCCTCCTTGTTCCTTTCCCTCCTTCGCATTTCAGCAGCAGCAGATAAGACTTTTTATTTTTTTATTTCTTTTTTTTCTTCTCCTTTGATCAATTAATTTGAACGATTAACGAGTAATAATCAAAGGTTTGACTTAGAAACGTGATTATCGGCCTATAACGAGTCTATTACACGTTTAATCCTCATCAATTGATAACCAATTTACCTATTACGCGTATACAATGAATGCTTGGTCAATCCTTGCCAATTCGAACACTGAGGCCTCCACACTATAAATTGACCCTCTGCGAACCTTGTATACTCGCTCACAACTCTCTCTCAACCTCCCATCATCTCTGAATCACTCTAATTATTATTATTGTTCGTCGTTTGACTTTTACTTTGACTCGGCATTCATACTCAATTCATAACTGTAAGTTGAATTTCTTGTGTGGGTTTCGTTAATCGGCTTATGCACGACATTAACCCCATGATTAATTGGGTTAATGTCGTGTGTAGTGATCAATTGAGAAAACTAGGGTTCATGCTTTTGGATTTGGGGATAAACTCTGTTTCACATTATGTATTTAATTAATTTTATACAGAGTTCAACATAAACATTGTCCCAGACCAAATGGTTGTGTTGTGGCCTTATCACCAAGCAGACGCGGGTTCGAACCCGGCTGCCACCATTTATCTTTTTGTAATTCTTTTTAAAACCAATTAGATATATATTATACATTATAATCTTATAAATTCATTTTTAAATATTAAAACTATTTTATAAATTCTAAAAAAATTATATTTATTAAATCTGAGATAAAAGTTTTATTTACAAACTTTTATTTTTCAAAAATTCATTTATTTAATATTCATAATAATTAAATCAATTTTATTCTATTATATTTATAAAATTCCATTAAAATATCAAAACGATCTCATTAAATTCCACAAAAATTATTTTAAGTTTTTATAACATTAAGTTTTTCAGAAATGATTTTTATTTCTGAAAAATCATTTATTTAATATTTTTAATCAATTTTTGTTAGATTTAATCATAATTAAATCATAATAAATCCAATTTTTATTATTTTTGCACCAAAATTTTATACAATTTATTTTTAAATATTTAGAACAGAAAAATGATTTTTAAAACAATATTTCTTTAATTTTAGTATTTTTGAATATTAAAGTTAAAGTTTGACAATTTGTTATAAATAGATTAAATAATCTATTTTAAAGAAAATAATTTCATAAAAATTATTTTTATACTTTGAACACATTCTTGTGACCATCCTAGATTTAACATTTATAAAAAGATTTTTAGTTATTTATTTACTAAATTTCTCTCAATTGGCGAATATTTTTAATATTAATCAAACGAGCAATTGTCCCCAAATTCGAAGCCCTAGAACATATACATTTGTAGACTTGATAGACTTAGACATATTTATTATCTCATTTTAGGGTGATACTTGATACATTTGGTCAACACAATTATCCAAATTTCTCAACAGATATAACATTTTACCAAGGTGAGTTTTACATAGCCCCTTTTCTATTTATCACCATTTTTGGGGTGAAACATGTTACAACATCATCATTGCAATTCAATCATCAATGTGTCTATGTGTTTTCTATGTTGCATTATGTCTTGAGCATGATTAGAGTAAGCACCATTCTAGCATAATCATTAACATTGATCAGCCGCCGGTATACATTGATAGATCTATTGGACTGACAATCCCACCCGGATACGTGCCTCCTACAAAGGTTACGTGGGTGTTTGTTATCGTATAACATATTGGACCATGAGCGTATGGTATGTATCATTTTATAACAGTCATCAGGGTTGATTATGCACTCGATTTATTTCTAGTATGTTCTCACATATGGACTAGATTGACATGACACATGAATTGCACAACATTTTATTCAATCATCAAAAACCTATGTAATTCTCACCAACTTTTGTTGACCCAAAACATTTTCAACTTAACATGTTTCAGGTTCTATTTGCTTGAAGATTTGAATTGATGCTTGAAGATATATGCATAGTTTTATTCAATTTGATGTACAAATTCTAGAACTATTGTATGTAATTCATTTAAATCATTTAATGGAATCTATTATTCACCATGAGCTACTGAACAATCATCATTACGTGACATCCCGATGTTTCCGCCATCGGTTGGGGTGTTACAATAACAACACAAGGTTTGGGTTTGATAAAATCAAAGTTACGTGTTACAACTGTGGCACCAAAGGAACAAGTGGAGGCACGACAACAGTGACTCTGAGGAGGATTTAGATGTTATGAGGCGAACATTCGTAGAGAGTGATGTAATTGGTAGAGAGACAGTAGAATTCGGGTCAAACGAGCCTGGTGGCACTTCGTTGTCCACTAATCAAGAAGATACAATTATAGCTCAACCCCAAACCTCTGAGGTGACTGAACCGTGCTCTTCGAGCGGAAGAGGTAAAGCGAAGCTGTTTGAAGGAGGTGAAGAAGATGTTGACATAGAAGATGTGACCGAAGAAACTGACTCAGAAGATGATACGCCTAAGACTAGGGCGCAGAAACTTGCCAAAGCTAAAGCTGAGTTGATAGAAAAGGGGCGCCTAGATGCTGACCCAGACTTTACTGTTGACGAGGACTCTCAAATTGCTAATTTAGATGCTGAACTAGCAACTCCTCCATCAACACAAGCACAACCGAAGAAAGCCAGTCACTTCAAGATGAAGTCTAAATGTACAACATCATCTTCCAAGAAGAAGGTGAAATTTGGACGACTAGCTGATGTTGTTACGCAAACTGCGCCAAGCTAAACAACAACAACAACAACAGAAACAACAGTACCATCAGCAACAGAAACCATAACAACAATAACAGTTGTGTCTACAGGAGTTACATAGTCAATGCCTACATCGTAATCTTCACTAAGCCAGTCTCAGTTACTGGTGTAGCGACCCCCTCTGGTATTGCATCACAGCAACTCATCTCACAATCGGTGATTTGATTAAGAATCTACAAGACCTGATGCACTCTTCTTCAACAGCTCCTCAATCCTCTTCCATTTCAGCTTCAGTGACGACTAATGAACAATTTCAGCGTCACATGAATGAAGTTGTCATTTTTATACTGAATCAGGCATGTGAAAACTCTGACTTGAGAGGGAAGATCGTGACCATTGAAGATAATGAGAAGCACATGATGGAATTAATGGGTGAGACTATCCGCATCAACAAAGAGCTGCAAGCCTCCAATAGGGCGCTTCAATTGTCCAATCAGCAGCTTGTTCGGTCCAATCAAGATACAGTTGCAAGATTGACGAATATAGAGGCACAATATCAGCAGCTGCAACTTGCGAATCATGTGAAAAACGAAAGGAGGATTGTGGAATACAAAGCTGAAAACCAGAAGCTCAGGTAATGAGTCGACAAATTGATAGAAGACCATCCCAGAATTGAAGGCGCACATGAGTCTGGTGAAGATGATGAAGCAGAAGAAACGAGGACGAGGAAAATGATGATGATGATGATGATGGAAACGATGATGATAATGATGGAAATGATGATGATGATGATGATAAGGACAGGAAAGATGATGATGATGATGATGATGATGATGATGATGCTGCTGATGATGATGATAGTGTTGGGGATACTGGTGCAGGTTCATCTTCTGGTGCTGAAGAACGTAGATCAAAGAGCGAGCACGATTCACGGGACAAGGATCCCAAAGGTAGTTCGTCTACTTAGGGGGAATCCAATTCTGAAGCTATCAAGAAGTTGAAGGATTTTATTCTGACTGGATCGGTGTCGTTGGAAGCGACCGGACCTTTGAAGAACATCTTCTTATATGACGACAACGACAACCCGATCAAGATCCCTCAGCATGAAGATCTGGAGGACGGAGAGATACCACCAGAACTCTCCAGGGAAGATATGGCCAAAGTATTCGGTTTAACACTTAGAGAATCTTACAGTGCAAGCTACACTCCTACAGAACTGGATCCCATGCACAATGAGGTGGAGTTAGAGGATATTACACACAAAGAATATCCAGAATACTGTTTCAACGACACTGCTCGGATTCCAGACATTAATGAAGAATGATCAACAAGGCCGAGGATCAGCTTCGTTATGCGCCTACTGTTACTCCTGATGAAGCTATATACAGAACAGAACGCATTATGAGGTTGTGCTGTCAATGGTATCCACCTGTAGCCGAATGATCAGCAAGGAAAGGACCAAAAAAGCAGCAGTATTCAAGAAAAGACGGTCCAAGATGTCAGGGAATATACTCAGTTGGGCGTATATCGACCATGCAAAGGTCTTTTGTATCAAATGGAAGGAAGGGCTGTTATACTTCAATTGGTACAACAAGATCAACAGTCTTCCTTTCTGGTATGTCAGAGATTTGGTACGTCTGCAGCCATTGTATTACGAGAAGTGTCCTGGATTTGAGTCGTTCATCAACATTCTGAAGAGAGAGGGAGAACCAAGATGGATGGAAGACCTTCATGCCCACAGTATCCGAAGTCCTACAAGACCAAGGAACTGCATCCTAAAACTGGACATCCGATTTGGCAACACAAGATCAAGCCCCTAGCAAACATGTTGAAGATCCCAATCGCTCCTATAGAATAGGGCTTTCATTCAAAGTTCTGTTTTGGTATTATGACTACATAACGACTGAAGCAGTGATTGTTCTCGATAATGAACCGAAGATTTGCATGAAGATCAGAATCTGAGATCCAATGTGGCTGATCAATCTCTCGGAAGAAGTTGTTGCAATTCTCTACCATCATCCTATCCATTGCCTCGATCCTGATGCAGATCAAGCGCTAAAGTTTCAACGGGTGATCCGATTCTGTTTTGCATTCAAGACCCAACGCCGGATGTGACTGGTCGAAGATTAGCATGATCCGGACCACTCAACAATTGAAGATCTATAACTTTAGGATGCAGTAATAGATTCCAAATCCAATTCTTTTTAATTCCAATTCCTACACAAATTCCAATTCCAATTCCAACCATTCCACAAACCAAACACACACCTTAGGAATACTGTGAGACAATTCACAATTAAGAGATTTGCTATTGTCCTAAATGTTCGATCAACAACCAAATATTAGGATTATACACTTGTATGCAATATATTCTTTCTGTTCTTTTGGCATATATAAGGGGTTTTGTGCAATCAAAACACATTTGGAAATTTATAAGTTGTTGACAGTGATTTCTTCTAGGTTACTTTTTTTTTTTTTGATTAATTAGAGACAAACATAACATGAACCTGCGTATACTCATGTTAAATCGAAAGTGTGAATCAGGTAACTCAGAAAGGAAAGGAAAGAAAATAAAATTAAACTAGATCCAAATTTTTTACTTTGTATTTGGATTTTTAAAATGATTTGAGTTGCCCTTGGTGTGTAACACAATAACAATATTTTGTGTGGTGAAATTAATATTAAAACATGTGTTATGGGTGTGAAAGAGAGGCGTGGAGAGATGAGGTGGCACTGCGAGAGAGAGGGGAACGCACACTGCGCTCCCCCTCCCCCTCTCTATTTAATTTAAAAAAAGTCAATGGTGGATGCTGGGTATAACTATAACATAGGTTGGGTGAATGGGTGATAGAGATGATGGGAGATCAGGATCGAATGATGGGTCTTGGGAGAGAATTGAATGAATCAAAGATACATTACTAATTACAAATGATACATACGTATCGGTATTTATACATATGAATAGGTGTGTCTCTTGGAGATAACCGACGTGATGGTTGGTTGTATAACCGCCTATAACTGACCTTATAATACTAACTTAGGATAATAGAAATCAAGTAATTATATTCTAAGAGGTGAATGATGGAGGATGTGTATGACTAGCCTCTCTAGTTTTTACAAGTTAATTTGTTGAAACTTGATCGCATCCCTGGAGAATAAGTTATTCATCCCGATCATTTACAAAAAAAAAAAAAAAAAAAAAAAAAAAAAAAAAAAAAAAAAAAAAAACCTCTCAAATGGAAAAAAAAAAAAAGAAGTATATATATTTGATATTCAATTAATAGTACATATGTTCTCATATATAATCCAACGACAAAATGGAAGACATAGGTTGTTATTGGTAATAACTACTATTAATCATCTTTAAAAAATAATTCAAAGGTGCATAACCATTGTCTATATCCACAAATACAACATTGTGATGAAAGCAACCGCTGCAATGGACAATCCATGCAACTGACTACCAAAACAAACTGCACCTGAAGCATCAGCACTAGCACTACCATCATCGATTGCGGGTGCAGCCACATCGGCCCCGGATTTCTTCTTTTTCAAAGGTTCTGGTGCGGGAGCAGGAGCCGATGGACCAAACAAGCTCATGGGTAACAACACTTTATCCACTTGATACACTGCAAGTGAACCATCAGTGTAAATACTATTCGACACAGTCGTGTCAACTACGCCTGTTGACACGTTCACTTGGTTGCCAGACGAGGTTACATTTAACGGGAATTTGTTACTAGCAGTATCTCCAGCTTGTGTCCTTAACGGATTACTAACGGTTTGTAGTTGTGAAGTAGTAAGGTAGGAAGGAACAACATGAAATTGTAACAATGCGACTTTCTGTTGGTCCGAGAGCGAATTAAGCGCTCCCGGTTTCATGGAGGAGAATGCATTGTCGGTTGGGGCGAAAACTGTCATCCCTTGGTTAGAGTTATTAAGTTGTGTGTTGATTTGATCACCTAATTGTGTGTCTTTCATAAGGCGGATGAGGGTGGTGAATTGGCCCGCTTTTTCGAGGATTTTGGTGATGTTGGTGGGACCGGTAGGACCGGGGGCCGGTGCCTGAGCTAGGGTGGTGGTGCATTGGAAGAGGATAAGTGATAGTAGTAAGAATATGAAAGTGTTGGATGATTGAATGTTTGTTGCCATTTTGTTAAGAAAATGAAAGAGGAAATATTGTTGAGAATATGGTATGTGGTGAGGGTGGTTTTAAGGAGTGGAGAGAGATGTGATGGTTTGGTGAGAAGGTATAGTTTTTAATTTGGAAATTAAGGTTAGATGGAATAGTAGTTGGTGGTGTGTTGCATTTGTTGTTACTAAGGCAACTTCATTGCTATGAATGATCAATGAATGACATTTAAGTACGTCTAAACGTTATTACAATTTACAAGTCATAATTAAGTTGGTTAATGGGTGATTTGAAAACCTAACTCCTTTTTCATTGCATTTGTCCATGCAATTTATAAATTGGATATTGTTATAAGTAAATTAAAAATTAAAAAATAAGTATATATAATTATCCTTTTTTTTTTAACGGTCAATTGGAATTACTCACGGACCACTAGAGTATCATCGTGTCACCAGTGATACCACACGATCATATTCTACCACCAAGTCACCAATTCAGGAGGAAACTCATAATTATGAGAAAACCCCATTTTGTGAGATTCGAACCCAGGACCTTATAGTCCCTAAGTCTTATCCCACCACCAAGATGTCGTTAGGCTATAATGTCTTTGATGAATAGTGTTGTCTTTTAAGCTATTTAGGTTTATTGTTCTGTTGTGTTAATTCAGTCGAGTTTGTCTGGTTGCTTTGTTGTTATTACTTACACCAAGGTTTGGTTCTTTATTAATTTAAAGTAATATAACTTTTTTTGTTGCGTCCCAAAACTCACCCCCACGGGGGCGGGTGGGGTTGCGTGTCTTAGGGTTTTTGCAATCCTTTATGGCTAATGTGTGTATTTTCTACTTATGATAGCTTCACTTGGTAATCATAAGCACTTGAGTTAATTTGATGATTTGAACTAAGTTGAAAAGGCTATAATATCTATCTTTGTTCTTTTAATGATAATTTTGGTGTTCAAAGTGTGTTCATCCAATATTTTACTAGTGAAATTTAGAAACAAATTGAGATCATCTTGCACTGGTTTCTTGAGATCACGAATGGGTTAAAGCTAGCACTCGAAGACGGTTTGAAAATACGCAATCAGTCCTAGTGTTGATCCAGTCTTGTTACGAGAAGAATGATTGTATTTTGCTTATGAATACGGGAATAATAAAAGGTATCATGTCAATGCCTGGTGGGGTGCTTGCTAACTTAGAATAAAAGCTTATTATTGTTACTTTGTATTGTATCCCACTCATATTTTTGCTAGCTTAGAATAATTTTATATAATTCTTATGTAAAAATTATGTCATAGAAACTTACAATATCCCCATGTAATTATGCACCATTATATGTATTACCAATTTAATTAAGTATAGTTATACATACAACACTTCAACACCTCGTGAGTTATTGGAGGTCCATAAAAGCATTAGGTCCAATGAGACAACAAAACGGATGATCTATCCATCATCTTATTCCTATTGTCATGCCGGTGTATTTGGAAAGCTTACAATAAATTCGCCTCTAAAATAAAGAA
This sequence comes from Ambrosia x helenae, assembly GCA_030844895.1. Lineage (NCBI taxonomy): Eukaryota > Viridiplantae > Streptophyta > Magnoliopsida > Asterales > Asteraceae > Ambrosia > Ambrosia x helenae. The sequence continues at coordinate 2,824,566 of CM061228.1, forward strand.
GTATCAATTGCAAGACCGTTGGATTTTTGGTTGGGTGAAAAAAACGGTCAAAAATACAAACTCTCGAGTGGTCTATAGTCTAATTGGTGTAGTTTTACCTTTCGGCAATGTTATTTCTATTCTATTTTCCACTCATAATCATAAATTTACACCATTGTCCAGGTTTGAATATCGACTTCCTATCGAAGAGGCAAGTGCCTTTATAAAGTGTGCTAGCCTCACATTAGCTATTCAATATATCTAGCTCTTGGCTAGTTGTCTTCTTTTTTCTAGTAAATATTCGCCGCCTTAAAAAAAAAACTATAGAAATTTTAAGCTCAAATTAAAGATAATAAAACATTTGAATTTGATTTTAAGGTATAACTTCTTTTAAAATAATAAAGTATAATATTTTGCACGCATAACTAATTACAAAATCTCTCACCTTATTTTTAACCGTCACCTTATTTTTAACCATTGATTATTAATATTTTTTTCTAGACGGCGACCTTCTTCATCTTTTTTAGGGGATAAGTTGGTCACACCTGCTAATCGCAGGCCCCCCATCCCACATCTGGCAAGACTATGTTGTCTTAACCGGATCCACGCTAGCTTCAGTGTGAGCCTTGGCATTTCACGAGAACCGTATCTTAACACATCAACAAATAAAACTCGTGTTGGCTCGGATTCAAACTTACGACCTCCAACAAGGTGTGTCTAGGTCTTATTGCCATTGCTCGGTCTTATTGTCATTGCTCTGACCACTCCACCATGATGAATGGTCTATTTGTATTAACCAAGAGTAAACTACACTTTGCACAAAAACTTCATCTAAAAGGCTTTAGAAATGTCAAAAGTGAAGAGTTTTGACAACAAAAATGTTGTAACATAAGTTCTGTTAAAAGTTTAAAATGGAAAACAGTACATGACTACTACAATAGGGCATAACTCATAAGGCACATCCGAATCTCGTTATACGGACTATGGACCCAAAGCCTTCGGATGTTCGAGGGCCCGCTGTGATAATTGTATTTGTAATGATTTCATAATTTGGTTATGAAGCCCAGCCCAATGCTTCAATATTGGACCCATGGCATGTGCATGTGCATGTGCAGTTTTCTTCGAAAGATTAGAACCATAATTTACCTCCAAAAGCCTTATCCAGATACCTCATGGTCTTAGACTATCAGGTGTGGTCATGGCTAGGTTTGAGAGGACTTAACGTCACGTCAGCAATAAAATGGAGTCCCATTGTATTTAGACAACTTGAGGACTACCAAAGGGTATGGAGGTTATAAAACCAACAAGTTTTACAAGTGGACGGCAGGTAACGGGCTACAAGTTTCGCCGCCATTTGTTATAAAACTATTAAATGTACAAGAACACACATTATATAAGTAAGTAATTTTGTGTTATTTGTTATATAACTAATAAATGCATTTTCTTCCTCATAAAGTCAAACTTGAAGTTGGGGTAATCTTCAGATTTGTTCAAGGACTCTTTATATGATAATTATCATAATCTAAAGTTTGTTATTCTAACAATGAAATTTGATACATTATTGTTGATTCCAAAATGATTTTATTCGCCCATGAAAGTAGGTTTTTTGACTTTGGAAAGTCAAAACGAGAATTTGAAGTGGTAATTATGTGTATCTAAAACAATCTTCGATTTTATTCTAGACAGATTATATTCAACTATGATAGGTTTTATTCACAATCACATACAATTTTTTCATGCTATGTAGATTTTCTGTAACTTTTTTCATTTTATGTTTTCTTCATCCTGTGAAGTTCATGGGTTTCTGATAATAAAGTTAAAAAACAAAAGACCAAGCTACAATCAAGCATTAAATTTACTATATCGACTATATATACATTGTCTAGCGAACATCATTTTGTATGAAAGGATAAAAGTGTTGGTTGAACCATTCGAGCCACAATTGTGGCGGACTACCAAGAAAACTACAGGGCTACGTATTTCAAACAATCAAAGTCTAGGGGGTCAACAACACAATCATAAAACATACTGGATTAATTGGAGTGTTGTTTCGCGGCTATCTCCGTCTTGGGGATAGTCTGTCGTTTGGTTTGTTTAATGAAATTTGCCCTTAAAAAAAAAAAAAAAAAAAAAAAAAAAAAAATCTAAGCTGAGCTTTTGAATTGTGTTTTTTTGTTCTAAGAATTCCTAGATTTTCTCAATCTATATCTTAAAACTCTTAAAACTTTTGGTTCTAAAGTATATCAATTAACCATCAAGATATTTCATATGTTACTTTTGGATAATGTATATCTAATTATCTGTTATATACTTGCGTTAAATAATCTGAGTATTTTTATATTAAAATAATAATTCATGGATTTTTTATTAAAGTCATTAGAGATAGTAATGAGAAAAATAATATAGAGAATTTTTTTTCCGATATTGTTAAACATGTATTATAGTATTGAAATTTAAAAAAATAAAACAAAAAATAAATAAATTTTGGTGTAGAGTAATTACATGTAGAGTAATTACATAATTAATCTAGTACGTGTAAACTAATGTATTTACTTTAATGACGTAATTACACTAAAAAAAATTTTAAATTTTTTTTTTTGTATTATTCATCTAGAAAGTATGTTTAAGCACATGGGAAAAAAAATTCTAAAAAAAATAAAAATCCCCCCCCCCCCTCTTTGATTCTCACAGTCACAGTTCATAAAAAAAAACACTTTATATTTGATCTTACTCATAATATATAAATGTTTTTGAAAGCAGAAATACAAAATATTTTTGAATAATGGGTTCCAGATAATTTAATTGTCAAGTTAGAAGATATACTTCTAATACTTTTAAAAGTAAATAAATATTTTGCAATATCTGTAGAACATGTAGGAAATTTAAATTTTGAAATCTGTTTTATATTTATTTATTTAATTACTCTTTGCTTTATCCAATATTCATATTACTACGGTCTTACTCTATAAAACCTGAATTAAACTATTGTTGAACCCCACAATTTGGATCAACACTTTAAGGTACAAACCACTTTTTTATTTTTTCTTCAAAGTTTTACATGATTTTCAAGTTCATGAATTTTACTGCTTTTCACCATCTTTATAATGCAACAAAGTTGCATTCCAACTTATGTAACACATTAAACAATTCCAACAATATATTATTCATCATATATTTATGTGACATTTGATTTTTTTTTTTTTTTTTTTTTTTTTTTGTAGGAAACAGAATGAAGAGGTTATTAATTCTTTGGCTTTTAACTGTGACGATGGTGACGGCGGTGTTGTGTGTGAATGTGACGTATGATCACCGCGCAGTGGTGATTGATGGCAAGCGGCGGGTGCTGGTTTCTGGCTCGATACATTATCCTCGTAGTACTCCTGATGTAAGCATAACATTAACTAACAGCCCATGACACATATACATTGTTTTATTAATGTTCTGTTACTAAAAGTATGTTTTTTTTTTTAAAATTGCAGATGTGGCCTGGGCTTATTCAGAAGTCGAAAGACGGAGGATTGGATGTGATTGAAACCTATGTTTTCTGGAATCTGCATGAGCCTGTTAGAAACCAGGTTTGTTTGTTTGTTTGTTTGGATCAAATATTTAAAAAAAAAAAAAAAAAAAAAAAAAAAAAAAAAAAAAAAAAAAAAAAAACTTTTTTTAGTATTTTGGATCAAATATTAATGCTGCAAAGTCTTTAAACTCAACAGTATGACTTTAAAGAAGGAAAAGATTTGGTTAAATTTATCAAACTGGTGGCTGATGCTGGGCTTTATGTTAATCTTCGAATCGGGCCTTATGTTTGTGCCGAATGGAATTATGGGTTAGTATCAATTTCACTTCTTTTGATCTTTAGTTTTCACAATGCTTAATCTTTTGGTGTTTATGCTCATTATTTTCTTCTCAGTGGGTTTCCGCTCTGGTTGCATTCAATACCTGGAATCAAGCTTCGAACGGATAATGAACCATTTAAGGTAAATGGTATCAAAAGCTTCTTTTATATGGTCTACTGTTTCTTGACCAAATGTTATATGTTTTAGGCGGAAATGAAACGGTTTACAACCAAGATAGTCAACATGATGAAGGAAGAGAAGTTATATGCATCTCAAGGTGGACCTATAATCTTATCTCAGGTTAGTTAGTTAGTTAGTTAGTTAGTTAGTTAGTTAATCACATGAATTCAGTCTGATCCATTATTATTTTTACATATATATCAAATGTTATTTGTGCCTCTTTGATGACAGATTGAGAACGAATACGGTAATGCTGACAGCAGCTATGGTCTTGCTGCAAAATCTTATATCAACTGGGCTGCAAGTATGGCTACGTCTTTGAAAACCGGAGTACCATGGTTGATGTGTCAGCAAAAAGACGCGCCTGATCAGATTGTAATACTTAAATATACAAAGACCTGAGTAAAAGTTATGTTAATCTTTTGACCCGTTAACATGGATTAACGTATCTTTTGTTTAATTATTATGAATACAGATAGACACTTGCAATGGATTCTACTGTGATGGGTACAAGCCAAATGCTGATAACAAGCCCACAATCTGGACCGAAAATTGGACCGGGTGGTTTCTTTTATTTGGTGGGGCTGTGCCTTATAGACCTGTGGAAGATATTGCATATGCGGTTGCACGCTTCTACCAAAGAGGCGGAACCTTTCAAAACTATTATATGGTTAGTTTATATGTAATGCGTGTTTAAGTTATTCAAGTTTATTATGTGAAAGATATTTAATGTTTGTCATGTGTTGCTCGCCTCGTTGCAGTATCATGGTGGGACTAATTTTGGTCGTACGAGTGGTGGACCGTTCATTGCAACAAGTTACGATTATGACGCTCCACTTGATGAGTATGGTAAGGCTACTTCATTACCGCTGTTGGTTATTCATATCATATAACCTCTTTTGTGTTTTTAATTGATATTCGTGATGCAGGAACGCCTCGGCAACCAAAGTGGGGCCATTTGAAAGATTTACATAAAGCGATAAAGCTTTGTGAAAAGGCGTTGGTGGCAACCGATCCAACAACTATTTCTCTTCGTAATAATGTAGAGGTAAAGTATTCTCTTTCTTTGATTTGTTTTCTAATTGAGGATTTACTTTCGCTAAAAATTAACTGTTTTGCGATTCAGGCTACTCTTTATAAGACATCATCAACGTGTGCTGCGTTTTTAGCAAATGTTGATACCGATAATGATATAACTGTGGACTTCAATGGAAATTCTTATAATTTACCTGCTTGGTCCGTTAGCATCTTGCCCGACTGCAAGAATGTAGTGTTCAACACTGCAAAGGTTAGTTTTACTAGTCAATCTTATCGCCTATCGATTTCATAGATCACATTGGTTGTTTTTCAAATAAAACATAAAAAGATATAAGCTTTGATGTAATCAAATTTCTGTAATGAATCCGAATAATCAAAGGCGATTTACTTTGACCAAAAGGTCAATGTTTGCTGACCAATTTGAGATTTGACAGATAAACTCTATGACTACTATTAGAAGATTTGTAGCTGCAAGTGTTAGAGATGATTCAAGTGATTCAAAGGCGATTTCTTCGGACTGGAGTTATGTTAGTGAGCCTGTGGGGATCTCAAGTAATGATGCATTCGGTAAACAAGGATTAGTGGAGCAACTTAACACTACAGCTGATCAAAGTGATTATTTATGGTATTCAATAAGGTAAAAAGAACTTTATAGCTTGCAGTTTTGGCCCATTACGTCGAGTTTAATCTCAAATAGTCATTATCTTATCAGTTACGTCGTGTTTATCTTATCAGCATTGACGTTAAAGGTGACGAGCCCTTCCTTCACAAAGGATCTCAAACAACTCTTCATATAAAATCACTTGGTCATGTTTTTCATTTGTTCATCAATGGTCAACTCGAAGGTAAAATTAAGCAAGTAACAAAGAAAAAGTTTGTATTATCTTTCTTGACGAATCTTTGTCGTTTTTAACTTGTAGGTAGCGCGATTGGCAGTTATGACCACCCTAATTTATCCAAGGATTTTAATGTCACTCTCAAGCATGGAATGAACAAACTTGATCTCTTGAGTTTAACCGTTGGACTTCAGGTTTGACTTTTATATATTTCAAAGATTCTAATATGAGTAACAAGTAAATATGTTTGTAATTCATCTTATCTTTTTGTACAGAACTATGGTCCATTTTTCGATAAAAAGGGTGCGGGTATCACGGGTCCAATGGAGCTTGCAGGCTTAACAAACGGGTCAGTCGTTGACCTTTCATCTCAGAAATGGACATATCAAGTTGGACTCAAAGGAGAAGCACTAGGCCTGAACATTGGTGGTTCATCACTTTGGATCTCTGACTCGCCTAAAAGTCAACCTTTGACTTGGTACAAGGTAAACATCAAAGTCAAACTAAAAGTCAAACTAAAAGTCAAACTTTGACATGAGTTTTATATGTTTAACAAGAACCTATGTTGAAACAGACCAACTTTGATGCTCCTGCGGGTGATAATCCAATTGCAATAGACTTCACGGGAATGGGAAAAGGCGAGGCGTGGATCAATGGTCAAAGCATCGGACGTTATTGGCCTGCTTATATTGCTCCAACTAGCGGTTGCTCAGAGTGTAGTTACAAAGGGTCATATGGTGAAGAAAAGTGCAAAATGAATTGTGGGGAGCCATCACAAAAGCTGTAAGTAAAGTCTTTATTAAACATACTTTATAACCTTTGAAACTTTTTAATAATTGAATAAATCTTGTAGGTACCATGTACCAAGGTCATGGTTAAAATCAAGGGACAATGTTTTGGTCTTGTTTGAGGAAATCGGTGGAGACCCGACACAAATCTCTTTCGCAACACAAGAACTTGAAAGTGTGTGTTCGCACGTCTCTGAATCTCACCCGCTCCCCATGGAAGCATGGAGTCAAGATAAGTTAAGAAGAAAGTTCATGTCAAAGTCAAAGCCGAGAGTTTCGCTTGAGTGCCCTCATCCTAATCAAGTCATATCTTCTATCAAGTTTGCTAGCTTTGGAACTCCTCAAGGCAAATGTGGAAGTTTCAGTCATGGTGAATGTAGGACTGCTGATGCACTTTCAATTATACAAAAGGTAACTCTTTTAATTTTCTTTTCTTTTTTTTAACATATGTTCAAAACAGTTTCAGCTTAAAAATGCTGAATAATACAGGCCTGCATTGGAGCAAGAACTTGCAGTGTTGAAGTCTCAACAGCCACATTTGGTGACCCATGTATCGACGAAGTTAAAAGTTTAGCCGTAGAAGCTTCGTGTGCATGAAAAACTCGCAAATAGTACGCATGATCATAGGATAGGTTTTATTTTAATTTTATTCTTTTGAACAATGAATAAGTTTTTATTATTTGCATTACAATTGAATTATGGATGGTTTATTTCCCTTATGAAATGAAATTATGAAACTACAATAATTGATTAGTATTGCGATATACCGATATCGGTAGCTGTTGAAGTTACAGCTGACTGAAACCTGCATAGTTTGCAAAGAGGGGAGGTTAGAGATGGAGTTTCATACTTGTCTTCCCCTCCCATTATTGGCATGGCTATCCCTCTCTTTACCGGGCTAACATACCCTGGTTTATACGTTTTTCCCAAAATACCCTCCACGCCGTTCGATAGATTCGAGAACTCAAACTGTAACTCGAAGTGGGCATAAGCATCATTTGATGGTAACTGGTAATTATGAGCTTTGTCATCTTCTTTGGTCACGGGGACCGCTTTCATGTGAATCGATACCAACCCACCAACGGTGACTTTCACGGCGTTGGTGTCATCAGTCCTCTCGACCGCCACTTCTCTTACTCCAGTGTTGGTTTTCCATTCGGCTTCTCCATCAAATGGGACGGTGACTTCTTCACCGTCCCATTTCATGAGTAACACGTCCACCTTGTCATCCCATTGTGCTATCTTCTTGGCCGAAATGATGAGTGCATGGGTGTCAAACATGATCGAGACTGACTGGACCCATGTGTAGTCGCGGCGCCTACCATTGGGTCGGCTACCTATGAAGTGAGCGTTGATTTGAAGGTTGGTATCTGAGACAAGAGCAAAATTGTGTCCTTTACTGCCATGGAAGTAGAACATAACTCCATCACCGCCGATGAACCTTGGATCATAACATAAAGAGCCGTAACCGTTACATTTCGGCCTTCTCCCTGCCAAAGTTTGAATTTGGTTAGAGATTAGTTGAACAAAAGTATATATATGATCATGCATATATGCAAAGAAGTATTAGAAAAAAAAATTGCTTACATTTGCATGTAGCTTCACATTTGCTCCCACAATTGATGAAACACCCTTTCTTCTTCTTGCTCTTCTTAGGCTTTCTCTCCGGACACTCCTTCGGACAAGTGAGTGCCTTGCAGTAACAAGCCCCTTTCGCCTTGCAATATGCCCGCTCTCGCCCAGTTTTTGGTTCTGGTGTTAACTCTAAATAGTTAGTTTCATCGTCTTGAGAAGGCTTTGGCGTTGGCGTTGGTGTTGGTTCCGGTGTCTTGGGCTTAGGTGCAGGTGCTGGAGTCTTGGGCCTTGGTGCAGGTGCTGGAGCCTTGGGCTTTGACGCCGGCTTTGGTGTCTTGGGCTTTAGCGCTGGCGATGGAGTCTTAGGCTTTGGTGGTGGTGCAGTTGGAGACTTGGGCTTCGGTGCAGGTGCTGGAGTCTTGGGCTTTGGTGCTGGCTCTGGAGTTTTGGGCTTTGGCGCTGGTGTTGGACTCTTGGGCTTTGGTGTCGGCTCTAGAGTTTTGAGCTTTGGTGCTGGTGGTGGTGTCTTATTAGGCGCGGGTATAGTTGGATTCTTAGGGGCTGGTGTAGGAGTCTTCGTGGGTTGTGGTGTGTTCCTAGCATCATTAGCCGCGGTTACTCCGACGGAGATGAGTAAGAAAGCCACCAAAATAATGATCAACTTCCCCATATCAAAACCTCTATGTAGTGTTTATATATATATATAGTTCTTGTTAACTAAAAGAATGAAAGAAGGATGTATGGAATGAGAGGAAAATGTAAGATATTTATAGGAGGATAAAGTAGGAGAACCCATGGAGTTTGTAGTACTTAATCCATGTCAACTTCTTTACCTTCTTTTCAAACAAAAAAAATGTATGAGAGGTCCAAAATTACAAGACAACAACCAATCCTTTGACTTTTTTATGCATATACACAATTAATAAACCACCATTGTTTTAAACATATACACTCAAATCCAGTTAGATTTGGTTTGGTTGACCACCATGTATTTTCTGTTTTAACACATAGTCAGGTTATGTTTATGATCAAACTACAAGTTAAATAGCTAGTCAATCCTTTTAACCATTATATATATACACATATTCCATCTTTTAAATTATAAATTTTTTAATACATACTAATGATTTTACCGTCAAATTACCAAAACCAACCATTAAACTGACAAACCGGTAAAAAAAAATAGGCCTCGCGAGTCTACCCAACCTAGCCAGATTGATTTTTCATTTCTCAAAATCGTAGTTGAAGGCAGGGGCGTCTTTGGGGGGTTTGAGGAGGCCAACCGGACATGGCATATTTAAAAAAAAAAAAAATCCTATATATATGTATATATTTTTTATATAACTCATTTAACACTTAAACTTGGCCTAATGGGCCTATTTTTTAACCGCTAGGATAAGGTACGTATTTTTTCAGGGATTTTTAGGGACGCATCTGATTAAAGGGTCGGACCATATTTATCAACACCTAATGAACAGAAACACGAAGCCTCCATTCTAAAGCTAGTTAGAAGTTCTTTTCAAAGAGTGATTCACTTTTAAAATAAAAGTTATCACTTATCATTCTTCATCTAAACAAGACTGTAATGTTATTTATGATTATAAGGGTTTTTATCTAAAAAATAATAATAAATACATTTTAAAGTAAATTAGAAGATTATGAATATTTTGAACAATTTTGAATTTGTTAATGTATTAAGCATTTTATTTTGATAATTAGATGCTTAATTTATATATCGAATAAAAACGAATGGAATAATAGCGTGATATATAATTGTAGCATATATATTTCACATGGATGGCATCTTAAAACACTTTGCTTCACCATGCAATCGTGCACTTGTTCTGGGTCTTGCTAAATGCTAATGCCGTCCAGGGGATCAACTTGTCTATGTAGTGCAACTTTTTTTTATTTTCTTTTACGTTTTTTGTATTATGTTACCCTGAAAATATGTAACGTTACTCCTCAAATTTTTAAGCACAACATCAAAAAAGATAGAAGCTCATAGGCCATTATTCATTCAATTTGTAATTTCTTAACTAAAAGATACAAGCCCATGGACCTAAGGTAAGGTTTTGAACGGGTAAAAACAAAAGAAAATAATCAAGAGCGAGGGGGGGGGGGAAGTAATAGTGAACAGTCTACCCCCTCCCTGTAACCGCCGAGCCGAGCCTGCCTTCGCGTCGCCTCCCCCAAATTCTAAATCATATATCTGTATTTTTTGTTCTAAAATCTATTGGATTAATGTGCAATTGATTTTACATTCTAAGGGTTTATATGTAATTGATTAGGGTTTGATTTGTTTATAGTTATCTTTTATTATGGTTTATGTGCAATTAATTTTAGGTTTGATTTTAGTTTTTTAGGGTTTGTGTGCAGTTGATTAAGGTTTACATTGATTATGGTTTGCATTTGACTATGGATTTTGGTTTATGACTTTATATGCAATTTATTATGGTTTTGTTTATGTGCAATTGATTAGGTTCTTGAAGATGAAAGATGTTATTTAAAATGGAGCTTATCAAGACGGATTACGCAATCATGGGTGATTAGTATTTGAACAGTGTACTAACTTGTGAGGTCGAAAGAGAAGCTTTGGATAAAGTAAAGGACATGGTGTAATGACCTTGTTTTAAAAACCGCGCCTAAGGCACGAGGCGCAAACCTCGGCGCCTTATGTAATCTGAGGCGCAAGCTGCACAATAAGCGTAGTTGGGGCATGCTTTTTAGTGAAAAATCGACTATGAGGCGCGCACGCCTTTGATTTAGACCTCGTCGTTTTTGTGCACTTCGTGCCTTTTATAACCAATGTAATGACTCGATTTCAAGGTTTCAAAAACCGAAGAGAAAAAAATCTATTATGTATGTGTTTAACGTAATTTATTATGTTTTTTTTTCCCGTTTACATTGTATAAAAGTTTGGCAAAAAAAAAATTTAACGTTACCTTAAAATTTTAGTCCAGATCCGCCACTCATGCCATCTTATGAGCTGGGTGGCCAATTGGCCTCCCCTTCTTTTGCGAGAGCCATATGAATGTCTAATAATAATAGCTTATGCTTTGTTTGGAGCTTTGACACACATAAATAAACGACATAAAACGCTTCAATATGTTCAACGCTTGGGCGAACAGCCATAGGCTATTTAAGTGCCTAACTCCTTAGTCTCAGTTTCTTCATCTGGAATTCTAATTTTGAGTTCAACTATTTACACTTTTGGTTTTAGCGATGCTTGTATTATCCTTTGTCCTTTAATTGTAGCTACAAGTGTTTGATACAATTTAAGTGATTCAAATGTGATTTCTTTTGATTGGGGTTATGTTAGACATTTTTCACAAATTTTACAAACAAAAGATGATTCTGCATTTTTGAACCACGAAACGCTCGTAATCATTGGGTCTTAGGGTCGCTTAAAAGGTAACCTTTTACGTGGTACAATGTAATATCAAAGTCATCCTAACTGTCCAAAGGGTCATATGGTCCAACAAAATGCATGAAGAATTTAGTCGTATAAGCTTTGTGTGCATGAATACACGATAATACGACACATGATCATAGAATAAAATCACATTATTTTCATAATAACCAAATTTTGGGGGATTTATTTCCCTTATTAACAAATTTCAATCGCGAATCAAAAGACGAAATTGTGAAATTACAATAATTGATCAGTATTGAGATATACCGATATCAGTAGCAGTTAAAGTTGCAGCTGACTGAAACCTGCATAGTTTACAAAGAGGAGAGGTTAGAGATGGAGTTTCATACTTGTCTTCCCCGCCCATTATTGGCATGGCAATCCCTCTCTTCACTGGGCTAACATACCCCGGCCTATACGTTTTCCCCAAAATACCCTCCACATCATCCGAGAGATTCGAGAACTCAAACTGTAACTCGAAGTGGGCAAAAGCGTCATTTGATGGTAACTGGTAGTTGTGAGCTTTGTCATCTTGTTTGGTCACAGGGACCGCCTTCATATGAACCGATACCAACCCACCAACGTTGACTTTCACAGCGTTGGTGTCATCGGTCCTCTCAATGGCCACTTCTCTTACTCCAGTGTTGGTTTTCCATTCGGCGTCTCCATCAAATGGGACAGTGACTTCGTCACTGTCCCATTTCACGAGAAGCGTGTCCACAGAGTCATCCCATTGTGCTACATTGTTGGCTGAAATGATTAGGGTGTGGGTGTCAAACATGATCGACACCGACTGGACCCATGTGTAGTCACGACGCCTACCGTTGGGTCGGCTTCCGATGAAGTGAGCATTGATTTGGAGGTTGGTGTCTGATACAAGAGCAAAGTCACGTCCTTTACCACCATGGAAGTAGAACATAACTCCATCACCACCAATGAACCTTGGATCATAACATAGCGAACCGTATCCGTTACATTTCGGCCTCCTCCCTGTCAAAGTTTGAATTCGGTTATAGGTTAGTTGAACATAAGTTATTTGGTAATTTTGTATGTATTGATCGAACAAATTGCTTACATTTGCATGTAGCTTCACACTTTCTACCACAATTGATGAAGCATGCTTTGTTCTTCTTGTTTTTCTTTGGCTTCCTCTCTGGGCACTCCTTTGGACAAGTGAGTGTTTTGTAGTAACAAACTTTCGACTTGCAAAAAGCGCGTTGTCGTCCGGTTCCTAGTTCTGGTGTCAACTCGTCATAGTTAGTATCATCGTCTTGAGGAGGCTTTGGCTTTGGTGCTGGTGCCGGAGGCTTGGGCTTGGGCGTTGGTGCTGGAGTTTTGGGCTTAGGTGCAGGTGCAGGTGTCTTGGGCTTTGGTGCTGGTGCAGGTGTCTTGGGCTTAGGTGCAGGTGCAGGTGCAGGTGTCTTGGGCTTTGGTGCTGGTGCAGGTGTCTTGGGTTTTGGCGCTGGTGCAGGCGTCTTGGGCTTTGGTGCAGGCGTAGGTGTCTTGGGCTTTGGTGCTGGTGCTGGTGTCTTGGGTTTTGGCGCTGGTGCAGGCGTCTTGGGCTTGGGCGCAGGTGCAGGCGTCTTGGGCTTGGGCGCTGGTGGAGGCGTCTTGGGCTTGGGCGCAGGAGCAGGCGTCTTGGGCTTTGGTGCCGGCTCAGGTGCCTTGGGCTTCGGTGCCGGCTCAGGTGCCTTGGGCTTCGGAGCCGGCTCAGGTGTCTTGGGCTTAGGTGCAGGAGGTGGTGTCTGTTTAGGCGTTGGCACGGGTGTAGGTGTATACTTAGGAGCTGGTGGTGGAGTCTTCTTATCATCATTAGCCGCGGTTGCTCCGATGGAGACGGAGATGAGCAGGAAAGCCACCAAAATGATCGGTGACTTCCCCATATTAAAACCGGTGTATGAGTATATATAGTTTTAGAGGTGTTTAATGAAAGAAGGATGAATATAATGAGACGAAAATGTAGACATATATAGGGGAATAAAGTAGGAGAGTGCATGGAGTTCGCACTACATAATCCATGTCAACTTAATTACCTTCTTTCCAAATAAACTAGCATTCACTATCAAGCAAATATACCCCTTCCTTGACTTTATTAGTGATTTAAATACTAACCATTGTTTAAACAACAATTGTTGACCACCACATATTGTCTGTTGCATAAACAATTATGTAATGTTTATCAACGTTTTAAGTTGAAAGTGTTAGGCAAACCTCTTTTTTTTTTTTTTTTTTTTTTTTTTTTTTTTTTTTTTTTTTTTTTTTTTTTTTTTTTTTGTGTGACTGAAAAACCTCGTTTTTGTCCGAAGATCGTAATTTAGGTGATGATGGATACGATGGTGGTGTGGACAGTGGCGAAGCTTGACCCGAAGGTTCGGGGGGTCGGAAGTCACTGGCTTCGGGGGGTCGAAACCCTATATTTTCAAGATTTTCTATACGGATACTATATAATTGGAACTTCTGCGCGAAAATCCGGGGGGGTCGGCCGCCCCTCCCCGCCTCTACAAACCTCCACTGGGTGTGAATATTTGATAGGTTTACGGAGAAATTAAACCTACAAACTCCCAAGAACACAAGAGAAGAGACACGTAAACTAAAGTTTATTTTTGATAATTTTCTTCTTGTTTCTAAAATGCAAGGTACATGAACTTAAATACTTAAAAGTAAAAAACACTAATAATTAACTACTACTGTTTTCATGCGAACGTGGAAGACTAGCTATTAAGTAAAACATGCATGCCAATTATTAACTGATGAGATCATGGGTATGATATGTAGAACGTGGGTTGCATGGACATTTGGGTACGTATCAATATTAAAATGATAATCTTGTTAATTATACGTTTTTGCATTGCAATTTCGTTTTGAAAAGTTTAATTAAATAAAAAAAATATTCGTTTACAATTCTGACTGATCCGCGGGAGGGGAGATCTACCTTGCGTCCTGCGGATGTGCTTGTGTTTGGATGGGCTGGGGGCAAACATGCTTGTGTTGACCTGACAGGGGTTTCCCCCTTGGTAGGTTTGCGAGACAACGGCTTTGCACCGGGGCAGACGGTTTTGAGGGCAGAAGCTCAGAAGGTTGCTAAGCACGAAGCAGCATGTTTAGAGAATCAACATATGTTCCTACCGTTTGCTTTTGACACATTTGGATCTCTAGCCCCTGAAGCAGTACGGTTTCTGAAACGAGTGCAGAAGGTGGTCCACAGTGACTCGCAAAACCCTAAGAACCAAGGGTTTGTGTTTAGCAGGATAGGCTTTGCGATTCAATATGGGATAGCGGCGCAGCTTGTTGTCTGCTTACCCACCATCTAAATGTAACTTGTTTTGTCTTGTAATTGAAATGAATTGCAACATTTTAAACACTTTAATTCCTTAAAAAAAAATAAACCAAATGATCACTAAGCAGCTAGGTTCTTTTCTAAAAGGCTAATTAGTTATTTTTGCAAAGTTCTTGGAGATTTTTGCTCCAATGAAATTAATAAAGTTATAATTCTTCAACCAAACAATACTCTAATGTTATATATGACTAAAAAGGTTTGTATTGTATATATTGAAGTAAGTTACCTTTTACCAAGATGCTTACTTTTTTTATTGATTATATATCACATATGGAATAACGTGATATATAATTGTAGCATATATATTTCACATGGTATGGCATCTTAAACACTTTGCTTCACCGTGCATTCATGCACTCCTTTCGGACGGCCTAATTTACAAATAAAAAATTGGTTTGATAATGCCATCCCAATTAGGGCTCTAAAATCAAATATAGATTCTTGGAGCCAAGGAGGAGTATATGTATTTTACGAGTGAAGTTAAATTGATCTTATCTTAATACAAAACTAGAAGTGGATTACGATACAAAGTTGATCAATGAGTTGACATACTTGTTTTTGTACCAACTAGATAGAGGCATATGAGCTAGAAAAGTGCCCAACTTGAAACGGACATAACTTTCGCTTTGCTTGGAGTTGCGATGCTCAGAAGTATTGGATGAAAACGCCTCATTGTGTAACGCTTGGGCAAACAGCCATAGACGGTTTGCATAACTCTCGGATTAAGTTTCTTTGTATGGAACGCCAAACAGAATTTGCATAACTCCTAGGTTCAATTTCTTTGGAATGCCATAGCCTATCACCTTGACAAAAATAATACCGCGACAAAGGATTATGGAGATTTTGTAAGTTGAATCCAACTGGAAAACTACGGTCATCCACGAGAGTTTGGTAATTCATACGATAAAACACCATAGCGTACATATTTTGTCAGAAATTTTTTTGTTAAAGTTTTTTTTTTTTTTTTTTTTTGGGGGGGGGGGGGGGGGGTGGGGGAGTTTTTGTGGGGCTTGGAGTGGGTTTTTGTGGGATCTTTTTTTGTTTGTTTGTAATAGTGGATTTTATGTTTGTTTAATTTTTATTTTATAAGTTTTTTTTGTATAAAAAAGTATATTGGTGTAACCATGCCAAATCACACGACAAATTTCCGAATCTTGATTGTATATATATGTGTGTGTGTGTAGTTTAGCCAATTGTTTAAGCATTTCCCAATTATTCGAAACAAACTTCAAAACATTTTATACACATTCGAAACAAACATTCAAATAAATTATAAGCATTTGAAACAATAATATAAACAAAAGATAAACTGTATAAATATATAATAATCAGTTTGTACATACAAAATATAAATATAACTGAAAGTCTAATACAAACTAACATATACTACTGATGATCAACTGGCGATGGCGACTGTGGAAGTGGTAACTTAGGGTTCACGGACATGCATTGAACAGACAACCTCGTACGTTGTACCTTGAAGCGCTGCGCTATAGCCATAGCGCAATGCTTAGGGTTAACTTTTTCATCTTTTACAGTAAAGCAGTCAAACATAGTACAACTATTGATCTCAAAGCATAGCGTGACGCTTTGAGATGGAAATACAATGCATAATAGAATTATGCTAACTTTAAATTCAAAATAATAAAACGAAAAAAAAAAAACGAACGGGCCAAATCAAAAGCTGCTGCGTTCAAAGAGACACGACCCGAGACCCAGGAGTCCAAACCCTAAATCAATCCCATAGTAAATTACTAAAACACCCCTCACCCTCTTCTTCCCCCATCATCAAGGTTCCTTCCACCCCTAATTTCTTCACGCGCACGCCACGCGCCGCCCTAAATACCCCTCACCACAAAATTAATCACAAAACTTCAACTGCTGTTTCTAAACGGTGTCGTTTCCATCCTCTTTTCACATTTTATAGCCCTAATTTTATTCCGTCAGGTAATAATAATAATAATAATAATTCACGCGTTTAACATTATTCTCTTTTATCATATTACTATTATTATTATTGTAATTGATGGTAATTTGGAGCTGTATGAAACTTCTCTATGTGCAACTTGTATTAATAATAATAATAATAACAATTATTATTATTATTTCTCTCCTGGACCGTCCATTATTGTTAGCGTTTTTTTATATGTTGTTTTCAATAAGTTGCTGTCTATATACAGAAAAGCTAAAGGATTTGTTGTTGATAGATGATGTTTTGTTTGAATTGATCATATGATATGATGCAAAGGCTTGAGGCGTTGTCGGTTTATTCGCCGTTGTTTGTTCGTTTGTTGTGCAGGATTGGTTTAAATTAAAAGGTGTTATACTACTAGGTGAAGGTTTAAGTATCCATGTTTATTAAGGGAGAGTCTATTGCTAGTGTGGCAGAGATGGGCTGTTGTGGTTGTTTCGGGTTTGCGTTTGCGAAAAAGCAAAAGAAAAGTACGCCTAACTCGGATGTTCGGGATCACATTGCGCAAAAGCTGTTGTTAAATGATGAAGTGGAAGATGACGATGATGAGGATGAGGAGGAGGAGGAGGAGGAAGAGGAAGAAGATAATTGCTCGTATGGTGATGACATGTCGGAAGCTGAAAAGGGAGATCATGAAGAATTTAAAAACCCGTCGGAGCGGTCTGAAGATATTCTTTTGTACAGAACGCAAAATGGTTTGATTTGCAGGGAATTACCTGTTAAGGAGACGCGGAAAGTTGTCCGGTCGGAGGTAATTAAATTTGATGATTGATATGAATATTAGTGCTGTGCTGCTTGCTTTTAGAAATAAATAGCTAATTACTGGTTTATTCTCGGTATGTTATTTGAGTGGTCATATGCTTAGATTTAGACAAGGTTATAAGGTTTTGATTCCTAAACGAAGATAAGTTAAGAGACATTTTGATCCGTCATTTACTCACACGATCATCTCTAACATTATCAATGTTATATTCTGTTATATGAGCCTATCTAATAGTGTTAATGCATTTAAGTAATCTTGATGTCATTTTATATGGGATAATGTATGTCAAGGCCACGCAAGTATTCAACTTTTTTGCTTTAACTCATTTATTGAAACTATTTATACGCCACCAAAGTATGTATCTGGTCTTATTAATATTGTGGCCAAATACAATCTGAATGACGGAAATTCTCTAAATATTTTGATAAAATACTATAACATGTTGACATCTCATGGAAGGTATTTTTGAATATTTTTAGAAATTTAATGGCATTTTCGTCATCCAACATGTTTTCGGCCAGAATTCGTATAAATGGAACGAAAAAACATACTTTTATGGCCAATTAAGTAGTATCATACGTAGATAGGCTGCATTGATGTAAAAAAAGTTGAATACTTTGGTGGCCTCAACATTTACGTATGTATTTAATGCTAAAAAACTATATTCTTCTCCTATTTTTATTTATTTATATTTGTTTGGCTCTTTGCTCTAGGATGAGAATGGGAACAAGACGGTGAATGAGTATGTTCGTGAGTACAAAATTGGTTCTGGTAGCTACGGGAAAGTGGTAATTCTCATAATTTGTACATTCCGCGAACTTTCTTTTCTTGACTAAAAAAAGTGTCGATAATCTTCACTTGTTTGGCTTGTATCTCTTAACAGGTTCTGTACAGAAGCCAGGTAGACGGGAAGCATTATGCAATTAAGGTAGTGTACTAAAACTTGGGAATTCGATTTTTTTTTAAATCCTGTGGATTACTCTTGTTTTGACATGTTAGATTTTCTTCTGAAAATAGCTGTTCCATTTTATGACAAAAGATATAATATATGAATACAGGCATTTCACAAGTCTCATTTATTAAAGCTAAGAGTTGCCCCATCTGAAACTGCAATGACTGACGTTCTTCGTGAGGTATTTTTCTGTTTTCTCATATGCATTGATTTGATACTTCATTTAAGGTGAAATTAGATTATGATAATTCTATCGGTTAATGATAATTTGTTCATAAACTGACCTGCAGGTTTTAATTATGAAAATGTTAAATCATCCCAATATAGTAAATCTGATTGAGGTTATTGATGACCCAAACGCCGATCATTTCTACATGGGTATGAAAGCCCACTGCCTTTTCCTTTTCTTCTTCTTTGATCAATGTTCTTTTCTGTTCATTAATTACTATGTCTTCAAACCTTTTTTTCAGTCCTAGAATATGTGGAAGGAAAATGGGTCTTTGAGGGTGCTGGACCGCCTGGTGGCTTGGGTGAAAATGTTTCAAGGAGATATTTGCGTGATATAGTTTCCGGGTTGATGTATCTCCATTCTCATGTAAGATTTATCTTCAACTATAATATTGTATGTTACTATCCTCGTCTTAATTGGCTTTGTATATATTTTAGTGATATAACGTTTTGTACCTTTACCTTTGTTTTGTTCTTATTAATGTCCACAAAGAATAAAGTTAAGAAAATTGTTTAAGGTTAAGCAATCAAGCAGGCCTATATTTTTTATTTATCAAGATTCCATACTTTAGTAGAATTACAGGGTAGACAATTATTTATCTTATATTTTTACGTCCATAAACCGCTAAATGTTTGTAATCTTGAAAGACGAGTGCTATTTTGTTCTTCTCATTACTTCTTTTTTGAATCTCAGAATATTGTGCATGGTGATATAAAACCTGATAATCTTCTTGTTACCGCCACTGGCACGGTAAAGATTGGGGATTTCAGTGTCAGCCAGGTTTTTGAGGTAATATATTCGTCTACTCACTATGCGTATTTTCTGTCCTTTTATATATAATAATACATCCAAAGGATGGATACCCAATCTTTTTCATTAAAAAACGTTATCATGCTGTCGCCAACATGTTCCATCTTCTTTCAATCAATTTAATTTATCCTATTCAATAATGGAAAATGTATCATTTCATGATTTGAATACCTCAACAAAAACATATAGAAACCATATCTTTTACATTATTTTCTTCAATCAAGGTTTGATGTCACAAACTCTTTATCATTTGATTTCAATTATTAATTAATAATGATTGGATTGGAATTATACAATGCATAGGATGAAAAAGACGAACTTCGCAGATCCCCTGGCACACCTGTTTTCACTGCTCCAGAATGTTGTCTAGGTAAGAAGGTTTCATTAAACTTCTGCGACGTTTTTAGTCTAGTTTATCATTGAAACAAACACCCTTGACATATTATTCAATAGGTCTAACTTATCATGGCAAAGCTGCTGACACATGGGCGGTTGGAGTTACCTTATACTGTATGATTCTTGGACGATATCCGTTTCTTGGTGACACACTACAAGATACATATGATAAGGTGTGCACTTAGAATTTATATTGAGTTATAAATTTAAGAGTTTTTTTTTTAATGTCTTGGCTTGTTTCCCAGATCGTTAATGATCAAATATGGCTACCCGAGGGTCTTAACCCTCAACTCAAGAATCTAATCGAGGGTCTTCTCTGCAAAGGTAAGCAAATTTTCAATAACAATGCTGGAGATAGTAGATACTTTGAACTTCAGTCAATGTTGCAAAAATCGGCCTAGGCGGAGGTAAAAATCGGAATTAGGCCCTAGTCGGAAATCTAGGCGTTTTGGCCATTAGGCGGGCCTAGGCAGTGATTTTTTTTTTTTTTATTAAATTTCTAAGTATTTTTTAGTATTATGTGTATGTATCTAAGTATTTCTAAGTATTATGTGTATATATCTTAACATATTTTCAAAAAACACTAAAATTTGTGTGTATATATATATAAAATACGTATAAAAATACCAAAACGCCTAATTCTGCCTAGTCCCGACTAGTCCCTAGGCTGGACCTCACCGCCCGCCTAGCGCCTAGCGACTTTTGCAACCTTGACTTCAGTCAAAATGTCTCTGCTGATATTCGATTGTTTTATACATTGAGCAGACCCGGCACAGAGACTGAGTCTAGAGATGGTTGCAGTGCACCCGTGGGTTATGGGAGACGTTGGCTCAATACCTCAATTCGTATGCTGGTGCAAGCGTAATAAGTTAAAAAACGAGCAAATATCCGATGAGAGTATAATTATTGATACAGACTAAAGAAACATTTTGTATGGTGCTAAAGGTTTATTTTGTATAGTAAAGAGCTTGTTTTCGGAGCTTTAAGTAAATGTTTTTATAAGAAATTGGATAGGAAGTTTGTGGGGTTTGACTTTTTTAAAGGTGAGTTTTAAGCATTTGGTTATGAGTTATGGCTAAAATCTAAAGCCGGTTTGTTCGCATGGTTATTCTAGTAATTTCCAATTTTGGCTCAGAGAAAAAACAAGTATGTCAGTTTACATAACCATAGTTGAATCATAAAACGAGCATCGACAGCATAGTGAAGAGCGCTTGTCCAGATCTGAGGCGTGCGCCAGCGAGAACAGAGTGGTAAGTGAGTGAGAGAGAGTGAGGTAAGTCCAGCCGCCCTGGAACTTGAACCAGGTTCGGACGAGGAGAGAGGACAGGGTGGTGAGTTATGTGTAGCGGTAAGAATTGGTTCGTCGATGGAGATGCTCAATCATAAAACTAAGTTTCGAAAAAACAAACAACCGACATCAATTTCTCAATTAGTTCGATTAGTTTGGTTCGGCTTTTTAGTCACTCGATTATCTTTACCACAACCATTGTGCCACATGTTTAAGAAATTTAGTATCATACTGAACCAAATGTTACCGCTGGATTATATATTTCAATTGATATTGCGTTTAGGTAGCCTAAAAAACTGATTATCAGCGTTTTCAAAACGCAATCCAAACACTAAAAACTGATTATCTGCGTTTTCAAAACGCAATAAATCAGATTCAAAACGCAATCCCAAACACCCTCTGAGACTCAGTCACAAGTGTGTAGTGAATAGCAAAGATAACTTAAAAGTTGGAAACAATTAGACACTTAAACAAACACACATAACATTTAAACATAAACATTACAACTTAAACACATTCATGACCTCATGGCATGAAGATACAACAAACACAAACACGAGGTTTATACCGTCACACGGCTTATTAACCTCGTTTTATTCTCCACATAACACATACAAAAGCTAATAAAGCAAACGGCTCGGGTTCACTCCCCAAACCATTGGTGCACATACACACCGGCATTTCTAAGGCCATTATAGAGACTCACGCAGTCCCTGCAGTAACTTGTTCGGCAATCAATCCCATCAGAACACCTCAGAAAAAGCTCGTCAACATGACATATCGCTCCACTTGAAAACAACTCAAACAAAACCTTCATCTGTGCGACTCCAGCGTTCATCATAAGAACCACAAAGTCCCCAGTTTTTGCGGTTTCTTTAAACCAGTCGATAAACTCAAACTGTTCATCATGCAACGGAGCTTCAAGATAATCGACAGACATGAGACTGGACTCCGTTTTATCATCTTCAACAAGACCTGGATGATAAACAAACGTAACGCCTGCCTTTTTCACATGTGAAGTCAGCGCAGACACGTTATGATCAACCACATAAACATTGAATGCGTCGGGATGAATAGGATAACTATGATCAAACTCCCCTCCTCCCATATTGATATAAATCAACCTCTTTCTCGTCGCAACATTCATAAACTTCGGCAAATACGAAAGATTGTTCGCCTGCATCGACTTATGTTCCACAACAGGCTCAATATACTGCATAAAAGGCTTGTTCTTCGATATAGCCGGGCAGTCATTCGGAAGCTTGTAGTCGCCAAACAACGCAACACTCTCCAACTGCTTCTTAAACACAATTAGCGTAAACGAGCTAATTCCACAAACATGAACAATCTCCGAGCTCCTTAACAGCAACGAAACCGGCGTTGCAGACCTCACCAAGTTACGCGTACGAAAGTTTCCCGGACCGACAAGTATCGCCCCAACGCCACCAGGTCTCAACACGCGCTCAATTTCTAGAACAACAAGAGCCGGAACAAACGCCCTACCAACAGTTCTAGAGAACACAAAGTCAATCGAATTCGACTCAAACTCAATCTTGTCCTCAAACTGTTTGTTCAAAAGGGATAAAATCGGGTTCCTATGTACACCAAACGCATTGGTGAACCCTAACTCTCTTAAAACCGATACAACCGACTCCGATCCCTCACCGACACACAATGCTCTTGCATCTAATGATATCATCTTATTATCCATCAGCTCTGTAACCACTTTAACAGTGAAATTCCTTCCATTCACACACGAAACCGAACCGATCTTCAACGAACATTTATCATCAAAATTAACCAACATCTGATCAGTCGGATCAATCGGATCAGTATTTCGAACCTCGTTAGCGATACGAGTGAACGACAGAACAACAATAGCCAGAGCAAAGAACATTGTTCTTAGAATCAATCGCCACGTCAGCGATCCTCGAAAGATATGCCATTTCAAGGCTTTGAGATCCATTACAGGATGATGTGCACAATTATGCGAACTAATTAACGCTTTAAAATATTCTAAAGGTTGAAGATTGATAACAGATATTAAACAACGGATTAATAATATAAAAGATCTAGCGAGTGCAAAACCTGGAGGAGGTGTGGTTACCACCCACGAGTAATACTATGGAGTTTTGGAACCCTAACCAAGCCCTAATTGGAATTCGTTTCCCCATTGTTGAATTGAATAGGTTGTGGTTCATGATAATTGATACGCCTTACATGATTTGGATGTATGTTAAAGGATTATTACATGATGATGATGATGATAATAATAATAATAAGTTGGGTGATTGATTGTGTGATGAATTTAGGGAAAGAAGGTGAAGGATAGAACACAATATATGGATCTGGGAGTGTTGTTGGGATGGGTGAAGGAGTTATTCTGTGGGTTATGTAATGTAATAATAGTAATAATAATATAATATTATTATTGGTAACGAGGAAGGTTCGAGGCATATTGTTTGCATGTGACTACTGTAAATGATTACTGAGTTGGCTCGGTGTGAGTGAACTGGGGAATATTAAATGATTACTGAGTTGACTCGGTGTGGGTGAAGTGGGGAATATTAAATGATTACTGAGTTGACTCGGTATGGGGCGGACAAAACATCGTTTTTGTTTTTGGGAGGTTCTTTCACATTCCACAGTTCACACTTCACTACTATTTTGTACTATTATTATCATGTTACGACAAAAAAAGGTAATCGTGTAATTGTTTTTTATTTTAGGGTGTTGTCATGAAAAATTTTTGTTTTATTATTTTTAACCGGTAGGAATGTCCGCGCGTTACGGCGGATGCATCTGTTTTGCCGCTCGTGCATCATGTTGTTGGTTATTCGTTATGATGAAGTAAAAAACAACGATGTATAAAATATATATTATTAAAAACTGAAACTCATAAGTATATCTTCTGAATATTTTAAATGGGTACATCACAATAGGCGGTACTATTCCTTGCAACACCTTTAGATTGGCCCACGTCCTTCGGTGGGACCCTTTTATGTATCTCGAAGGCAGATAAGTATGTCATCGTAGAACGGTGCTTAGCGTAGTGAAGTGGCGTTGTATCTCTTAATGACCATAAGATTGTAGTGGAAGTGATGTAATTACTAAAATGCATTTTGTAGTGTGGAACATATTTCTATTATTTTAGGGTACCCGCAAGATGTAGCGGAGTCAGTGATTTGCATAGATACTCTCATTTTATGTTAGTTTAACAACTGCCGTAACAAATATATTGAACCAAACAAATTAGTAATAAATATAGTTAAAACTACCAAATCGACTGATAAGAAGTTGTCTTCTTTTGGATATGTAAACAAATAGTTAAGACTCCTCTTTAATAAGATAATAAGATAAATAATAAATAATATAGATTGTGTTTTATAATGAAATTGATGATGGGTTTTATTTCTCTATTATGGTGTTTTAATAATGAAACTTAAGAAGGGGGTTACATATGGAGAAGGATAAAGAGTGTGCATTACTTATAAATACAATAGGCTTTATGTAACATCCGGCAAAAATCGATGCGATTTCGTACGTAATTAGTATATGTAATTAACGATTTAAGTGCATATTTAAATTATTTGGATTAATTTAATTGATGCCGTAGAGAATAACAAATTCCCCATAAGATGCATAGGAATGCACATGTCTAATGTTGAAGCACGACGAAATCGCGTGCGAATAAACTTGTCCGGTATGGACGTTGGTGATTACCCGGTAAAAATTAAATAAACGAAAAGGATCCCGGACACCCAGGATATAAAATAAAGGGTATTTTCACAAAATATAATGTGTTTTGGAACTCCAAAACCATAAGTGAAAAAGTGCGCGTACCGCACCCGATACACGTATAACTTATAATTTCACCCAACGAAAGCCTAACTAACCAACTAACACTTAAACTAGGCTATGTTTAAGGGTTAGTTGAGGCTATTATAATATCCAAATAACGCGTGATTAAAATCCGATTAATACCCGAACGACACCCGAACGCTAAAGTATGAAGCTTAACATATTATGTAGCAAATATTTTGTGTTGTGGACCCCACAAAATCCCAACCCAAACCGTCCCCAACCCTTACCATATCTAAATCTTTTTTTTTTGTACAAATTGATATCTCAAATCTAGAACAAATCCATGAAGATATTAGAAAGATTATAAATATGGAATGTGAGATTTGTTGTGTCCTTGAAAGATCCTACTAAATTCTCCACATTCTTGCAAAAAAATCGGCTAAAACACCCATATACATATATAGTAAGATCACTAGTGTGTGGGTAGGGATTCGAACTTGAGATCACTAGGTTAGGGTTGTACAAGGATTTCCACTGAACTAAGCCTTTCAAAAAAAATATCTAGTAAGATTGTGTTGTACAACATATCCATATTTTAAGAGATTACAATCTAAAATTTGATATTATGTGATCTTTGCAAGATCATGGATGGATTTATAAAGAGTATAGATTACAACACATGATAAAAATCCATTCTTTTTCTTCCTTGAAGCCGTGGGTTTTCATCCACACACACACACACACCATTTTTCAAGTTTTCTAACACTACAAATTCATCCATAAACATCCATTTCCAAACCCCTAATTGTGTGTTTCAAGCTTGGAGCTTAATCACCTTGGAAGAACACACTAAACCCCTTCAAAATCAAGTGTTTTTATCTTCCCTAACCTTGTGCTAGTTGTAACTTGTAAGTGTTCTTAATCTTACTCTTGTTCTTGAAAGTTTATATTTTTATGTTTTAAAAGCAAGTTGTACACAAGTTTTTAACAAGGTTTTAAACATAAGTTATGATGTGTTTTATCAAACTAAAATGGACCTTAAAAACTTGTATGTTGGCCGTAGATGGTGATGGGTGTGTGAGATTGTTGAAATTTATAAAAAGATACATAATCTTGTTTAAAATGATGAACAAAGCAAAGGTTGTAAAGGTAACTTGAATACATTTAAAAGTGGTTTAGATCATCATAAAATGAACATCTAAGACTTAATATTGTGATGATTTTGTGAGAAAATGTAAAGTATAAAGTTTACATATTGTAAGATTTGGACATAAAACTTTCAAGTTGGACAAAATGGACGTAATACACACAAATACACACATTATTGTTCGTAATGAGGTTATTATGGACTATGGATAATGTGGAATCATAAAAATAATCCACCATGACAAAAATAACAAAATAAAGTCTACTAGTTAGTAAAAAATTGTCATGTTGGAAAGATTGAGAAGAAAATGTTAGTCTTGGAAGTTAAAGGACTATTTTAGTAACTTTAAAAGTGGAGGGACATAAAATGATATTTTTAGAAACTTGTATCTAAAAATATAACTTTGAAAAGTTGGTGTCAAAAGTGTAAAATGATAACTTTCCAAGGTGGATTTGGTAACTAATAGCAAATATACATATGTATCTTGTATAAAGATGTATTTTTATAAAATGGAGTTTTGTAAAAATATAGATTTTCTAACATATGGAGATATATAAAAACAAAGGTTTTTATAAAAATGAACACTTTTTATATAAATGGGAATATAAAAGTGTTGGAGCATTTTATATATATAAGTAACCAAGTCTTGGTAATAAAAAAATACAAATATGTTTATAAACTTCCAAGTAATATATGTAGAAATTAAAAGGTGATTAATTTCATGGATACATATTATTGAAACTTGGAAATTTAACAATATATACATATATGTTAAGTAAACGGAATTGGACGTGTTAACGGACTAAGACGTAAAAACGGACGAACGAGTAAATTATTATTACATCTAATGAAAAGATGAGTATATATATTTTAAAGGATTTAAAATATATAATTCGGGTGAAAAACACATAACACTTTCCTAAGTGTTGGGAATTTATTCGTGGGAGAAAAATAACGTAAATAATCTAACGATTAAACGTTAAAGCAAGCGTATGGACTTAACAATAAAAAAATATATTATCGAATCGACGAGATCCTAGTATATTTATTTAATGGGAAAATAAATATACGGTAAGGTGAGTCGAGTCGAGGGAAGAAAACAATATATATATATATATATATATATATAAATATATCGAATCGACGAGATCCTAGTGTATTTACTTAATGGGAAGGTAAATATACAGTATGGTGAGTCGAGTCGAGCGTAGAAAATACATTATCGATCGACAAGACCTTAGTATATTTATTTGAATGGGAAAATAAATATGCGGTAAAGTGAGTCGAGTCGAGCGTTAAAAATATTATATCGATCGACAAGACCTTAGAATATTTATTTGAATGGGAAAATAAATATGCGGTAAAGTGAGTCGAGTCGAGAGTTAAAAATATTATATCGATCGACAAGATCTTAGTATAATTATTTAATAGGAAAATAATTATACGTCAAGTGAGTCGAGTCGAGAATAATATTATACAAGTTAATTAATATTCATGAAAGTATAAATGTAACTTGTAACAAGGGTAATCCATCACAAACGGACCTAGGACATATGTTTAATTAAACGGGGAATTATATGGAAATGGTGGTGTTGGGAGTTGGGTGTAGAACTTGCCGGAAAAACACACGCTATAGACTTAGTGACTTACACGCACTAGGACGTTCGTAGGTGCTTGACCACAGACTTGCTATTCTCTGCTATTTGATTATACGTTGTACATCAGGTGAGTTTCACGGCCCCATTTTACTGTTTCAATTGGGGGAAAGATATGTTTGTCAAAAGTTATCACATGTTGAAATGTTTTCAAAGGTTAAAATGTGATGAGTGGCATGATGAGTACTTGAGTTTTGTTATGTGTTCGCCACTCGGGGTTGAGTCCTCGCTACTGTAACCATTAATTCGGGGAAATGAAACCGAAGGAATATTTAGATAGTACTATTGGTGCCTGACAAGGCCCACCCCTAATCGATAGCGTCGATTATGCATCGGCGTATGCCTGGGTGCACGTATTCTGAACTAAGTTGTTATGGCCGAGAAACAACTGGTGATCGCGGGGCATATTTATTAATCTTGGTTTGGTTATGGGACTCAGGGGATTGCTCATCATCGTAGTTTTGTAGGAGCTAGCTACTCCATACAAAGGCCACAAATTGTGCTGGATTTGCACAGGGTGTAAAAATGTTGTTATTACGAAACTAAAACCTGTGAACTCACCAATATTTTATATATTGACGTCTTTTTAAACATATCTTTCAGGTAACTAAGTGCTGAATAGATATGGGGCTAGTGCGGTGGAATTCGGGATGTTAGATACTGGTCGGGGTTTCATCTATTGTTATCATCGGGTTGGAACATAAACGGAAATACCCCCACATTGAAACTTAATGTTCAATATTGTAACAGGATACTCATTTTCGACATCTTAATAAAATGATCTTTTCTGATTAAATATAGTTTGTGTTAATCTTGACTTTGATATGCTTTCGAGCGTTGCGCCACGTGTTTTCCGCCATTGGCGTGGTGTGACACTTTACATCTTGTACACAAGGGTATAAAAGGAAGAAATAGGGTAAAAGTTATGAAATTAGACTTATGGCTCTTGATATGTCATCTTAAAATTGACATGAAGTGGATATAGATTAATCATATACTGTCACATCACTTTATTGATTCACTTCATTGAAATATAGTTTTTGAGGTAACAACTCAATAATTCTTTTATTTATTTTCATTTAAATTTAATAAAAATAACCATTATTTAAATTTTCAAACAGTAATATTACCGTCTCCTAATGGCTATAAATTTTTAACCTATAAAACCTCATAATTTCTAATACCAAAACCAAAATCATCTTTTAATCATCTCGTAAAAATGGTCCGATGGAATGTAGATGAGGAGATTGTGTTAGTGACGACATGTGTAGATGTCCAAAACCGACATCATCCTCCCAATTTAAGGAGGGCTTCGTTTTGGCGCAACGTATTGGTGGAATTCAATCGATTAGCTGATACAAATGACCGCGCAATTGATTCGCTCGTTAGTAAGGTGGCAGATCTCTTCATCAAGTGTAACCGATGGAACGCACTCTTTGAAGCCACGATTGCGGAGCACCCTGATATTGCCAAAAATATGGCAATCCAACTCACACAATTCAATTATGTGGCTACGCACGACATCAATTTCACACATGTTGCGGCATGATAATTGTTGGCTTGTTGCGTTAGGTTAAAATAATGTAACTTCTATGATATTAATGTTTAATTTCTATTTGAATTATTTAAAATTTATATGATATTAATGTTTCATACATTCCAAAAATTTTAATTATTACATTCCTAAAATTAAAATTAAAATTAAAATCATTACATTCCTAAACTTAAAGAAATACATAGCTAATAAAAGAAATAGTGCGCAATTGACTCGGGCAAAGAGCATTCACGATCACTATCACGTCCGTTCAACCTCTCTTATCGATATCTCTCACTTTTCGGGTGTATGACAAGACATTTCCTCATCTGAATCGGTCCTAGTTGTAGTAGAACCATTGTGTAATCATATACGTAATGTAATTCTTCTATCGGCGAATCTCCAGGAAGTTGTTGGAGGGTTTGATCTCGATGGTTGGTAGCTGGTGGGTTTAAAGTCAAAGGGTTTGTTATTGGTGGGTTTGTAGTATGTGGGTTTGTAGTCGGTGGTAGGGGTGAGCACATAGAGTTGAATACCGATACTAATCCTGTACCGAACCGAGGGTGTTCGGTATCGGTATCGGTACCCACAATTAGAGGTTTTCAGTTTCGGTGTTATCGATATCGGTACGGGATTGGTATGATATTGGTATTTTAAGGTAAAATACCGATACCATACCGATACCGTACCGTACCGTATATGTTCGGTATCGGTATCTGTATTGGGTTTAGGGTGTTTTCGGTAACGGTATCGGTTGGTACCGATACCGTCCCGAGTTCATTCCTAGTCGGTGGGCTGTTTATGGGTTGGCGGTTTGCGCGGGATTATCAATGACGATATATAATCGGAAACAAATTACCACCACTCGTTTTGATATTAAATGTATGTAGTTGTATAATTTTTATGTGTGGAAATAAAGTATATGGTGTTTATACATGGTGGTATTTTTTTTATTATAAACGGTAAAAAAATGATAAACGGTCAAAATATTAAAATCAAAATTTTTTACCGTTCGATTTAATAAAAGACTTCACGCTCGTTGCTTTCAACCAGTGAAAGGGTCCACCGGACCCATACCAGTACCCACGACGACGATGTTGCCGTGTGAGTACTGAGGTACCCGTGGATAACACGGCGGTGCTATGTCCTCTCTTAGCTAGCTAGTCTCTCCGGTAACATAACAGACGTAGTTAATGTACATGTGAAGTGTAATGTTGCAAAATGAAAAAAAAAAATATGGGTTACCATTACAAATTACAAACAAAATAGAAAGAATGGATAGAAGAACTAAGAATAGATAACTAAGGTTCGTGTGTGATATATCATCTTATGCCAAAACATGTTTGAAAAATTGTGTTTGAGATACTTTCAAGAAGATAATTGTTTTTAGTATGTTGCAACCAAGGGGAGAGGACTAAAGTTAAAAACACTTAAGAAACTTCACAATCATCATCATTAATTAACGTGAAGGGCATAGGTTATTAAAAAAAAAAAAGATTTTTGGATAGATCTACTAATTTTGGTATAAACTCTGGGACAAATTTGACAATTTACTCTAGATTATCCGATTGAGCTTTCGACAAACATCATTAAAATATTTTAATCTGGAATCCTTAGTTACCCGTCTAACTACTACCTACTGTGCTTATATAATTTGCGTTTTTTATTTTAAAATTGAAATCTGGAATTTGAATGATTAAGATTTAAGAGAAGATCCAATCCTAAAACAACACAATTACTAAATATATTAAACACTAACCGTCAGCGCAACAATAAAAGATGGCAATCCTATAATTTTGTATGTTAACTTCACCTCCTAGTTGCTCAATTAGACCTTAAATTTTAAACTTTAAAAGATGCACCGTCAAAGAATGATACAAATATAGTAATATAAAACCTATACTACGTCTACTATACTAGAGTTTGCCCATTCATATGAGTAGCCAAGTAGGTAAGTTTTGGGCGAGTTGACTTGAGAGAGCGTCGGTGGATGGAGTTAATGACTTCATGTAGCCGTTTAACTTGGGGGACCCACGTGTCCACCAATCAGACTTCAATCATCACTTGGTCAAGTCCTACCAATTTTGAGCAATTAACAATAGTACTTTCACTTTCTGTTTTCAAAATAATGCCTAACATATTAAAAAAAACATCCATGTATTGCCATACCTCACTCTTATTTGAATATGTTAGGTGTGACAATGAGAATTTATAACCTCTAATACGTCACGTATAGGACTATACGCCACGCGTATATGTCTTGACTTGACCATGGCTGATATACATTAATGACGCATGTAATTTTGTTACGTGACGTATAGAGCTATATGTCGCGTATAGAGGATGCGCAAACAATTTTAAGGGTGTACCATTACCACCACCCTTAAAAAAATATCAAATCACACTCTATATATTAGCAAGTCAAATAATTGAGTTTGGGTTTCCACTTCTTTCTTCAACCCTAAAACTATCACACGTTGCTTCAACTTGACCACTCAATCAATTGTATTGTACTATTGTAGACTAGTGGGAATGCCCGCGCGTTGCGGCGGGTGTCCCGGTAAATATCAAATTCAATTATGATGTCTAAAAAATGACATTTACATGGATCAAACGTAAAATTCAATTTAATCTAATATCAAATGTGTGCACAAAAATTATTAAGACACAAATTTCTCCTAAATAATAATCTGCACTCTACACTTCTATTGATCTAGCTATTTATGCAGACCCATTTTACATCTTGTGAGAAAGATGGTATCTTTTGGACAGTTTGATCCAAAAGTATTAATGGATGTGTTCTTGCTTTATTGTCAAAGTTTATTCTTTTTTGTGGTCAAGCTTTGAACACTTGAAAATTTGTTTGTGTCCCCTTTGTTAATTGCCTAGTTATTTGTATATATCAATAAATATAAAAATTCGATACAAACTGCTGAATCCAAACCACAAAACCCACAAATCGGTAAAATCAACTGGCCTATTTGGTTTGTCGTTCAAAGGCGTATCTGTCTAGCTGTTATAGTAAAAACTGGTCAAACTATACCATGAACAAATTGCAAGCTCAAATACAATTAAGTTGCAGTTTGATAATCTTACTGCATAACAATGTGTTGCAACTTAAATTTAGTTAAAGCAAATCAAAGAACTAATATGAATTGAGAGCCAAATCCCTGTTTTAGCTTTTGATTCAACTGTTAGCTTGTCATTTTGTATGTGTAGCTAAAATTTCCAAAAGAACAATACTAACTGCTAATATAGGCTAATTAGGCTCAACGCCACGCTTGCCTATACAGCTTGACTTTGTTGAGCTCATTGACAAGTCCACAAGACTTGCTGATGACCCTCAAGAAAGAGTTATCATAACACGGTCTCATTGTGGTTTGTCCTGATAGATGGTTATTGATATCAAACATAAAGATATTTCAGTCTATAAATGTACGATCACGACTTGTTGCTATACAACTTGATGTATCATATTTTTTGTATTTTATCCCTTAATAATAGTATAATACTAAACTACACCTAGAACATCGTGTATGCATTTACCAAAAGTAACATGGTATGTTTCTGGAACCAAAACATTCCCTATAAGCATATATATGCCCCAATTAACATTACACATACACACAATATATATAACTATATATATTTATATTGTGTTTATGAGTCTGTGAGACCCTAATGTCCACATCACATTGCATAATCAAGCAAAATAGATGAGCATTGTCTTATGTGTCCAACAAAAAATAATGCAATAAACCAAAGAACCTTATTAAGAACTCAAAACATCAACACAAACCAAAATAATACATTGTGAAGAATAAGATTAAACAAGAAAATCAACAAAACACACTCAATTTCTCTAATATTAACATTCTTATTCTTATTCTCAATCATGTCAAATGGCACACAAAATTTTTCTAATATTAACATTCTTAATCTCAATCATGTTAAATGGCACACAATACAACAAGAATTACCAACAGTTAGATAAGCTATGTTAGCCCATGCTACTCTCGAATCAAACAATATGTTCACTTGTGGGAAAGTTTAGTGTCATCTATATTGTCGGTATCCTGTTTTGTTTCTTTAGACACCGGTTTTAGAACCTTTTTAGCAATGCTATTTGCACTCGGCGTGTGTAAAGCATGATATAAGATGATGATTAACCATACCCGAGATTTGCATGAATGAATAGATGACAGTGGGACCTACACAATGGAAGCCTCTTTTCATCAAATCTTTGCTTATGAGTTCTGACTTTGGAGCTTTAGTTGGAACTTGACGCGCATAGCGAAAGCTGTTATTTATTGGCTTCTTGTTTAGGAAACGCCGGAACTAACTACTGAAAGAACCAAACTCTTGCTAAATCTGCAAAATATGACAACATTTAGTCAAACTTGTTGCCTATATGTAGGATTGCCCGCGCGTTGCTGCGGGTATTTTTGTTTTGTGTCATCTAGGGGTGTGCATGGGTTGGTTTGGTTTGGTTCGGTTTTTTAGAAAAAATCGTAACCATATCCGTAACCAAACTTCGGTTATGGTTACTCGGTTATGAATTCGGTTATTAACTAAAAAAATTAAGTAAAACTAACTTTAGGATAAAGTATAAAAGTAAAAGTCAATGGGTCTGAAAAAACCGAAACCTACAATGTTCGACTTAGTTTGTGCTATTTTGTACAAGGCAATCAAGACTACACTTTCTGGTTACTTTTGACAACATAAAAAGTTTTCATGAATTCTTATGCATTAAGCATTTGACAAAGCATAGATATGTTCATGTATGTGTGCGCATACGAAACAACCAACATAAAAGAACAAAACCATATGTCAAGTGAAAAAAACATCAACATCCCAAAGTAGTCCAGTAGTATTGTATGTACACAAATCACTAAACAAGAATGGAGAACCGACAAATAACTCGATAATGGGGTTCAAAGTCAAGAGAAGAAGGTTCAAAAGCAAGCACAAATTTTGGGTCAACTCCATGGAAAGAGTTAGAAGTGCGGAGAGTGGTAAACTGTTTATTTACAGGGTTACAGACGTAGAAGACGTCTTCTCATCTAAAGCTTGGCATAAAACCAAGCCGTTGCAAGAGCTTTTGACAGAAACACGTATTGGAAGGAAATCTAGAGAAGGGTATGGAACCACATAAACAGAATCATCGAGTGAGATGAAACGAACAGTTGTGAACCGTGAATTTGGAAAAAACCAGAGGTTTTTTTTGAAGTACTGGCATTGCGTTGTGCACGAAAAATGGGGAGGATATCAAATTATTCCATTGTGTAGAGACCTGTCTGCATTTGAATAATGATTTTGCAGGAAGGTAATGAAGAAAATATCAGATCTAATCTATATTCAACATACAAACTCAAACAATACAAAAACAACAAAATAGCGACAAAACAAGTGACCAAATCTTATTAGTTTATCCAAACCAAAAATCTCCCCCCAATACCAAGATCTCAGTTAAAACACTGAGATCATAAAGAATAATATGAACACTGAGTTCGTCTGCTGATTGTTAAGATCAGCAGACAGATTATAAGAACAATACAAAACGAAACAAAGACTTACAGACGATTAAAGACCTTACAGTAGAACAAACCCTAGACAGACTCTTGAATAGACGAGAGAGAATACAGAGAGAAAAGATAAAAAAATATCAAGAGTGAGTGAGAGAATGAAGCATCAGAGGGTTTTTATATGCAGATCCAGAAGCTTCTATCAGCTTATCTTACACGCCTGCAATCTCATCCGTTGGATTATATCCAACGATCACTAATAAAGCCCAGCATTATAACACTCGTCAAGCCCAATAACCGAGCCCATCATATGTATCATTAATCAGATAGCCCAGCTGTACCTGTAACATCTTACAATCATTTTTAGCCCACAAATATAAACCAATTATAACAAGCTCAAAACGTTCACAACTTTATTTAACGTGTCACAACTTTATTTAACTTGTTTTAGTAATTGAATTACAAATTTTTATTTTATCTTTTTAACATTCCCCCTTAATTCAATTACTAAACAAATCTGTTAATCCCAACTTATCACATAACAACTCATGTTGTGCACCATATAACCCCTTTGTAAATATGTCAGCTATTTGCTGACTTGAATCAACCTTTATAGGCTGAACAAAACCAGAATTCACTTTTTCTCTGAAAAAAATGAAGATCTATTTCGAAGTGTTTTGTTCTATCATGAAAAACCGGATTTTCAGCAATGGATATTGCCGATTTACTATCACAATACAACCTTAAAGGTAAGCTTGACTTAACTCCTAATTCAGACATCAGATTTGACAACCAGACTAACTCGCAAGTAGTCGAGCACATAGCTCGATACTCAGATTCAGCACTAGACCTAGAAACAACACTTTGTTTCTTACTTTTCCAGGAAATAAGATTATCTCCTAAGAAAACACAAAACCCAGTAATTGATTTCCGAGTAACAATACATTTAGCCCAGTCCGCATCTGAATATGCTGACAATTCAAATTTTTCACTTTTCTTAACCCATAAACCCTTTACCTGGTGAAGCTTTAAGATATCTTAATAGCCTCAACGCAATACGTAATATTGCTTCACTAGGTTTGTGCATAAACTGACTTAGAAACTGTACCGTATAACTAATATCTGGACGAGTTATAGACAAATAAATTAGCTTTCCTATTAATTTCTGAAAACCTGTTACATCATCGAGTAATTTTTCAGATTTATTACCTTTTACAGTTAGAACATAATTCTGTTCTATAGGAAAGTTAACTGGTTTACAGCCTAAGTAACCATATTCACTTAATAAATCCAAACAATATTTCCTTTGATTTAAACAAATTCCATCTTGAGCATACAACACCTCAATACCGAGAAAGTATTTCAGTTTACCTAAATCCTTTATTTGAAAACTTTCTTTAAGCAACTTTTTCACATTACCGATCTCATCATCACTGTTGCCAGTGATGACGATATCGTCCACGTATACAAGTAAGACCACAAACACGCCATCACAAGACTTAATAAACATCGAATAATCACAAACGCTACGAACAAAGCCTATACCTAACAAGACATCTACAAGTTTTTCGTTCCATTGTCTCGGAGCTTGTTTTAGCCCGTACAATGATTTAACCAACTTGCAAACCTTAGACTCATTACCCGAACTATACCCTTCAGGAAGAGTCATATAAACATCTTCACTGATAGAACCATAAAGAAACGCATTATTTATATCAA
Organism: Ambrosia x helenae; assembly: GCA_030844895.1. Classification (NCBI taxonomy): domain Eukaryota; kingdom Viridiplantae; phylum Streptophyta; class Magnoliopsida; order Asterales; family Asteraceae; genus Ambrosia; species Ambrosia x helenae. Next base: position 2,861,344 of record CM061228.1, read on the forward strand.
GTTGAAACAACGACCAATTATTTTTGGACAGCTAAACTAACTACAGACCTAACCGTAACCATCTTGACAACCGGAGAAAATGTTTCTCCAAAATCTATACCCTCACGTTGATTGTAACCTTTTGCAACTAAACGTGCTTTAAACCTTTCAACTTCACCATTAGACTTGTACTTTACTTTGTACACCCATTTGCATCCAATAGCTTTCCTATTGGGTGGCAAATCAGTAATAGTCCAAGTCTGATTTCTATATAAAGCCTCCATCTCACTATTCATAGCCTCTATCCATCTCGGATCTTTAGAGGCTTCATAGTAAGAGGTCGGTTCACTGATTTTATTTACATTAGACACAAAACACAAGTTTTCACACGACAAATTTGAGTAATTTACAACTTTATCAAGACCATATTTAACTTTACCATCTAACACATATTCACTAAACTTCTTTGGTAACACAGACTCTCTATTAGAGTGTCTTATGTTACTAGTCCTATTTCCCTCAGGAGTCGTAGTCTCATCATTTGGCACTTCATCAACCAAGGTGGTAGTCCCTTTACCACTAGAACTACTAGGTGGCTGATCACTTGAATGATCTACCTCACTAGTATCTCTAGGAAAGTCATCTAAACCATCCTTAGGAGAAATGTCATGAGAACTAGCAGTTCCCCCTTCATCATCGGGAAGATTCGTGTTACGAGATGTAACATTGTCACCATTAAAACTTTCAGTTTCTACACAATCAAAAAAATTCACATGATTTAAATCATTAAAAACAGCCTCTTTAAACTCAGTTTTAAACGGAAATATGTTTTCATAAAACTTTACGTCTCTTGAAAACTCACTTCTTTTGTTTCTAAACAATAAATTTTTGTAACCTTTTTTCAGAAAGGAATAACCAAGCATAACACTTTTTATCAGCCCTACTAAACATTTTATCAGATTCGTTTAAAACGGTTTTAAAGCATAGACAACCGAAGTTTTTAAGGTGACTAAGCGTTGGGGGGAACCCATGTATTAACTCATACGGACTTTTACCACCTAGAACAGACGACGGAATCCTGTTAATAAGATACGAAGCAGTAAGAATACAGTCAGACCAGAACCTTAAAGGAACATTGCTTTGAAACAGTAAAGCTCTAGCTGTGTTAAGAAGATGTCGGTGTTTTCTCTCCACAACACCATTTTGTTGTGGAGTATAAACACACGACGTTTGATGTAGAATACCTTTTTTACTACAGAATTCAGACATTCGCTTATTAACAAATTCAGAGCCGTTATCACTTCTGAAAATTTTTATACACTTAGAAAACTGAGTTTTTACCAACTCATAAAAATCAAGTAAATTTTCAAATACCTCACTTTTCCCTTTTAACATATAGACCCATACAGACCGAGAATAATCATCGACAATAGTTAAGAAATACTTGTATCCTTCCCTACTAGTGACCCTATAAGGTCCCCATACATCAAGATGTACAAGGTCCCCTACATTCTTTGTTCTATGGTCACTAAGAGGAAAAGGAACTCTAACTTGTTTAGCCTTGTGACAAACATCACAAGGACTAGATTCAGATTCACTAATGTTTAAAGAACTTTTTAACACAGCTAGGACTTGACTAGACGGGTGACCTAGTCTACTATGCCAAAGACCTTGCTCACTAACACTGTTAAAACATAGATTACTAACACTCACATTATTGCCTACAAAATATAGACCATCTTGTTGTCTACCAGTCACCAGGATTTTCCTTGACTTGGAATCCTGAATACAACATTTGTGTTCATTAAACAAAACATCTAACTTGTTATCCTTAGCAAGTTTATGAACAGACACAAGATTCACACAGTAATCAGGTATAAAAAACACATCAGTTAATATAACACCATCAGCTAGTTTTATATCTCCTATCTTGGTAACTTTAGCATGAGTTCCATTAGGGTGTTTTACTTCTAGATTCAGTTTAGATACATCAACACAATTAATCATATACTTATCTGATCCTACCATATGTTGATTAGCCCCCGAATCCATTATCCACCCAAACAATAGAGCATACTTAACAAGACTTGAACAGCATGAAACATTTTTAAACACAGAAGACAGTTTACTTAAGACAGACATACTTGAAAACCCAGTTACAACAACAGACTCACCTCCCACATTCGAACATTGAGGATCTGTTGCAGATTTCTCACTTATTAAGCTCATCAATTTGTTAATCTGTTCAGATGTAAATGGAGACACAGGAGCAGTTGTGGAAGCACAAACATTGTTATTAGAGGATGTTGATTTTCCACCGAACCTGTTACTCGTATTATTATTTCTAAAATTTTGAGTAGCAGGTTTCTTCTTAAAATCTGGTGGATAACCAACAATCTCATAACATCTATCAATTGTGTGACCAATTCTATTACAGTTTGTACACTTAAGATTAGGATTAGGTCCCACATTTCCACCCCTTCTATTATTTACAGAATTATTATTTTTAGTAAAGAAAGACACACTAGTTCCCTTCCCATTACTGTTAGACTTTCTATGTGACTCCTCTCTAGATACAATAGCAAAGGCATGTTTGACACTAGGCAGTGGATCTTGCAACAAAAGATTTGTTCTAACTGGTTGATAAATTTCATCAAGACCCATTAAAAACTGCATTAGTTTTATTAAACTACTAAAATTGTTAAATTCTTTTGAGGCTTCACAAGTACATGCAGGGAGTTGAACTATAGAATCAAATTGTTTCCACATTGTGTTTAATTTGTGATAATACTCTGACACAGTGCTACCACTTTGACTCATAGAACAAATGTTTTGATGCAAGTTAAACACCACTGACCCATCCACCTTATCATAAGTCTCTCTTAAATCTAACCAAACATCCCTAGCAAACTTGGAAAACACTTGACCAAGATACAACTCATCACTAACAGAATTCAATAACCAAGACAAGACCACAGAGTTGCATCTATCCCATTGTTTTCCTAATACTTCATCATCACTAGGTCTAACAGTTGTACCATCAATAAAACCATATTTGTTTTTAGTTTCAAGAGCAAGTTTCATTGCATTTGACCACACTTTATAGTTTTCTGTTCCTTTTAACTTTAGACTAATTATGGTCAAGGTACTAGTATCACTAGGGTGAATATACAAAGGGTCACCTATATCCAATTTGCTAATCAAGGTTCCAACATTGACAATAGAACCTCCACCAGAGACAGTGCCATCACCACTCTGGGTGGAGTTATCCTCATTAGTCATATTGAAACAAACAAGTAATCACACAAACAACACCACAGATAATCAACACAACCTGTTAACAATAGCTAACACAACTAGAAACCAAACCAGAATACACAACAGAACACCAGACCAATCTTAAGAAGACGAAGCTGTGTCAGTGTTCAGATAGTGGGTTCATCACTCAAGAGTGCCCACCCAGATCTTAACACAGGAGTCTTTTTAAACTAATTATGTATATATAAAAAAACACAAGAAATAAACCACAGAAATATCAAGACAGACCAAGACACCAAAAACAGAAATACCAAGACAAACCAAGACACCAAACAGACAAGACACACCACAGTGATGGCCCAATACCGGTCCACCTAACCCGGTCAGTGGCCCTAGACACAACAACAGACAAATCAACAATACAAGAGTTTCAGAACGATCTCACCGAGGGGGGGGACCCAAGTTAGGGTTCTCCAACCCTGTAACCTGTACCTTCACTTAGGGTACAGAGCTACAGGAGCAATTGAAGCAATAAGAAATACTCCTCTTAATCCAGTAACCAAGACAGCTTTCCCAGAGGATCTCCAACCCTGTAATCCGTACCTTCACTTAGGGTACAGCCTTACAGAACCACTTGAGGCCAACAAGAAGTGTTCCTCCAAGACCAGCAACTAATACAACTTTCCCAAGATCTGAATCAACAATAATACAAGACAAACAATACTACAAGGTGATCAATAGACCAAATCTATCAAGAAGATAAGATCTAATGAAGACCAGGTTCAGATCATCATCTATTAACGAGATGAGATCCAAAACACAAAATATAAGACACAATAATAAAGATCTGTTAAGATTTTAACAGATCAGATCATGCAAGAACCAGATCTAAACAGATCAGATCCAAGCACTACAATACACAGCGGAAGACTTATCAACAAACCACAATATCAAGAACCTGGCTCTGATACCATGAAGAAAATATCAGATCTAATCTATATTCAACATACAAACTCAAACAATACAAAAACAACAAAATAGCGACAAAACAAGTGACCAAATCTTATTAGTTTATCCAAACCAAAAAATCTCCCCCAATACCAAGATCTCAGTTAAACACTGAGATCATAAAGAATAATATGAACACTGAGTTCGTCTGCTGATTGTTAAGATCAGCAGACAGATTATAAGAACAATACAAAACGAAACAAAGACTTACAGACGATTAAAGACCTTACAGTAGAACAAACCCTAGACAGACTCTTGAATAGACGAGAGAGAATACAGAGAGAAAAGATAAAAAAATATCAAGAGTGAGTGAGAGAATGAAGCATCAGAGGGTTTTTATATGCAGATCCAGAAGCTTCTATCAGCTTATCTTACACGCCTGCAATCTCATCCGTTGGATTATATCCAACGATCACTAATAAAGCCCAGCATTATAACACTCGTCAAGCCCAATAACCGAGCCCATCATATGTATCATTAATCAGATAGCCCAGCTGTACCTGTAACATCTTACAATCATTTTAGCCCACAAATATAAACCAATTATAACAAGCTCAAAACGTTCACAACTTTATTTAACGTGTCACAACTTTATTTAACTTGTTTTAGTAATTGAATTACAAATTTTTATTTTATCTTTTTAACAGGTAACGGATGATGTGATTCTTTGCCACCTCTTTTATGTCATCTTTAACTTGATATAAGCAGGGAAATCAAACAAATCATGATTCAGCATCCCATTAAGCATGGTCATCAAGTCGCGCTTTTTTACCATGTAATTAATTTGTTGATGAAACAAATGAGAACTTACTATGATAGTATGATCATTTCACAAATTCGCTTAGAAAGGGACACATTCGAAGCCAGATTATTTCACAAAACTTTATATCAAGCGATTATTCTGAAGTAAACAAGAAAATAATTATGAACAAAAAAGATATGAAAAGCAAGGGATAGACGGCTACCTTATTGACCATATCAAGAACTTGTTGCATTTGTAAATCAGGATTGGTTTCCTTATCGGATCCCACGTCTCCTTCTGTGGGATCAGACAATAAAGATTTTATTTCTTCATCAGAAGGGTTATCCTCAGAGCCAGTAAAGTTGTAAAAGCCCTCATCGCCGCGCAAAACAAGCGTTTCAGACACTTCAGAACATAATAGCTCAAACGAGCTGTCATCGGATTGATCCTAAAACGAAACAAAGATTTAAATGTCACTCGTTTATACCAATTCCTCTGTTCTTACTTTGTAGCATCATACAAACAAGATAAAACATAATAAAAAAAAAACTTAAATCACACCTAAACTAACAAAGGTTAGTAATCAAAACTGTACCTCTGCATTCACCATTTCATAAGATCCATCACTATGAACTTCCTCTTTTGGCTCCATCGAATTAAGCCTATTGTTTCAAGTCTGTGAACTTCCTCTTTCGGCTCCATCGAATTAAGCCTATTGTTTCAAGTTAACACAGTATGAGTTTAATAAGCTTCTATTTATCATGTTTGTGGGACTTGGATCTACACACACTCGAACTCTCTGTCAATCAGCAAATTAACTAATGAAAGAATCGTGGATAAAGAATATGAAGCTTTTTACATATATTACATACCCCTTTTGTGAGGGATCATATGTTTTATGCCCTGTGAAAATTTTGTATTGACCTTCTTTCCACCTGACATCAACATTGGTAGGCACTCTTTAATGATTTTCATGATGATATTTTATGAAGTTTACAATCAAATCGCACACAGATTCCCAATTTGATCATATAAAATTAGCCTCTAACTAACAATAAAGGCTTCAATACAATAAAAAGATAAAATCATAGCAAATACAAAAATTTATGGAAACCAACAACTGAATTGTAGTCGATGAGGATTTGGAGAAGAACAATTTTGAGACCAATAGACAACGGGGAGGATGGTGATGTATACCTCGATTCGTTAATGATATACCGACGATGGAAACTCAAAACTGGCCTAGGTTTATTGCTCCTTAATTGCAGTTGTCTTTTCAATTGCAATTAGTTGTCAAATGAAGGGATTCAACCTATGCTTTCAAGTTCTCCATTAATGCCGATGATCAGATGAATCGATTAAGAATCATATGAGGGTAGCGATGGAATATGTTTTCAGGATGTGAGGTATGAGGCCATACTAAAATTACATTGCTACCCTTATAAGTGTCTTAATGTTACAAAAGGTTCCAATTATACCCTTGTTATATAAGCTTGATTTACTTGTACATATTGCTATAATAGTTAGATGGTGTACAAAATTACTATGTTGGTCATCACTCCTCCTTAATAATATAACTAGTGGTAATGCCCGCGCGTTGCAGCGGGTTTGTTACGCGAGGAAAATATAGTCAGTATCTTTTTTTGGTACCAGAACTTCTTATGAAGTGGCATCTGAAATTCCCAATATTCAAACGTGTTAACGTGTTTCCAAAGATTAAAAGACCGAAAAGATTGATCTAATGTTTTGTTGTTTACCTCTATGTGTGAAATTTCTTTTAATTGCCTATCAGCAAAATAGGCATATAAAGCTCTTAGAACAGCCTGCAATGCACAAATCCATTAAACCCATGTTTGCATTGCACAAATCTTTCAATGGATGAGTTGGGTAACATGTAATTTACATACGGTTTGGGCCATACCCACCAAAAATAATGTTCATTTGTTTTAAAAATGTAAATAAAAAACTAATACCCTAAATATTATTCAAAAGCTATATTGATACATAAACATGTATTAAAATACACTTTACAAACACGTTTAACCCGTTTTATTTTTAGTTTTTTTACCCATTTGTGGAGGTAAAATTTTGTGGTTGCCTTGTCTTACCTGGTGAGATACGACTACAACAGGCGCGCGTTGTCGTTCTAACTCAATAATAACCGGCTCCAACTTATTATATACACAACTGCAAACTTTTGACGTTGCTTAAAATACCAAAACTTTAATTAGTTACTTTCTATATTTTCAACAGAGATTTTTCCTTGTATTTGAATTCAGTACCTTTGTATCACATCAAGATACGACTCTCCACGAGGATATCGATATCTGAGTTTGTCTTTCTTCCTTGACCTTTAAAAAAAGACCATTGAATGGAAAGGTATAAAATTACAAAAAAGAAAAAAAAATCGAATATTTCATATTTAACATACTTGTATTCTTCAGGCATGTTCTTCTTTATTTTTTCATACCTCATACCGTCACATACACCAACATTTATCTTATCAAGTGCACGCCATTGTATCTATAACGTAAAGAAAGTACACAAAATTTACAAATGATAAGTGATCAAAGAAGCAATTTATGTGACATGTAAAACTAACCTTGGGAAATCCAGCAATTTGATTTGCAGTCAAAATTGTTCGTTGCAATATGCTTGTCCAAATCTAGGTGCATAAATAAAAAAACAATATAAAACATTGCAAACTTTGTGCAACAAACAAAGAAAATGCAAATAGTAAAATAAGTAATAGTTCTTACAAAAGCATTTTTTTGAAGGCAAGATAGTTCATGTAGGCCTTCAATTGAATGTTATAAGAGAAGGAATGATAAGTGATAAAAGAAGCAATTTATGTGACATGTAAAACTAACCTTGGGAAATCCAGCAATTTGATTTGCAGTCAAAATTGTTCGTTGCAATGTGCTTGTCCAAATCTAGGTGCATAAATAAAAAAAACAATATAAAACATTGCAAACTTTGTGCAACAAACAAAGAAAATGCAAATAGTAAAATAAGTAATAGTTCTTACAAAAGCATTTGTTTGAAGGCAAGATAGTTCATGTAGGCCTTCAATTGAATGTTATAAGAGGAGGACTTGAATTTCACAATCAATCTCATTCAATTTGATCCTTAGGGTTACGGAACTTGAAGGGACAAGAGGTTAATGATCTATATTTATGAAGGATGAAGGCAAATGATTGAAGGGTATGGATGGAAGAAGGAGGGTAGTATTGTAAAAGTCTTTTGATATTGTAAAGGAGGAGGTGGATGAAATGTCTATATTACTCTCTTAAGTGTCTTAATTGTCCCATTTATGCCCATAATACCCTTAAATTTCTTGCTTAAATATGTTGTACATGTTGCTTGTTAAGTTGTACGGAAATGCAAATTACATTGTTGTACATCACTCCTCCTTTATAATGTACTAGTAGGAAGCCCGCGCGTTGCCGCGGGAGCGATAATATAAAATGTGATATTCTATATTTAGTTTTATCAATTCTCTCGTGTATCGTGTCCATAAGGATTTATGTACCCTAACTAAGCCTTAAAAATATGCTAAAACTATGTGGAATGCATATACATGTGTTGGTAACTATAAATACTCTAAATCACTATGTCCACCATTCAAATTATAAGTTTTTTAATCAATTCATAATCGAATTCCATGTTTAAAATAAGTTTGAAATTAGGAGTGGAGGTTAGTGGTCGATTGAGGGTGCCCCGCCCCACTCTCATTTTCTTTGCTCAATAGTGTAAGTTTACGTGTCATCAGCCTAAATTTTATACGCAATATTGTGTCCAACCCTTCCATTTTAAGGGTCGTCCCTAACTGTCGTTGCGACGAGGATCCGGTGTATGTGCAAAACACTTAGAACCCTATAGCAAACTAACCATGCTTCTAATCAAATTCTCACTTCTAAATGAGAATGAATTTTCCATGTTTCAATACTTATTTAAAAAAAAAAAACATAACATAGATGAATAACCATTAAAAGTTCAATTTAAGATTCATATTATTAATCAATACAGGAAATGAGTTCAAAAATCATTAATCAAAGTTGTAGACTCTAATTATACAGCACACCTAAATGATTGTAACCTTTATGTTTTTGTAGTTATACAACACAACTAAATGGGCGAACCAATCCTCAGGATTAAAAATTTAAACATTTTTATAGTCTTGACCAGACATAGCATAGATCAATAACCAACAAAAAAAATAATTAACAGCAAAAAAAAAAAAAACATATCAATTCATGTGTTTGCTACAAATTTAGAATTTTTTTTCTACAACAACAACAAAGCTTGCTTCCAACTGGAACTCCTCTTACTCGGTCCAGGCGAATTCTTTAGACCACTTACCTGAAAAATAGCACTGAATTTGTATTATAAAAGCAAAGAAACACAACAAGAAAAATCAAGAACATATAACTATAAAAACAATAAAATAGAAATCCAACCTTAGCAGCATCAACAAATTGTCAATCGAAGAGAAGAACCAGCAAGATGCGAACATTTAGGTGTGATGGGTACGGAAGAACTTATAGTTTCAAGAAGATGGAGCTATGGAACTCGAATAGACGATTTTGAATTTCCGAATTAAATTTTTGGTTAAAGTGAATTTGTTCTTTATAACAATGTTATGCGAATGATGATTGGAATGTGAACTAATCACCATTTGTGTAGTTAATATTGTATTCATTATGATGAACCACCAAGGAAGATGAAAGGTTAGTATGAATTGAATTGACTAAGATGGCCTTAAATTGTCTTAAAAGTTTAATGAATGTCCAACTTTAATCCCTCTAAATTGGCTTTAAGTGTATTGTAACTTATGCTTAAATATTTGTACACAATAAAAAAAACTACAATGGTGTACATCTTTGGACATAATATTTATCAAACCGTTTGAAAGGCACTCAAATTTTATTTACAATGTATACAACTTCCTAATCGAATATGCTATATTGGACACTATATAAAGGTAAAACTTGGACCAAAAACAAATTGTATGCAAGGCAACCAAATCCTGAATCGGCCTGTTTCAACCAAACAAACTGTATTAAAGCAGCAGTGAAATAAAACGACGGGAAGATATTACCGATCCAATCTCGATCTCCAAGAACATTTTCAGTTTAGCGTTGTGATTCTTATTGGAAACTTCCCTCAATTACCCAACCTGCAGTTCCAATAACAGTTTTGAGTTCAGCTTGTTAATAAAACCAATAGCAACATGATAAATATTGATCTGAAATCTATAGATAAAACACATTAACATTTATATAAGATATTACCAATTAAAGAAAAACAATTCCGATCGGGTTTCCTACAGCAATTAAAGAAAAACAATTCCGATTGGGTTTCCTACAAAGCTGTTGAAGGTCGATTAGGACGATGTGTGTGGTTCTACCTCTTTGGCCATAAAAGAAGGGTTGAAATTGAATAGGCACACCAATTCTTTAGCAACCTCATCCTGTACACCATAAATATTTGATGAATATAAGTAAGTGTATGTTTCCAACAACTAAAGGTATATTATTAACAATGTAGCAGGAAAAAAATTACAAATCAACAGTAAATCAAATCGAGCAATGAAAAATACCTCGAATTGGTTAAATGGCGTTTATTTCTGTATGCAAAATCTATGAACTTTGTCATGGTTTGCATCATGAGTAACTAGACATGTCAAGTAATGATATTAGTAAGATGAGTTTAAGTGTAGAAATGTGGTGGAATCAAGTATAGAAAAACTTATCTCTAGAGGTTCCCAACATATGAACATATGGGTCAAGTTTTCCTTCTTCTTCAATAATTCTTTTATTGATCCTCTTCTTTATTTTTCTTGTATTTTTTTTAGTCTTTCAAATGAGGCACAAAGCCTCCTATGTATACAAGACCTAAGGATGAGTGTAGAGACTAACTTAATTAGAGCCATAAACTCTAATAAAGTGAAATAAAGAACTCTACTCAAGAGTCTCCTTAATAATTTCACTAAAATCAATTAAATTCCATTTATCATATTATTAAATTTTTGTAATTTCTAACATCTACTTGAATGAATCATTCATTGGTAACATTGATGATGAAGAAGGAAAACCATAAGGCAATTGATGTTTGTGAGGGTAGGGATGGAAAAAGAGGGTAGTATTGTAAAAGTGTTTTGATATTGTAAAGGATGATGTGGGTGAAATGTCTACATTACCCTCCTAAGTGTCTTAATTGTCACAACTATCCCCATAATACCCTTAAATTTCTTGCTTAAATATGTTGTACATGTTGCTTCTTAAGTTGTACGGAAATGGAAATTACCATCTTGTACATCACTCCTCCTTTATAATGTATTATAGATTATAGATATAGATAAACTTATGTGAATGGTCGTTCTTTTTGCGTCTAAAATGCTGATATCATGATCGTTTCACGTATGTAATCATAACCTACATGACCCAACAAGTTAGCGCATTCATAAATATGGGAAGACAATTTGTTTCAGGAAAAAAAATTATTAAATGTACATACAGGAATCATATTCATAATATGGTTTAGTAATAAACAAATCTAAATGTACACGGGTAAGTCATATTTAGAGGGTGTTTGGTATTGCGTTTTGAATCTGATTTTTAGATTATTGCGTTTTCAAAACGCAGATAATCAGTTTTTAGTGTTTGGGATTGCGTTTTGAAAAAGCAGATAATCAGTTTTTATGCTACCAAAACGCAATAATCTATAAGCAGCTTCACCCCTGATTTTCCAAAACGCATAATCTGTTTTGAATAATCAATCCCAAAACCCCCTTATTAGGGAAAGGAGATCTAATCGTGCTAAACATGTCACAGACGACATGATTAACACAAATATCAAACATGAAAACGATTTTGTTTAATTATTTATATCTCATATCTGTAACTTTTTTTTATATGTTATATATAGCAAGAAAGAGAAATGGAGTTTAACCTCATAAACTTAATTGTTTAAAAAAAATATAAAACTATATAGTGTACTTTTTATTAAACAAGTTTAACCATGTCATAAAAACATCGGAATCTATCAGCCCTAGTATTTATGTATTTTTTTTAATTTCTTTTGAAAATTTTTATTGCATTCCATCAATAAAAATGTTGAGTTCCATTAATCTAGATGAAATTCCTTGTTGTTTAGGGAAAAAATACATTCATTAATTATTGCACGAGTGAGGGGTTGCCTTCTGTGTGAGTCATCCCATGTCAATGTAAAATCATAAACATGGTATTGTGTCCCGTATTAATAAATGTGAAAGTTATGTTATATTCACATGTCATATGGCCATTTAAAATGAATGATACATGAGTCAACTTCACGTATTTCCCTTTTAAAATGAATAAACTTTAAAATTGTACACCAGTAATTATCTAAATGGGCCAAATTAGGTGTTGAATAGGCCATGACACACTGGGCTTTTAAATCTATTTGGGCCTGTAAACATATGATGACCCACCGTATACACGAATTATAAATGACTAATCAACACTATTTTGGCCTAAATATGAATAATCGGCAACAACTCATCAACGGTTCAACTCTACAAAGAGACATCATTTATTTTGTGGATTTGTGATCATCTAATGGTAGTACTAGTATGATATTATTTTGTTGAGCATCTGTGTGATTCAAGAGTCGAACTAGGTATGATAACTTAGTTTGAAAAGATTGGTGTAACTATCCGTTATATATGTTGTATGGTTGTTTTTGTCGCCTCGGTTTGTTCTTAGGCCGGTGGTGTTGTGAATGAAAGTGGATATTACAAGAAAAAAAAGTAGTCTGATATTATTTGATGAATTATCAATGCGGTTAAAATATATTGTCTTACGAGTTACGAAATTTGTCAATATAGGATCTATACGAATCTAACCTTAAAACTAGGGTTAACAATTCCTAATATGTTTATAACATGTGCATGCATGTTTAACCAAAATTGCACTATGTAGTTTTATATATTTAAAAAATAATAATAATTAAAATTTGGAGGTTACGCTTTATCATTTCACCTTCTTGATACATAAAACATATAACTATGTTATAGAAATGAGATAGAAAGTGGTTAAACAAGTCGTTTTCATATTTTATTACTTGTGTTAATTGTAGTGGCGGAATTTGAAAAAAAAAATTCGGAGTGGCCGAAAGCTGGGACTCTTACACTCTGTTCCAGAGTTTCATTAAAGGATGGAAGAGAAAGGATTTGGAAAGAAGTGGGGAAAAAATGTGTTCCAGAGTTTTTTTTAGGAGGAAAAGGGAGGGAATAGGAGGGATAATAAAGAGGTTTTTAGGGTGATTTTCAATCTTTCCAATTTGGAAGGAATTGGAGGGGAAGGAAGAGAAGGGAGATCCTTTCTCTTCCATCCTTTAATGAAACTCTGGAACAGAGCGTTATAGCAGGAAGGGTCGGACTAAAAACTTATAAAATTTTTGGACGAAAACAGAAGGGGCAACTCTCGCCCCTTAAAAGTTTCGACTTTGATTAATAGCGTCAACTTATTTAACACCAACATTTTCAAAATGATAATACAATCAAAATTTTAAAAGAACATAGGGCTCGCAACGTTTCGAACGTGTTGCGAGGCGTGTGTGGTAACTCGCTAGTTTCAACTTTCAAACAAGCATACGAAGGGTAACGGTTTACTTTGTTTTGATCGGCGAGTAACTGTGTGGCAACCACTCTTGCGGGGCGCCGTGCCCAAGAATCGACTACTCGACCTCCAGCAGCCCCCGCCTTCTCCCGATGCGTGAAAAACCCGAGCCCCACCCGCCCGAAGGCACGACAGCGTTATAGTAGGGGTGTTCAACGAATCGAATAACGAATTTTCGAATTATTCGAATCGAATTATTCGAATTTTTAAATATTTTTACCTGAATTCGTATTCGATTCGTATTCGTTTAAAATTCAATTTATTCGATTCGTATTCGATTCGAATAAGAAACTCGAATTCGAATCGAATTCGAATAAATTCGATTTAGTTCAAATTCACCTTAAATAACAAATTGTTTTACTTTTAGTTTTAAAACTAATACAAACTCATTATTTTTAACATATAAAATACAAATCTACAAAATTGATAAACAACAATATGTCAAATACGAGAATAGTAAAATAGTAGAGAGTATAGTTTTATAGAGTTTTGTGATATATAAGGTAAATATATAAAACATGGTTATGCTAAAAGTTATAGACACTATGGGTTCTTAGAGTTTGACCAAAATTTATAAGTTTTTTTTTCCAATGTGTATACTTGTGTATATAATAATGTGTATATGTGTATATATATTTAAAAAAATATACATGTACAATTTTTTATTCGAATTTCGAATCGAATCGAATTTAAAATCATAAATTCGTATTCGATTCGTATTCGATTTACTGGACTCGAATTCGAATCGAATCGAATTCGAATTCTTAATAATCGAATCGAATTCTTGGTAATCGAATCGAACTAAATCGAATTTCGAATTTTTCGAATTCGAATCGAATTCTGAACACCCCTACGTTATAGAACTCGGATGGTAACGGTTTCCTAACCTCTAAAAAACGAACTGAACCCACTCTAAACCCTAAAAACCGTTACAATAATGGCAACCGAAACCCTAAACACTCCGGCGACTGAACCACCACCATCCACCGTCACCGGCGAACCAAATCCGCCGGAGAACACCGTAGCTGTCTCTCATCCATCTCCAGACACAAAACCACCAACCGACGACGAACACGGAGAGAAACGTAAACGAACCGAAACCGACGAACAAACCGAAACCGAACAAACCGGTTCGGTTCATCCGTTATGGAAAACGAGCCTCTGTTCGTACTTCAGGCGGACAGGTGAATCATGTAGCCATGGAGACACCTGTCGGTATGCTCATGGTGAAGCGGAGCTCCGGATCCGACCCGATAATACTTGGGACCCGACTTCTGAGAAGGCGAAGAAGCTGAAAGTAGAAACAGAAGATAGAGATAATGGAGATATGGTGACGGATTCTGTGTTGGAAGAAGGATGTGATGATAGTGTGGTTGATAAGTGTTTTCTGAATGTTCCTATGAAGTGGACTTCTGATAAGCTTAAAGAGTTTCTTAATCATCAGGTCAATTGTTGTTGTTTATATTGCATTTGTTGAATTTGTTCAGTTTTGTAGGGTTTAATCGTGTTAAAAAGGTGTTAAAATGGTCGAGACACGACGCGGTTAACACAAGTATCAAACGTGAATATGACTGGTTTAATTACTTTGTATCTCGTTTTATATCCGTGTGGCGTCCTCAGATGCCCGGGGATAAGCCAATCCATCCCTTTTTTAATGTAGGTTACTGGTTTCGTCCTGCCTTGGACTCACCGGGAGAGCGGCAACAGCTCTCGATCAGTGGTCCGTTTGTTGAATAGACATGACTAGGCTGCTAGGCACGTTCACTGCCTTATTCAAATTTAGGACGTCCCCGATGATGTCCCGGACGGCCCAGTATACCCAAGTGTTCAAGTACACCGAAAGCAAAACGACCTTTGTACATTTGACGGACCCGTGACACTAGCCTATTCTCCTAATTTTAATTATTTTTAAAAAATATAGAATTACAGAGTGTACCTTTTATTAAACCGGTTTAATCGTGTCTTAAACAGGTCGGGAATTGCCAGCACTACGATTTTGAAGGTTTTGATTGATTATATTATTAGTTAGGGTTGATTTACATTACATTGTTATCTATACTGCATTTGTTCAGCTTATTCAATTTTGAAGGTTTTGTCTGATTATATAATTATTTAGGGTTGATTTACATGATTACATCATATTTTATCCATACTGCATTTATTCAATTTATTCAATTTTGAAGGTTTTGTCTGATTATATAGTCAATTAGTGTTGATTTACATTACATTTTTTTTTATCTATGCTGCATTTGTTCAATTTTGAAGGTTTTGTTTGATTATATAGTTATTTAGGGTTGATTTGCTGATTTGCATGACAATGTGTTATAGGGAGTTGAATACAAGTCAGCTAAGACAAGAAAAGGGATGGTTGTAGGGTTTGTAAGCTTTGAAACAGTAGAGCAAGTGAAAGCTGCAACTGAGGTATCATCTAGTTTTGAGTTTGATATGGCTTTTGGTAAATATTAAATACATAGGATATTTGCAGCGTGTAATAGTGAAGTAGCGAACGTTTGTTGTATAACAGAAGCTTCAGGGCAAACCGATTGGGAATAAGAACTTAAAGATAGTGGATGCAACTCCAAGATCATTTGAAAGAAAGGTGAAACCATCATTGGAATCAGACAATAAGGGTGAAGATGGAGGGTTGGTAACTGACGATTCTACCCCTGGAAGTTCGTTATCGAAGGGTAGAAGTGCGCGGGATGCGGTAACTCCACTTGCCCATATGTCTTATGCAGATCAGCTGGAGCACAAGAAGAAGAATATCATGCAGATTCTGAAAAAACTTGTAGGCAACACTTACTCATGTTTATCATTTGAATTCTATGTCATACTTGGTGGATCATTACTGTTAGAAAAGTTATATTTTTTCTCCATTTTGTAGGCTCGAAATGGTCGCAAAGCTTGTCCCGATGGTGTTGCACAACCAGACTGGATAGTTAAATCCAGGGAAATTGGTGAGTTTCAAGATTGCTATTTATATTTTGTTAACCAAGTTATCTTCAATTTTGACTGCTTAATCGTATGACGTATGATTCATCATTCATATACTCTAAACCTTCAGACCTGCTTTATATACTGAAATATATATAAAGTGGGAAGTCTCCAAAGTAAACAAAATTGATTTTTTTTTTCTTTTCATGATTGCAGGTGGTCTTGCTTGCAAACTAGAGGGTATAGTTGAATCACCACTTGTAAACGGATATCGCAACAAATGTGAATTTTCTGTTGGATATTCTTCACAAGGAAAACCTACAGTCGGATTTTTGCTTGGGAACTTCAGGTTTTTGAATTTTGGTAATTGGTATTCAGTTTTTTGTTTGTGTTTGCTCATGAATTAAGCTCTAATGAATTAGGGAGGGCGTGACAGCTGTTGAGGAACCTTCAGATTGCCCCAATGTTTCTAAAATTAGTTGCAAGTATGCTGAAATCTTCCAGAATTTTTTACAAAGTTCAACATTTCCTATATGGAATAGAATGACTAACACTGGATTTTGGCGGCAACTAACGGCAAGTGAAACTTATTTTTTTTACTAAAAAATTATAAGCGAACATTTATGTCTGAATAATTAGCTTCTAACAATCTATGCGGGAACAATTAAACTAGGTCCGAGAAGGAAGGAGACAAGGTAGCATTCCTGAGGTTGACCTTGGTGAATCAAACATTGCAGAAATCTTGCTTATGGTTCAGGTTGTATTTAGTTTGTAACTAATATTTTTTTTTATATGAGTTATGTTATATAGTATCTGATTTTCGATACACAGATTTCATCAGCAGGATTTGATGATGAAGTTATTAATGTTGAACTTGAGAAAATGGCTGAAGCGTTTGTGGTGGGAGCTTCCACAAATTCACCACCTTTGCCTCTTACGGTACTTGTTGTTCAGGTATCATTTTCTAAATAATAATCTTCTTTTATGATAAATAACACCAATATCTATGTTCTTCCTTTAATCTTTTTATATTTATATGTAGGATCATCAAGGGGTATCCAATGTAGCACCAGCTGATGCCCCATTGCGGTCCCTACCGCTTGTTAAATCCGAAGTTGTTGCAGAAGCAAGGATTCAAGATTATATAAATAATCTTCGGTTCTGTATATCCCCAACAGCCTTTTTCAAGTATTGGCCCTTTCACTTTACATATATCTTTTATGAAGCGTAGAACTTTAATTTTTGAACTTTGAAATCTTGCAGGTTAACACCCTTGCAGCAGAAAAGTTGTATGCACTTGCCGGAGATTGGGCTTGTTTGGGACCTAATACCTTGCTTTTTGATGTATGTTGTGGGACTGGAACAATTGGTCTTACTTTAGCTAACCGTGTTGGAATGGTAATGTACTATCGCTGTTTTTTTCATGATTTTGATGATAGGTTTTAAAACGTGAATCATGAACTAAAACTATTACGGGGTTGGTTAGATTTGCATTTTGACAGTGTTTACTTATGTGATGTATAATTGTTATAATCAGATAATCAACAGTAACCAAATAAGCTGTATAAAATAGTTTCAGTTAAAGTTACAACAATAAGATATTTGAGTGTTAAGCAAATACTTATTATTGATGGCACAGTAGTAAAATGGACCAAAAAGGACATATTTGTGACGGAGACATTTTCGCAAATTGAGAATAGAAGTTTATTGAATCAGGTTAAAGGAAGGGTAAATATATAACTTGTTTTACCTTATATAGCCAGTTACGTAGCTGCTGGTATGAAATTGGTTATTTGACTCTAAATAATCAAGAAGCAGAAACTGTCCATAGAAACATTATTAATTTTGGCTTGCAATTCTTTTGTTAGGTTGTTGGAATTGAAATGAATGCTTCTGCAGTAGCTGATGCAAATAGGAATGCTGAAATAAATGGCATAAGCAATTGCAGGTTTGTCTGTTCAAAGGTGCGGCTAAAAAGACGAAACTTGATGAAATTCAGTTGACTCTTTCAAAATTAACATACTTCAATGCATTTTTTTAAACCGTTTTTGGGCATTGTGCAACAGGCCGAGGATGTGATGGGATCTATACTAAAAGAGTATTTGACAAAAGAACCAGATGCTAATAAAGAAGAAACAAGTGCCCCTGAAGACAAATCGCCAGATGCCGAAGATAGTAAGATGCATCATTTTGATAATGTTGTTGCCATTGTGGATCCGCCCCGTGTTGGACTTCATCCCACTGGGAGTAACGATTTTCCGCCTTTTTTTATTAATTGGTTGGTTCGGGGTGAGATTTATCTTTAAAGTGATACAAATGTAGTTAAAAAAAGTAAACGGTCAAAAAGTCTCCCAAAGTTTGTTTTTTAACACATGAAACCTCCTGAAAATATGTATGAATTAAGGGGTGTTTGGGGTTGCATTTTGAAATGGATTTTTAGATTATTGCGTTTTGAAAACGTAAATAATCAGTTTTTAGTGTTTGGGGTTGAGTTTTGAAATGAATTTTTAGGCTACCAAAAACGCAATAATCTAAAAGCAGCTCCATCCCTGCTTTTCCAAAACGCAGAAGCTGTTTTGAAAAAATCAATCCCAAACACCCTCGAAGTCTTTTAAAAATATATACTGCACAAAAATGTTCTCGTCAAACTGACAGTCTGACACGACCCATTACAATTGTTGCCTAACTCGCAGATTATACCGTTTCTATTAACTGTAAAGTGTTATGTTTTATGGAATTTAGGTCATGCATAATGCATTGGACCATTTAACTTTATTGTTTTATGGTTTTGGTGACTGCAGGTGATTAAAGCTCTCAGAACTCATTCGGGTTTAAAGAGGCTTGTGTAAGTTTCCATCTTTTACATTTCTTTATATTATTTATTTACACCAATATTATATGATATTCAACTTAACATCAATTCTTTTCACCTTAATATACAGTTATATTTCTTGTAATCCGGAGAGCTTAATGGCAAATGCTATTGAGCTTTGCGCTCCGTCTGCTGATAAAACTGAAAAAGGGAACAACCAAAACAGAGGATGGAGAAATATGAGTAGTGCTAGTTTGGCCGCCAGAGAGCCAAGTCTATGCCCGTTTCTGACCCATTTCAACCTATTAAAGCCATGGCTGTTGATCTTTTTCCCCATACGCCACATTGCGAATTAGTAATGCTTCTTGAGAGGTAATAAATTATCTGTTTAACATTACATGAGCCAGAAACAAAACCTTCTGTCTGTTGTTTATTTATTTATTCATACAGTCAACAACTTGAATAGGTAACACCAAAATTTTGTACTTTGTGAACTCAGTTTTGTATTTTTACTTCACATTACGCTTCTTGCAATGATAATGGCGATATGGTGTATATCATAGATAGCAAGGTAGATGGATTAATAGCGGGTTTGGGTTCAAACGTGTCATCGTTATTGCATCAAAGCCAGAATGAGTTGACCCATAAACACTTGTCTGTTTTTAAGATATTCTGATAAATAATGAATGTGTAAGTTGTGATTGCAGTGCTCTATTTTGTTTAATAAAACAATTTAGGGCGACTCGGTCTGTTTTCTTTTTGAACTGTTTTATCAAATTGACACATTTGATATTAAAAAAAAAAAAAAAAAAAAAAAAAAAAAACAAATCGATTCGTTTTAAACTGATGGAAAAATAAGTAAGAACCCAACTGTTGAAAACTTTTAGACCATTTTCTTTTGCTTTTACAGGTATATATGTTGACTAGCAGTTGGGTGCAATTTATTTGCATCTTTCTTATAGTCATGCTTATGGTTCCTTTTTCTTTTGTGTTCTTTTCATCTTTGAGGCTGTCCAGTAGGCAATAACAGTGGCATAATGGGTCTTTTTATTATTTTGTTTCTCTTTAGAATTTGCTATTCGGTCTTTACGCTTTTTACTATTTTAGTCTCTTAGACCGTTTGTATAAAAAAATCGCGGCTGAATTTTGCGAAGCGATAAACCAAACTGTCTAGGTTGGGTTGGCCTTGGTTTATAACACGCGCTAATTGTATTTTACTTGCGTCAATGTAGATCCACCAAAGCTTAATCAGTTAAAACAATGTATACCAAGACTTAAATATAACTTAACAAACTAAGCAAAGTACTTTATAAGTCATTTGTCTATGCTTCCGATGTCAGTTATATCATATTTGTTAAAATTACACGTTAAATGATAAAAATTTCAACTGTCTTTTTAAGAATGGACAACTCACACACCTATTAATCATACTCTTAATGAGAGATGTACCCTTTTCCATCACATATTTGTACCACTAGGTTATAACTTCTTTGAATCTTTAAATTTTGTACTAGCGGTAATTTTGAATTTAAGGATTTTGTATAAAATAGTTATTAAGAAATATTCATAATATAATGTTTAATTTAAGAATAAAATTTTGTATCAAAACACACTATTATGCCCCTCATACATGTTTCCAGGGGTTCTTTTCGTATATTTTCACTAATTTTTGCAATATTTTCTACTAAATTTTTCAATTTTTCCAAATCGAGGGGTTCCTTTTCTAGATCTGCCCTGGCCATATGTTTCATCTTTTAAATATTACAAATTCTCGTATCATAAATACTAAAGCTCAAAACACTTGTAACATGCAACATGTAACCTACTAACCTGTTGGAATTTGATGAAAACATGGATCCATTGGCTTTTTGTTTGGGGTAAAGGTAAATAAAAGGACATAAATGTCATGAATTTAAAAGTAGACATACTTGATATTGTGATTTTTTTTTTTCCAAAATATGATTTTATATAAGTTTTTTAGAAAAACATATAAATGTTAAAAATTCAAAAACTAGTATATTTGGTGATCATCATCATCATACTCAGTTAATCCCACCTATAGCAAAGTTAAGGTAGGGTCTGAGGAGGTTAAGATGTAGACAGCCAGTGGCGAAGCTTGGTTCGCCAATTGGCGGGGGCCGGACTCAATTTTTTTCGATCGGTAGTGGCAAATCGGCGGGGGCCGGACTCAACCCTGACTAAATTTACCTACGAAAATCGCAAATTTTCACTACTGCGCCAAAAAAACAGGGGGGGCCAGGGCCACCCCTGGCCCTCACATATGCTTCGCCCTTGTAGACAGCCTTACCTCTACCCTAGAGCTGGCAATGGGTAACCTGTTAAGACACGATAAGACCTGTTTGACTGAAAAGTACACTATTTGATTTTATGACTTTTTTTAATACTTAGAATTAAGAGGCAAAAATCTTTCATTTCCCTTTTTTGGTACATAAAACATAAAACTGTGTTATAAATATGAGATATAATGAGTTAAACGAGTCGTGTTCATGTTTAGAACTTGATTTGTTCGCGTGCGTCAGAGACCTGTTAACCTGCTAGGGACACGATTTGCCAGCCATACTCTACCCCTAAGAATAGAGAGGTTGCTTCCAGTGAGACCCCCGGCTCGATGTGGTTTGGTATCAAGCTTTGGACATAAGGCACAGAACACTTAGCAATCGGGACAAACCCGATCAGTGCATGTACCCCTTTGTCTTTTGGCTATCCACGCCACCACATGATGCATGATTAGCCGTCCGTCGTTTTTAACGTTATTTTCACGAAATTAGTAAAATAACGTTAAAACTAGTGCAACTTTAGTTTTGCCCCCCAAAGGCCACACATATATACATACATATATATATATATATATAGGGCAATTATAAAATGAAAACCCTCTTGAGTTGAGAAAACCTCGGAAACCCATGTAAAAAATCATTATTTTTTTTTGAAAAAAATAACCAATGTAAAATACATGTTTTTAAGTGTTTTGGGCCAAAAAAATAAAAAAAGCGCCGAAGGGATTTTTTAAAAAAATAAACAAAGCTGCGAAAACACATGTTTACACCTGATAAAAAACAGCAAATAGCTGAAAACATATGTTTTTTTAGCAACTTTGTTTATTTTTTTTAAAAAAATCCATTCGGCGATTTTTATATTTTTTTGGCCCAAAATGCTTAAAAACATGTATTTTACATTGGTTATTTTTTTCAAAAAAAAATAATGATTTTTTACATGGGTTTCCGAGGTTTTCTCAACTCAAGAGGGTTTTCAATTTATCCTTCCCCTATATATATATATATATATATATATATATATATATATATATATATATATTTGGTGATGTATGAAATTATTATTTTTTTTTCCTAAAACAATGTTGCTTTTGGGGTTTATGGTTTTTGGGGTATGTTGTATTCATGGCACTAAGTGCATAACACATCATACATTCACAATACACATAATTATGGTATCATGGGGATTTACTTTATCTTGCTACGGTTAATGATCATCACAAATTTAAGATCCAAATTTTAATTTGTTCACTAACACCATCTCCATCATTCACATATTACTTGTGTCCTTGTTCTACCTTTTTGCATGACAAAATTGCTTTTCTAATTCTGTGTTTTTATTTCTTATTATCTTTATGTAATATTAATTTAAGGGGTGTTTGGAATTGATTATTCAAAATAGATTACACGTTTTGGAAAAGCAGGGGTGGAGCTACTTATAGATTATTGCGTTTTGGTAGCCTAAAAAACTGATTATCTACGTTTTCAAAACGCAATCCAAACATTAAAAACTGATTATCTGCATTTCAAAACACAATAATCTAAAAATCAGATTCAAAACGCAATTCCAAACACCTTCTTAATTGGCTATACCTCTTATGGTGGCTCAATTTTGTCAACAAATATTTTTGACAATTGTTCGTCTTTTTATTAGATTACACGTGCAAGCCAAAGAAAATTTGTATCAACTTTTTTGTTAACAAGAAAAATTACACACGCAAAGGAAAAATTGCATTGATACTTTACATGACATACACGTTTTTATGCTAAAGGAGTTATGATGCTTATGACACTATAACCGACATTCAACTTGCGTTACGTAGTAGCTATTTACTACATACGGATACAGTGGCGGATCTACAATAAAATTCAGGGGTAACGTTTAAATTCTTTTTTTTTCCTTGAGCTTTCATGTAATTTAAACGAAACAAAAATAAAATCATGATGATAAATAACGTTAAACACATACCTAATAGATTTCTTCTCTTCAGTTTTTGAAAGTTTGAAATCAAGTCATTACCTTGGTTAAAAAAATGCGCGAAGCATACAAAAGCGACAGGGCTAAATTAACAAAGGTGCGCACGCCGCAGAGTTGATTTTGCACCAAAAAAAGCACGCCCCGGCTACGCTTTTTGAACAGCTTGTGCCTCAGATTGTATAAGACATTGAGGTTTGCGCCTCACGCCTAGGCGTGCCTTAGGCACGGTTTTTAAAACCAAGGTCATTAAATCCTGTTCTTTTCTTTATTAAAAGCTTCTCTTTCGACCGCACAAATTAGAACATTGTTCAAATACTCCTCTCCCATGGAGTGAGAGGCAGAGTGTTCACTGTTACTTTTTTTTTCCGCTCTTGATAATTTTCTTTTATTTTTACTTGTTCAAAACCTTAACTATGGTCAATTGGCTTGTATATTTTAATTAAGAACTTATAAATGGAACAGTTATGGCCTATGGGCTTCTATCTTTTTTATGTTGTCTTTGTACTAAAAACTTTTAGGGTGTTTTGGGTTTCTAAAAACTTTTAAGGGGAAACATTACATAATTTTCAGGGGTAACGTAATACAAAAAACGTAAAAAAAAATTGCACTACACGAAAAAGTTAAGGGGTAGCGCCTCCACATATGTCTGCCCCTATTTGGCTATAAACATAAAATCTTAAATAGCAAACGATCTAAAATAACATTTTTTTTAAGTCTAATAAAGTCTGCTCACCCACGTACACCTATAGCAAAAGGCCATCTAAGTCTGTGATTGCAGATACCGTCGGTGACCCAACCCGTTACCAATTCCAAGAGAAACCTACTATCCGAAGTCCCACTATGATAAAACCCCTGACTCGCATATGATATTTTGTCACGAACGAAATTCCAACCGACGACTTTCTCAAGAGAAAGTTATTCGGATATCGCTAAAGCACTGTAGTGATCCAAAATAACTAACAGTACACATGAGAGGCATTGCTTTAGTGGTATCCGAATTATTTCTATTAGAAAAATAGTGCAACAAGAAAAAAAAAACCAACAATGGGTCACTATTAAACTTTTGCCCTCTTTACCATAATTTACAAAAAATGGGGTCACTTGAGACTTCTCTCTCTATACACACACATATAGATGTATACACACATATAGATGTGGGTGTGTGGGGGGGGGGGGCATGTGTTATTATGTGAAGATTATAAAATATTGCAAGAACATATAAAACAAAATAAAGCATGCACCTTAGAACAATTAAAAATAAAAGAAAATGATATAAAGGTAATGTTTATTGCTTTTTACTCTAAAATACGAAAAAAAAACTTAATAAGTTAGTATTATTATTTTTTGTTTATGTATATAACCTATACATGTGCAGGGTATGACAAATATTAAAAAAAAAAAAAAAAAACATGTGAACACATTAGTATGATGGTTTTTATGTACATAATATATATAGGTGTATGCAGAAAAGAAACCAACAATGGGTCACTATTAAACTTTTTCCCTCTTTACCATAATTTAGGAAAAATGGGGTCACTTGAGACTTCTCTCTCTCTATATATATACACACACACATATATAGATGTATATACACACACATATAGATGTGTGGTGTGTGTGTGGGGGGGGGGGTGGCAGGTGTTATTATGTGAAGATTATAAAATACTGCAAGAACACGTAAAACAAAATAAAGCATGCACCTTAGAACAATTAAAAGTAAAAGAAAATGATATAAAGGTAATGTTTATTGCTTTTTACTCTAAAATACGAAAAAAAAACTTAATAAGTTAGTATTGTTATTTTTTGTTTATGTATATAACCTATACATGTGCAGGGTATGACAAATATTAAAAAAAAAACATTTGAACACATTAGTATGGTGGTTTTTATGTACATAATATATATACGTGTATGCAGAAAGCATGACAGTTAAAAATTAATACGAACCCATGATAAAATATTAAGCGATTTAGATTTATTGTTTTAGTTCTCGTAATATTAAAAAAATATGTGAACACGTTAGTTTGATGGTTTTTATGTACATAATATATATACGTTTATGTACTATGTAGGAAGCATGACAATTATAAATTAATACGAAACCTTGATAAAATATTAAGCGATTTAGATTTACTGTTTTAGTTCTAGTAATAGTTTAGTAATTTATAAAGATCCACACCATAGATTATACTAGATAGTTGGTTTGTAAACTAATAAAATGTTGATCTTTGTTTAGGTATAAGAAAGTGAAGCCTTGCTTGCATACTATACAGTCTACACATGCTGCTCAAAAAGGAATGTATCATGTATGGTTACAAAGTAGTCCATGTGATCTTTGTTTAGGTATAAGAAAGTAACATTAACAGAATTCTCCATTAAGCCAATGTGACATCATTATCAAGATTCTGTGATGGACACAATTGAAATAAAGGGCAAATTAAAAGGAAAAGAAAAAAAAAAGATTGTGGGGTTGGGGGGGATGTTGTGACTAATGTTAAAAAGCCATAATATAGAAGGATATATATGAGTATGGAAGTAGGCCCATTTCTCAGTTTTTTTTTGTGTGAGAAAAAAATGAGGGATTTAAATGACACCACCATACCATCTATATGATTATATAGCATTAAAGATACCCTTCTTTTCTTTCTGTCCCTCTCTCATCTTTCATCATTTTTCTTCAACATTTTCATATCAACATTGTGTGTCCAACATAAATAAAAACTTTATATGAAATCTGAAGAGAATAACAGTATCATGTCTATAGCTGAAGACCATGATTCAAGTTCATCACATAGTGAAGAAGTTGTCATCCCTATTCACAAGGCTGGTTTCCACTTTCTTCCCTTATTCTTTTGATCTTTTTTTTCTTGATTCAAATCACTGAATTATGCTTAATCATATATATTCGCTTATGGGCTGCGCCGGTCTTTCGTAATCAAGTCACTTATTGCAGAAGTTGTGATCTTCTTAAGTTTCTAGCATGTGTGTTTGTTTGTTTGTGATGTCAACTTCATGGAGCTTCATGCTGATCAAGTGTTTAGCTAAGTCAGTCATTATATATAATCTGAAAGAAATAAATTTTGTTATGATAATATGGTTATTTTCATTGCAACTTGGCACAGGGATGATATATATGTGCTTGTATGTTAATGTTATTAATGAAATGGTGACTTTATGCTAGTTTTAGATAATAACTTTTATGTTTATTAATCTTGTCATATATTTTATAGTTGTTTCTTTATTATTTCTTTATTATTTTATGAATAAATTTATGTTATCAACATGAAAGTTTGCCTATTTCTAGGAGGGAAGATCAATGGAGTTTCATTCTATCTTTAATTCTAATGCCAAAAGATTTTGAATTTGTTGGCTTTATGGAGTCATGACACTTTTTCAGATTCATCATAGAGAATTTTCTTAGGAGCAACAAATTATTGCTTTTATTTAAAGTTTTTTGGACCAAAAACACTTTCTCATCCATGCTAGCAAACTCTCTTGATTTTCTAATTTTAATTGATTTTTATAAAATAGTAAAAAAAAAAAATATTATTAATCTCTAAAGTAGGTTTCAAGATTTGTATCCCTCATGATAGGGGTGCTTTAACTAATCAATACACATTATATTGGCATTCATTTTTGCAACATATACTAAACAAACACATGATCTGTCAACTTATGATTTCAACTTAAAAGATAGCGAAATCATTACTTTAACTGATAAAAAGACGTTACAAATCTGCGGCGTTATCATTGTTCGTTTGTATAACGAGGATGAACATGCATAACATGTGAACTTGTTTGTGTACTTGTATTAGAATTCAAATTATATTAATAATCTTAGGTGTAAAGTTCCTGATTTTAGGGAATAAAAGCAAGCACAAAAGGCTAATCCTTGTTTAGAAGCAAAAAGTAATCTTACTTTTAATTAACTTTTAATCCCACTTATATATCCTTATGATCACAAGTTTACATCACTAATCACTAAATTAGTGGCATACTCTACGCAACTCGAAAGGCGAAAAAGCTATATGTGCTTTCGAATTGACATTTATGTTCTTGTGATCATGAGCTTGATATAACTCAACTTAGTGCAAAATGATTTGGATTGCATTAATTTATCAAACAAATCTTCCAAAAGAACCAAAAGTTCTTTCCTTTTGCAATCAAAACTAGTTTTTACATGTGGGTATTTCTTAATTTTTATGAGTTCAAAAGGCAACACCTTCCTTGTCATGGCAATGCGCTTTGAAAGTGATTACGCGATATAGAATCATCAAAGTAACATAATCAACTGCAGCTGAACTTATTGTAGTAGATAGTGTATGAATGTGCTTCTAGTTTTTTTTTTTTTTTTTTTTTTTTTTTTTTTTTTTTTTTATAGATCATAAACCCTTTTCTTTGATTGATTAACAAATTCTACTTATATATTTTATTATGTGTCTTATAAAAATGTGACAAATACTTATTTTTTATGGTTGCCTAATGCGCGAGACTTCAAAACATGTGTTATATTGTTTATTTGTTCTATCTCATGAATTTTGTTCATAGTTTCAGGTTGAAGAAGAGATTTCTACTGCGAATACCGGTTCACCAACTTGGAAAAAACAAAATCTGTTCTTGGAGATACCATCAAGAACAACACAACCCTCTTCGTCTCAAGAATCGGT
Source organism: Ambrosia x helenae (assembly GCA_030844895.1). Classification (NCBI taxonomy): domain Eukaryota; kingdom Viridiplantae; phylum Streptophyta; class Magnoliopsida; order Asterales; family Asteraceae; genus Ambrosia; species Ambrosia x helenae. Next base: position 2,889,679 of record CM061228.1, read on the forward strand.
TCAAATCAAGATACCCTCAACACCAACTCCTAAAAAAGTAAATTTTAATCTGGCAACACAGAATAGAACAAATGCAAATGCATCTCCAGCAAATTGTTCTTCAAGAACCAAATCATCAAAGAAAAGCCTACTGCCGAAACTAAACTTTATAAACAGGAATACAAGTCTTGATGTAGAAAAGACTGATGGTAGTTATGTAATGCCAGCAGCTTCATCTTCTGTAATGCATGAAAAGCCTTCAATACCGCGATCATGGTCACTTACCAAAATCTTTACCCCTCAGAGGACATCTTCTTTGCCTGTTACGCCCATTGTACAGTCAGATCAAGAATCTGTACTGGGAAACTCAGGCGGTTCGCTTAATTTGGAGGTACGTTGACTTTCGTCCCATTAAGTTCTATGTGTTGACTATAGATAGTTGGGAAATGGGTCAGCTTTAGTTGTGTTCTATCTCAAACCGGTGAGATAAAAAAATGATAGTTATAAGGCGAACGGGTCAAATGGGTCAAACGGGTCAAAGTCACCCAAAAGTCTATATTTAATGCATATAACATCCTAAAATGTTTAAAGAAACTTTAAATTATTACTGTAATAATTCTTTTGTAGTAATAATAAATAAATCAACTTTTATTAACAAAAAGTGTTCCGGGTCACCTTGCTATTTCAAGATCAAGTTGTTTTGACCCATTACCCAACACGTACTACCCGACCCATGTAGAAAGCTCTCATTGATGATAATTGTATTTGTAGACATGTAAAAAGTTGCAATTCTTTTCCATGTGGTTTGTTTGTAGACTAAAGTCCAAGTGCATATAGCGAGGTCACGCTCAGTCCCAGTCCTGAATAAAGATACAAGTATCAAGAGAATGGATTCCTTTTTCCGCGTGATTCCTTCAAATCCACGAGTGAAAGATTCTGATACTGTTTCCCCAACGCCTTCTCCAACTAGTGACAAGGGTGATTATAAATCTTAAGCCGTATTTACATATCTGGTTATAAAGCTTGATTGTTTAACTATTGTTCTTTAGATAATGAAGAAGGGGGTGGTGAAGATATACCCGAAGAAGAGGCGGTTTGTAGGATATGTTTGGTTGAACTATGTGAAGGAGGAGAAACACTGAAAATGGAATGCAGTTGCAAAGGCGAGCTTGCGTTAGCTCACAAAGATTGTGCAGTAAAATGGTTTAGCATCAAAGGTAACAAGACTTGTGATGTGTGTCATCAAGATGTCCAAAACCTACCTGTGACACTTTTAAGGATACAAAGTACTGTTAGAAACCGAAACATTGGTGCTAGTAGATCACAACAAATGGAAGTAAACGGATACGGGTAAGTTAATCTTAACCATTCATTTGGGGTCATTCTTTATCACTTTCGGTTTGAATTTGATTTTCGGATTTGTATCTAAACCATTTCCATTTGAATTTGGCAGTGATGTTTATAGGGTGTGGCAAGAAGTGCCAATTCTTGTTATTGTTAGTATGTTGGCTTACTTCTGCTTCATTGAACAGCTTTTGGTAAGGCTTATAAGAATATCATTTAAGCTTTGTTTGGGATAGTGCTTGGATACAACTGATTATCTTATTATTCTAGAGTGAAACAATCAGTTCAAAACGCAATCCCAAACAATCCTTTAGTTGAATTCGGGTTTTAAAGCATAGAAATTTTGATGATACTACATTTTTTTATGAAGGTTGGGAACATGGGTACAAGTGCAATCGCGCTATCTCTTCCATTTTCGTGTGTGTTGGGTCTTCTTTCATCTATGACCTCTTCAACCATGGGTAAGTAAAGTACAAGGTCAGGTTTTGACAAAAGTTATGGCATGCCCGCTAACTACGGTTTTGTAAAACGACAAACCAAATCAGGCGAGTTGGATAGGTTGGCTGGGCTTATTGGTTTGACGGTTGGGTTTTGATTGTTGGAACCGAGTTCCAAAACGTAGTCTGTATTGGTCAATCGTCAAACCGGCCAACTTGTACTGTGTGTTAACCACTGTAACATATCTTTAAAATCTCAAATATTCTGATTTCTTTACAGTAAGAAAAAGATTTGTGTGGGTATATGCATCGATTCAGTTTGCGTTGGTTGTAATCTTCGCGCACATTTTCTACTCTCTGGTAAGCAGCCTAAAAACTGTATCAATATCTTTCACACACACACACGCGTGCGAAAATACACTCACTGTATAATTAATATTTCGAATGTCGTTTCCAGGTTCATGTTCAGCCTGTTCTGTCGATTCTTCTAGCAACATTTGCAGGCTGTGGGGTTGCAATGAGCGGCAGCTCGATTATTGTCGAGATTTTAAGACTAAAAAGACAGTGGTGGCAAGACAGATCTGCAGATCAGCAAATAAACTCCCAAATAGTTTTACGTCCTGAACCGAGACGCACCCAAAACTACATCTTCATCGCCTCATGTTAATCCTCAACAGGAAATCGAAACAGAGGATACAGAAGCTCACAGAGGAAGCTAAATCATAATTACATCAACGTCTCAACAGTTTTAATTGAGATAATGAGTGTATGTTGCCAAAATCTAGATCCGAATATTGATAATTGAAGAACAATATACACAAACATCATGAAAATTAAATCTATTGATGTATTGTGATTGTTATCAATGATGTTCTAGAGATTTTATCTAAATGAGTTGCACAACAAATTGATTTCGAATTCAATCATCTACTACTCTACTAGTCTACTACGTTATTATGCAATAAAATTATTCTTAAATATACAAAACAACATGAAAACATTAAAATGTGATCAACGTTGTAAAAAATTAAAGGAGATTTATTGGATTGTAATTTTAATATGCAATTTTCAGTTTTATATTTATATACATACATTTTTATATGAAAAAATTACAGAAATCATCATTTATGCTTGCAACGTTTTCGAGTGGTTGTTATTAAACTTCAAAATTGACGAGACCTGCAAGATTTTACAACATAAATGATGATTCTCATCAATTTTGAAGTTAAAAGACAACCACTGAAAACCGTTGTAAACATGAAGGACGATTTCTATAATTTTTCCTTTTTATATATAACTTTTTTTAAGTAGACATGTTTTAACCGCTTCCACTATCCCCTATTATTTTTAAGTGGATAAGACTAATCACCGGAATTTACATATTCTGGCCAGAACCACTATGGGGGTGTTTGGGATTGATTATTCAAAATAGATTATGCGTTTTGGAAAAGCAGGGGTGGAGCTGCTTATAGATTATTGCGTTTTGGTAGCCTAAAAAACTGCTTATCTACATTTTCAAAACGCAATCCAAACACTAAAAACTGATTATCTGCGTTTTCAAAACGTAATAATCTAAAAATCAGATTCAAAACGCAATCCCAAACACCCTCTATACTGCCACCGATTTTTGGCTGATTAGAACCAAGTTTGACCGCCTAGCAATCAATAGGTCAATTAAATCGAAATTACTGGGTAAACCTCCAACTAGCAACTAATTAGAGGCTAGGCGCGATTTTTACGACCATGAAAGTGACTGTAGCCAATGTAATTCAAAATATTTATCTAAATCAGTTGCACAACAAATTAATTTCACATTCAATCATCTATCATCATGATTTAAACCAAACTATTGAATTATTAATCAATATCATAATCATAAATAAACCTGTAACATATTACTCAATTAACACACTAATAATGAGACACAAAACTCGCAGTAACTTGTATGTAAAGACTAAAGAATAGCAGATCCAAAATATATGTGACTAGAATCTACAGCATAATAATAATAACAATAATAATAAGGTATGAAATATTAAAATAATAATGATATAGTGTAACCTTGAGTAGATCTAGATCTAGAGAAACTCTCTTCTGGTAGCGGAACTAAACTCAGCTCGTCGAATGTTCTGTTGACGTTTCTTGTACAACAAGGCACCAAAACCTACAACACACGCAGCAGCAATCACTCCTATCGCTATTCCTGCCTTCTTTCCGCCGCTCATTCCACCGGATGAAGAAGATTTATCCGATTCTTCATTCTTCAACTTAGCTGACACGTCACCTATTAGACAACAACAAAATAATAATAATAATAATAATAATAATATAATAATAATAATAATAATAATAATAATAATAAAAAGTTAAATGTTCATTGCGTAAATATAAATTGTTAGATTAGAGTTTATTTTAAGTATTATAACACGTCACCTATTAGACAACAACAACAAAATGATAATAATAATAATAATAATAATAATAATAATAATAATAATAATAATAATAATAATAATAATAATAATATATAGTTAAAGGTTCAATGCGTAAATATAAATTATTAGATGAGAGTTTAAATTAAGTATTATAAACAAAATAATATTATCATTATAGAAATATGACAATTACACACACTTACCGGTATTATCCGCAGTGTCCGCCGGTGCAGGTGAGGGAGTAGGAAGTTGATCGGAAGCAGTAGACGGTGACGGAGATGGAGAGAGATCTGACGGTGGAGAAGGCGACGGAGGAGATCCGGTCGGCGGTGATACGGCGGAGGGGAGCGGCGGTGAGTCGTCGGAACCGAGTAGTGGAGGCGGAGCAGGTGAAAGATCTGAGGAAAGAGAGAGAGTAAGGAGTAGACTCAGTAGAGTGAAGGTTAGTAGATGATTGAAGGTGTTGAATGACATTGTTGGTTGTTGAAGATGGAATGTAGATAGATCTGTGATGGAATGAATAAAGAAATATATAGAAATTGAAGGTGTAGGGTAAATGGAGAAGAAGATATAGGGGGGTCGAATCTGAATAATAATAATATTATTTGTTAGTGGAGAATTAACCGTAAGGGGATGGATTATGGTGCGTATTAAAAGGAGAAGGATGGTTGGTGAGCTGGCATTTATACTTCTTGTTGCTACTCCACTACCTTTATATACTTTTTTTTCTTCTATTGAATAAATAATAAAGAATATATTCTCCGTTTTGTGAGGTCTTTTTTTTTTTTTTTAACGTGATTTGACTGTACTGATTTTTTTGGTTGCTTATTGATTAAGGTCACCCGGCGGTCCACGATAGGCCTGTCGTGATGGCATGGTCTCCGCGAAACACCGCCTCCCATTAAAATCACGGCCGCGAATGCATTTACCGCGATGGCCATCACGATGCAAAAGTAGCTGTTGGCTAGACAACGATCCCTTGACCATTAAGGGTATGTTTGGCAAGGAGCTTTTAAGAGCTTTTAGGAGCTTCAAGCTTCAAGCTTTTAAGAAAAAACTCTTATTCAATAAAAAACCTTGTTTGGTTGAAGGAGCTGGAAGCTTTTAGATTAGAGAAAAAGCTCTATAGTGAAAAGCTACTAGTAGTAGCTTTTAAGAAAAAGCTTTACTAGCTACAAGCTTTTAATTAGTAAATGACACAATTACCCATTCTATTTTAAAAATAAAATAAAAACCTTCTTTACAAGTTTTTAATTATGCCCATTTTGGTCATTTTATACATTTTATTAAAAGCTCCAGCTACTCTGCCAAACACCAAAATATATTTAAAAAGCTTCCAGCTACCAGCTTGCAGCTACCAGCTTACAGCTACCAGCTAACAGCTTCCAGCTAACAGCCTCCAGCTAATTTTGCCAAACATACCCTAAGTTTCAAAACAACTTATTGACTTATTGGCTTTTTCAAAAAACTAATAAGTCAATAAGCTGTTTGTGTAACCAAAAATCACTTTCTGTTTTGACTTTTGGCTTTTAACTATGGAAAAACTGTTTTTGAAAAGTTAGAAATCCTGGCTTTTGGCTTTTAACTTTTGGAAAAAAATTACAAATTTACCACCCATACAACCGATATTCACAATAAGTTAAGCGAAACACTTAAAAAAGACTATCTATTGACTTTTTGACGTTTCTCATCCGAAAAGTTAATTCAAACACTTTTTTTTAAAACTCATTTTCAAAAAGTCATAAGCCAATAAACACTTTTAACCAAAATCATTATTACATTTCCAAACTCAATCCCAAACACCCTCTAAAACATAGCCCAGCTGAAAACATATATAAAAATAAGCATGGTGAGTTATTATCTTTAACATGACTTATTTCCAAAAAGAAATGTTGCGATTAATTTCGTCAAACTGATGAATGTTACGATTTATTAAGCTTAAAATATTCGTAATGTTTTATTGCCTTAATCACTTAGCTATTTATTTTAACAAAACTATGCGACAATGGAAGCGAAACAAAGCTTAAATGAACGTGTTTTACCGTAAAGAAACAAGTGTTGGGGAGAGAAGAGCCGAAATGAAGATTTCCAATCTTCTCCCCAACACTTCTCTTCATCAAAAAAGCAACTATTACACATAAGTGTTCTGGCTATCAATGTTATATTAGTAATATTGTTAGCATCCACTAAATTATTCAGGATGAAAATAACTATAGTCTCTAGATGTGGTCCACTTTATTGGGTTTAATCTTGATATAATTATTTTTAATTTATTATTTAATTGATAAGTTAATGTGATGTTTATAAGTAGTTTAGATAAGTTTAGTTGGTATAATTATCTAATAAGGAGACATATTTTGACTATAATAGGTCAAGTTATGTTTAGTATAAACAAGGTTTAATGCTTTGTTATTTTGTGTGGTGGTTTGAGTTTAATAAAAGAAAAGAGTCGTGAGTGCGTTTCTCACAATATCTGGTTATTTGTTTGTGACCCGATTGCTCCAACAATTGGTATCAGAGCACATACAATCAAAGGCCTGTTCAATCACCACCGAGGAATACGAACCTGCGAGCGGTTCAGTTTTGTGATCTGTGATAGATCATCCAGAAGTTCTGTGTGATACAGACTTAAAATCGTGAGATACGATTTGTGGGCTGGTTGTGCGAGTCAACCAAGGAAGATATCAAACCGAGTGAGATACGATCACCTGCGAGAAGTGCGGTGTTTACCTGAGTGATTCAGGGTGGTACGGTGTTTACCTGAGTGATTTGGGGTGGTACCGTGTGATGCGGTGAAAAATGTAACATCGCGAAATTTTCCCAAATTTGTATACGTAAAAGCCCTTATTTCTATTACATTTTTTTATCGTTAATATTGTATAAATATGCCAAAGTCCTTATTTTTTTTCCTAACTCACCACGTACATGTATATATATATAAATATATATAATAATAATAATAATATTAATAACAATAATAAATATAACAAAAATCAGATTTTTATTCTTGACCAAACCCAACCCAATAACCAACACACACAAATCCAGCCCAGCCCATGTGCGGCCCAAACCACCAGGCCCAACCCTTCTCCTTCCCACCTGTTTTAAAAAAAATGGTGCTTGGGCCGGGACTCGAACCCGCGCCCAATCCGGTTCCTTTTACACACAACAATTTAACCAGCTGATCTAGCCAGGGATCTTGTTATAATCTTGACCCTTTATAATTATATCACGACTATAAACCATCTCAGTTGACTTGGAAAGTCAACTGAGATCGAAGACTTACCAAAATCACACCACCATTACTCGTAATTAACCTGTAAATGGCATCACAGCGCAATTACCGGCCTTCATTGAGTCAGCACACGACCAATTTTCCATCAATTCTTACCAATTACGTGCTTTGGCGCGTCAAACATTAACAACTCGGTCAAAACTTGCCAATTCGAACACCAAGCCATTTCCCTATAAATTGAAGACCCTCTAACCTGCTACACTCGCCGAACATCTCAATTCAATCTCCAATTTTCCTATTTAAGCTGTTGTTCGAGTGTTTCAATCGCAGTTTGACTTTCGAGCCTTGACCGAGCAATCTGTTAGTAATCGTGTCTGTAAGTTGGATTTTTGTTATGGGTTTCATTGATCGGCCTACACACAATGTTTACCCCATGATTAATTGGGTTAACATTGTGTGATTTAATCAATTGCAATATTAGGGCTCGAATGTGAATTTTTGGGGAAGAAAATGAACGCCGAATAGGTTATTTATTTTAATTAAACTGAAACCAAACACAACCACTGGTCTGGGCAAGTGGTTGTGTCTGGTGCCCACTATCAGAGCCACCCGGGTTCGATCCCCGGCAGTGGCGAGTTGTTTTTCTTTTTTGTTGTTTTATTTTAAAACAAACAAACATTAAATATATATAATACATATAATTTTATAAATTCATTTTTAATTATTAAAGCTCTTTTATAAATGCCAAAAAAATTATTTTAAGCTAATATGATGAAAAAGTTTCACCCACAATTTTTAGATTTCAAAAATTAATTTATTTAATATATATAATAATTAAATCAATTTTATTCTATTATATTTATAAAATTTCATTAAAATATCAAAATAATTTTATAAATTTCCACAAAAATTATTCTGAGTTTATATAACAATAAACTTTTCTGAAATGATTTTTATTTCAGAAAAATCATTTATTTAATATTTTTAATCAATTTTTGTTAGTTTTATTCATAATTAAATCATAATAAATCCAATTTTTAATATTTTTGCACCAAAATTTTATACAAATTATTTCTGATTATTTAGAACAGAAATATGAATTTTAAACTAATAATTCTTTAATTTTAATATTTTTAAATATTAAAGTTAAATTTTGACAATTTGTTATAAATAGAATTAATATTCTATTTTAAAGAAAATAATTTTGTAAAAATTATTTTTATACTTTAAACACATTATTGTGTCCATCTTAAATTTAAATTTCATAAAAAGAATTTTTGTTTATTTATTTACAAAAATTCTCTCAATTATCAAACAATTTTAATAAATCAAACGAGCATTTATCCTCAAAATTCGAAGCCCTAGAACGTATACATTTGTAGACTAGATAGACTTATTTATTACCTTATTATAGGGTGATATTTGGCATTGTTTGGGCAACACCATTATTCAATCTTTTCAAGAAGTATAACATTTTGCTAAGGTGAGTTTTACATAGCCCATTTTCTATTTATCACCATTTTTGGGGTGAAACATGTTACAACATTATTTATGCAATTCAATCATCAATGTGTCTATGTGTATTTCTATGTTGCATTATGTCTTGAACATGACTAGGGTAAGCACAATTCTAGCATAAACATTCATCAGCCGACGGTATACATTGATAGATCTATTGGACTGACAATCCTACCCGGATACGTGCCTCCTACAAGGTTGCGTGGGTGTTTGTTACTGCAATATAAACGAGTGAACCATGAGCGTATGGGATGTACCACAATACAACAGTCACAATGGTTGATTATGCACTCGATTTACTTCTAGTATGTTTTCACATATGGACTAGATTGCCATGACACATGAATTGCACAACAATTTTATTCAACTATCAAAACCTATGTAATTCTCACCAACTTTTGTTGACCCAAAATATTTTCAACTTAACATGTTTCAGGTGCTACTTGCTTGAAGATTTGAATTAATGCTTGAAGATGTGTGCATAGTTTTATTCAATTTGATGTACGAATTCTTGTAGAACGATTGTATGTAATTTATTTAAATCATATAATGAAATTTATTATTCACCATGAGCTACTGAACAATCATCAATACGTGACATCCCGATGTGTCCGCCATCGGTTGGGGTGTTACAAAAAACGAGTACGGTGTGATACCGGACGGTGAGGAACTATTTAATCAATATGTGATAGATTGATTTAAAGAGAGGTGGCTGATTAGTTTGTCTTATGATCAGAGAAAACTAAAACAACGAAGATTGAACTATTTTTGTGATCGGAAAAGTAGTAGGAAGGAACCGACATTGTTTGTTTGCTTTCGATCTGCTAAAAGGATAACTTGGGGTTGTTGTGTTTGCAATCGTAGGAGGTGACAGAGTACTCCGAGAGAAGGAAAAGGGAAGAGGCTGTTACTTTACACAGTTCGCTTTGATAAAGTTATTTGTGTTATTTGCTTATCAAGATACTGTGTTTTTTTCTCCCGATCAGCAAACATAAGTAATGGTGTTTTTTTTATTAAATTTAGATAAACCAAGTGAGAGACTTGTTTAGTTTTGGGAATCGAGTTCAACCTTTGCGATAAAAAAAAGAGAGAGATTACCAAGTAAAGAGAGAGAGAGAGAGAGAGAGAGAGAGAGGGAGATTACCGAGTAAGAGGAGATATGATTGTGTGAGGCAATCAAAACATGGTGATAAATAGATCGTGTGATGCGATCTAGACTAGTAAGAGACCGAATATAACTTGTAAATAGTGTGTTCAAAATAAGTGATGATGAACTTGAGTGGTTCAAGGAGGAGACTATCGGACCATGTGATACAAATTGGTGTGATGAAGATCATGATAGTGATTATCATGAGGATGATAATCGAAACTAATGGGCTCGAGAAGAAACAAGAAGTGTGGTTGCCGAGGGGGCATGAAAAGCATGTAAACGTTTTGGTTATCAAGTGGGAGAATTAAGTATCGTCAATGTGTCAGTGGATCAAAGACGGGTATTACTTGGAATCAAGGATCTTGGTGGGATCATATCAAGATTAAGGGGGAGATTATTGGGTTTAATCTTGATATAATTAGTTTTAATTTATTATTTAATTGATAATTTAATGTGATGTTTATCAGTTAAGTTTAGATAAGTTTGGTTGGTATAATTATCTAATAAGGAGTCATATTTTGACTAGAATAGGTCAAGTTATGTTTAGTATAAATAGGGTTTGATGCCTTGTTATTTTGTGTGGTGGTTTAAGTTTAATAAAAGAAAAGAGTCGTGAGTGCGTTTCTCACAATATCTGGTTGTTTGTATGTGTTTTGTGACCCGATTGCTCCAACACACTAAACAAAAGTCAAGAACTTTTGTACATTAAAAATATGTTCTACCACTTGATGTACTTCCGATAAAGGCGGGATCTAGGATTTCTATATATCCTTCTTACTCTATTATGATCACCCATTGATGTATTTCTCTTATGTTTTCCAGATAAATCATAATGGAGGCTATATATTCCGAGTTGTATCATAAGTACACTCAACTCAAGGTTTCTGAATTAGAGGAGCTAAGTTTGGATCAATAAGAAAACTTTAAGACCGATGTGTTTCAATCCACACGTTATTTTATTTAAATAATTATGGACTTAATAACTCAACCCTGGCGCCTCCCGGTAGTTAAACTTTTACCACAATTTTTATGTACTGAGTCTCCCCTCCCTCCTAGATTTTACCGAAAACGAAATTCAAGATCTTCCGTTGCATCTCATGGAATTAGTTAATACGGAGTACAATAGTTACAAAATCATTTATTTTGAAGTTGCAAATACAAATTTTGAGTTTTTGAAGTCAAGATTTAGCTCTAGGATTGGGATAGTTACAACTATCTGAATTTTTTTTTTTTTTTTTGGTTTAAAACATTTGTAGTTTTTCAATTGCAAAATTATCAGCCAATTACAAGTGATACGTAGGTAAACGGGCCACAAGTTGCGCCGCTACCCCTTTTTGTATTGCAAAACCTACTCTATTGAAAATAAAACATTGGCCCTTAGCGGCTGGGGAATTACTTTGCATAACTTTCTTCACGCGATCGAGGAGCTTGATTGCTTGCGGGGCCAGCGCTCCAAAAGTATCAAAAGCGAAGGGCACAAACACATGCTGGTTCTCTAGACAAGCCGCTTCATGTTTATCCACTTTTTTGCCCTCAGCTTTCAAAACTGCCTGCCCAGCCACAAAACCCGAATCCCGAAGTCCCACCAATGGGGATACCCCAGTCAGGTCAACACACGCATGCTTGCCTTGCGCCCATCCGAACACAAGAACATCCGCTGGCCTCAATGTGGACCGCCCGTCACGTGGGTCCGTCAAGAAATTCACTGGGGCCTCTTTTTTGGCTGAAATCCCTGCCCTTCGTAAAACATCCCATAGAACATCTCTAACCAGGTCATGTCTGTATTTAAAGCCTGGTAACTCCTTACAATGTAGGGCGTGTTCTCCAAACTTGTCCAAGCGTGTTTTTTTACAGATCGGACACGGTTCGTCGACGGGGAACATGGGAATCATCAGGCGGTATTTGAGGACCGCCCGATATTCGATAGCCGACATATGTTGCCCTAGTCCGTCAATTGGGAGTGTAGTGAGGAAATCTTGAGCATGAGCCTCTTTAAGGCATTCAAACACCGCTTTCTGGCGCGAAGACATGTTAAACTCCTCCTCCATATCTGAATGTGTTGGCACTTTGGGGATTAGTCAAAGGTTGATAGCATCTGAGTTAGTGTTTAACGTGAGTGCATCATCGGTCTAATATGATGCAGCTACATATGAACTGATTGGCTATTTATAACGAACGAAAAGGATATGTTATGTGCACAAATAGGTGATTTGAGACAGGAAGTTGCCTCAACTAGGCAAGAACTTTACTCATGGTACTAACAAAGTAAGACGTTAATCTTTTGTTAATATATAGCAATGTAGATCAGTGTCTTGAAGAAATACGAGTCATCCTAAAAGAAAAAAAATACCTCAAATGAATCGATTAGATATTTGATACTCTTAATATAGTTTACGACTCTCTCTTACGTGCAAGTATAAATATTAAACCACAATGTTGTACTCATAATACTTAGTACTTACGGCTAGATACCTAATACGCAAATAAAATATTAAATATTCTAACATCACTGCAACCGTTAAGCAAATTTGCAATACTTGATGTAACTTGGCAAGTTTTAATAAATGAATAGTATATATTTTTGGTTTAAAAAAATTATAGATGTCGTTACTTAAAACTAAAAGCACAGTGCTTTTTTCTATTTCATTAGATATGTAATTCCCCAAATTTTATGATTCTGAATAGTTAATTTTCTCGAACTTAGGTTAAAAAATAAATAAATGATAAAAATATGGCCCATGCAGGTCTCGAACCTGCGACCTTCGCGTTATTAGCACGACGCTCTAACCAGCTGAGCTAATAGGCCACTTGTGTTATTTAGCAAGTATTACATTATTTAATCGGAAAAATACTAGTTAATCTTTTATCAAAAAGTTTGGTTTTGTTCAACATGAACCCGTTTGATGCGTGTTGAACAATAATTTACATCTTGATGAAAAGCAAATAAAATAAAAGGTTCCTTAGTTCATTTTAAATTAGTAAGTTGTTTTACTTGTTTGTGGTTGGTTTGAACTTTGAAATGATTAAATTGTGAACATATTAGATTGTTTGCAAAATGTAATAAAAAAAATGTTTGTTTAGAATTTGATTATTTGACCTCTATTCGTAGTTTTGTCTAATAATTATTTCGTAATGTTTAATTTGCTAAATCATATGTTTTGTCTAATAATTATTACAATGTGTTGAACTCTCATGGCACGATATAAACTAATTCGAGTTGATGGGTTCTTTAAACTGAATAAAATAAATTACAACTTTCAAGTAGCAGTATAGACTCATTATTAATTTTGTCTAACCATTCAAACATACAACTTCTGAAAAATAAATGTGTAGTTATTCATCACCAACCCATATGCCTTATCAAATAATGTTACAAGATTTAGTATGTATAAATTATATCCATGTCATTTACACTAGTATAAATGACCTATAATTTAGGTATAATTAGTTAATCACATGTATGTGCATTTCCAGGGGCGCAACTTCTTTAGGGTCTGAGGGGGCCACGCCCCCACTTATTTTGACGTAGTGGTGGAATTTTACGATTTTGTAGGTAAGTTGAGTCCGGCCCCCACCGATTTGATCTTCCGGCCACTACTGATAAAAAAAAATTGAGTCCGGCCCTCACCGATTCGAGAACCAAGCTTCGCCACTGTGCATTTAATAAAAAAGGTCCATTGTGTTGGTGATAAAAGTCATATATATTATCATCACAAAGGTAAAAAAATTGTGAGTGAGCCATAAGAACTTTATCATATGATTTGAAGATTGTAGCATGCACAATGTTTCTTTGAGTTTATACAAATGGGAATGAAATGGCAAAACATAAAGCACAAGAAGAAAACATTTGTATTCAAAGCCATAACCTTACAATTTACAACTTAATATCTATATTATATACCTCTCTAAACTCTGTTCATTATGTAGTATTGGTGTGTTCCTTTCTATGCTAAGAACAAGATCCGGCCTCGTGTTACTATCAACATAAACATTGCATATGATGGTTATACTACACAATCCAAAAGTAAATATATATTACTTTCATTTGAAAAACTACAATAAATGTAGCAAGAAAGCAAGAATCATGATGAGGGTCAGCTTATGAAGTGTATTATGCAATGCGTTTTTATAATCCGTTGGACTAGCATTTGGCATCCTTAAGGGACCACTTGATTTAGTAGTAGACACATTAACCGGCTTTTTACCTGAGAACATGATCAAGAATCTTAAACAATGTCTGTGTTTTACATTATGTTAAATGAGTCAAAGTTTGATGGACTTACAGTCGTGGTCAACCCATCCGATCCGTTGACCACCCCAAGTCATAAACAACGCTCCTGTCTTTCAAAACAATGTCTGCATAAAAAAAAAAAAAAAAAAGATGCCGTTGAAACGTAAACAACGGCAAGCGGGTCAGGTAACAGGTCAAAATATGTTTGGGTCAAAGCAGGTGTGGTGGGTGCCCACGAACTTCATTTGACCTGTTTAACTTATTCGACCTGTTTCACTTTTATATTTTACCTAGTTGACCCGTTACCAGACAAATACCACCGCTAGTAACCAAGAACTTAGAAAACATTAATTTGAATGTATGTACCTCCTAAGATTGTGAGTGCTTGACCCTTAACCATGTGAAATCCAATACACCATGCTGTCTTATCACCCTAAAAAGATTTAATTCATGTTCAAATTCGAAACATATGCGCTTGTCGTATTAGTGTACAAAAAGTAGCTTATGATAATAGAGCATGAATCTACCACAGTCTTCTGTCTCAAAAGGTAGTTCTCCGGTTTTAAAACCATAGAAGCATCACCCGCAAAGTTAAAGCTCACATTCGGAAACACCTTAGAGACACTAAAATAATACTAAGATTATTAAATAGAAATACTAATAAAATCATTAAAAATAGCCATGAAATATTCACCTATCCTTAGTTATATAGCACCGATAGTCCTTTGCGTAAAAAGGCTGGACAGACTGAGGAACAGACTTTGTAATCTGCAAACATCATTCAAGACCGTTGAACCATCAGAGAAACGTAACAGGTTATTGCTTCGTTACATGTTTGCTCTTTTGTTCTTACAGCGGTTACAAAAGGAGTATACGCCTCTTCTGCTAGGTATGCAAGAGTTGTTCCAGAATCAAGTACTGTTCCTTTTCGGTTATGTGATGTTTCAAAAACTGATGGATCAATTGATAATGTTTTGTCATTAACAGAAATACTTTGCAGATCTAGATGATAATGTTTCCTGCCAAAAATCGCAGGATACTATATAAATGACCCTTTGTATGCTTAGAAAAACCATTTGTGGGTCGTGTGTAGGTTCGGTAACATCACAAAACAGGTTATTTCCATACCGGGTCGAAATGGATCAGGCCCAGTTGACCAGATAAACTATTAATTGCAAACATAGTAGTTTTTTAAGAAAGCTTACCGTGATGGGACAAGCGGCGTATACACCATGTTTGGATCCATGATTTGACCAAAAACCAAAATACCACCTCCGTCACCATCACCAACAAGACAATGAGAAAATGCGTCCGGGCCTGCTCCTTGTGAAGCAAGTTGCGAAATTACAGATAATCCTTGTTGACCAAACCCGAATATTCCATCAACCGCTCTATCAGGTATAGATAACTCACCGGATTGATATGTGCTGCAACTGTTTTATAACTCTGTTAGATCAAAAAAGGTTTCACCATTCACCAAAATGTATCAAAAGTTGACCAACTTTGACTAAATGTTATTGTCCACTTACCCGAACATAACTGTGGCCGAAGCATTTGATGATGAGTTGGTATTATGAGACATCATTTCCAAATGAAGTAAATCGGACGCATAATATCCTGATGTTGTGCTACCATCTCCATAGTTAAATTTATAAGTGCACTGATTGTTTGAACAATCTGCATCACCACATTGGATTCCAACAGAACATCTTTTGTCCGAACAAGAGATTAAAGAAGATGTTGATGAACTTGCATGGTCATACGACGCAACTGGAATCTGTTTATATTCAAAACACACGCGCACGCGCATACACACAGTGTTATCAACTAATCATTTAAATGTCAAATGAAACCATACAATAAAAGGTGTGTGAACAATACTTTGAGTCCACTAGATGTAGGGCAGCCTTTGCAGTCTTTGCAATTGACCCATAATATATCACTTCCTGTATCAAATTGTACATTATATTCCTTTGGAGGAGAACCCAATTTGACTTTTGTGTAATAAAGCCTAAACACACATAAAAAATTTTAAAATAAAGAAACCTGCAGATTAAACACCAAACAACAAAGAACAATTTCACAAAATAAGGAAAAAGATTGTGATTTTGTAACAGCGAAACATCTTTCGTAGGATTGTAAACGCGCCAAATGTTCAACGTACAGTTCATGAACCATTTTGACGGGAAGTTCGTATACGTACGTTTGTGTACATATGTTCGTTTATAAAATGAACCAATGTGAACAAAGAATTACATTCGATTAATTCAATGAATGAGGTGGCATTCGTTCAATTATGTTTGTAAACATTTGGTAATATGTTCGTTTATGTTTGTGCGTATACGTTCTTGTTCATATGTTAATGTTCAATCATTAAAGTTTTTTTTTAATTTTTAGTTTATTACCCTAACATATAATTAAAATAAGTAGTTACAGTTTATATATATATATATATATATATATATATATATATATGTCTCTGGAAGCAGCATTTCTATCCTCTTAGATAGAGGTATGGTTTGCTACGTCCCACACAAACTAGATCATACGAATAGCTTTGTTATTGGCGATATTTTACCAGGTATGTTTGCTTTAGTGGTTAAAGTCTATATTTGTTTTGGTTGAATATGTGTGTAATCCTTGGGATTAAGGATATTGACTTTCATGTTTAAAATGAAAGGATTTTTTTATTATTCCACAATAAAAGGGCATTTTTCAGCATGATGGTGGGTAAACGGGCAACAAGCTGTGCCGCAACCTCTTTCTGAATAGCAAAACTATCCACGGAAAACAAAACCACGATCCATAGGGGTCGAGATATTGTTATGTACGTCCCTCTGCACTCTGTCTAGGAAATTGTAAAAATCTATAAAAATAGAGAAATAAAGATCAAGAAAGTATATACCCAACATAATAAGGATCATAAGTGCCAAGAAGTGGGAAATCAATAAAATCTTTAGATTTCAAGAATCTACGGTGCCTTAAATAATCTCTATCTCTAATATCACTCAATTCCACAAGATCCAGATTATTATTATTATTATTATGTGGAAAAGCTCTTTCTAGTTTAAGGGTGGCAGGAAAACTAGACACAACAACCAACCCATGTAACAACAACAACAAGGTGGCTGCAATAATAAAAGCCCGCATCCCTTTGAGGACTTTTATTGTATATATATATGTATATGTATATGTATATATGTGCACCAAGAAGCACTATAATATATTGTATGTATATATATATATGTATATGTATATGTATATATGATATGATTAAAAGAAAAGATTAAGAGAATGAGGGGGGAAGAATTGGAATGAGAAGGTTTCAAAAGTGGATGATGTTGAAGGAATGATACGTGAAATGCATGTTTGGTTTGTAATAATCATTGGTGTTGCATGAACGATGAGGAGGAACCACAAGTTTTTTTTTTTTTTTTTAATTAGATGACACCATCATAAGTTTCTAAATACAATATTCATCCAATTGGGTTTCCTGAAATAGATATCGACATGTTTGTGATTTGTTTTTCATAGATTTGCTTCATGAATGAATGAGTTCTTGCTACAAGCCTACGAACTTACATTTGACTAGATAAGTGTTAAAATGACTACTCAATACACATTCAATTCTATGCAATGGGTCAACATGGTTGGGTTTGGATAACATTGATGCTATTTTTTCTTTTATAATACAATCTATAATATTTTACATAAGAAATATTTTCAGGTTGTGCAATGGACTTGAGGATTGGATTGGTTGCTAGTAGATTGTGCTGAGCCCAAGTGATGAGTTGATGGATGTCCAAGAGGTGAGACTTGGTTGATATTAGCGCAATTTAATTCTGGCCGAACCGGGTGTTTATCAGCGAAATGATTTCTAAAGAAACCCAAAACTTCTTTTTTCACTAGCTTTGGTTTAGTAATCCACTTCCCGTTAATTAAAAGGCCCGGAAGCGCATTGGACGCCTTTCTCCCGCTTACAACCCTATGAAAAACAGCCGAGCTATCATCACCCTTGGAGGCCCATTTAACACGAGATTTTTGTTGCAAATCTCTACACTGTGCCATACCTTTTTTACATTCTTCCCAAACCCAAATCTCTTCTTCTTCTAAGCCTCTTTCCTCCATAACGATTTCTAACCTTTGTAATTCATTCTTATAAGCCTCTAACTCCTCCCCTTCTTTTCTAATGATCCCATCCCACCATTTTCTCAGCTCGGTCCTCGCCTGTTTAAATTTCTTCATAAGAACCATGTCAGGCGCTTCAACCATCCCAACTTCCTCAAGCGCCTTGACAGCCACCTGATGACAACCATCCATTTCTAGCCGCGAATTAAACCACCTGAAAGGTTTATGTCCAAATATGGACTCAACCAGAGATAACACGAGGGGGTATGATCAGATAATTCATGCGGGTGGGCTCGAACACACGCCGTCGACCACCTGTTAAAGAAACTTTGGCAAACTTAAATTCTGTCAATTTTACTAAATTTGAAATCCCCATTGTTACCTGCCACGAAAGTGAATCTGTTGCCTCTAGTATAATATTCTTGTAAGCCCATGTCATCAATGAAACAGTTAAAGTCCCACGCACTAGTGTGATTAAACCGGGAGTTTTTTCTCTCTTCTTGGGATCTAACCGCATTAAAATCACCAAAAATTACCTACATCCACTGATGGCCACTAATAACCGCTCTAAGTTTATCCCAAAGCAACCTTTTGGCGACAATTTTCTAAGGGCCATAAATATTAACAATATTCAAAGCCGATCCATCTTATATTAAGTTACCAGCCATAAACAAAAAATTCGAGTCGTATACAGTCACCCGTTTCTTAAACGCCTTAGAATCCCGTATGTTAATTAATTCACCCGATCTACATGAAGACTCCACCAAAACGAAATCAAAATCCCCTCTACCCCAATATTGACACCCCTTAAACCTCTTGACATCCGAAAATTTTCGACTCCTGCAAACCCATAAAATCCACTCCATTCTTGATCCGAAGGTCTTTCACCCAACCCTGTTTCCCCGAGACACCCAACCCTCTAACATTAATAGATAAGAAGTTCATTGAATACCTGATTGTTTGCCTTTTTGAACCCCTTTCTCCTCGACCACCTCAAGAACTAATCCCCAAAAATTATCCATTTGCGCCCCCATTAAGGACCCCATCCGAACAATACTTTCGATCTCCTTCTGAATTTTTGAGCCTTCATCTGTTTGTGATCTTCATCTCTTTCTACTTCTGAATTATTGAAAAGAAGGTCGTGAATAAATTAAGGAGATTCGTTTTGACCATCTTCATCCTCATCAAAAACTGAAGTCGGTTCTTGTATGGGTTCCTCCTAGCCATTCCCAAATTCCTTATTCTTTTCAGAATGTTGGTGAACCCCCTGGTTAATTCCAATAATAGCGTCGAGGCCAAATAGGTCGACATGATCTAGATCCAAATCGAGTCTTGGACGTTTTTTGGCACTGGGCCTAATATCCATTGAAACAAGCCTGTTAGGCACAAGGCCCATTTTTCTCTCATCTATTTTACACTTGCTACCAGCCACTTTATCTATGTTACCTTATTAAGGAGGAGAGATGACTACATTAGTAATTTCCTATGTTTTTTAAGATGGCATATGAAAAGTTTAGTGCTTCACACCCAAAATGTCATGAAATTTTTCCCAATAATACCCTTCTATGCAAAATCCTCTTGTACATCCCCTCTCCTACTTATTATTTATTACATGGAGCAACTTTGGTGAATTCATGTGTGTATGTCACATATGAAACAAAACGTAAAGTTATTTGGCAAAGTTGTTTGTATCATTTAATAGTATATATCGTTAAGTGGTAGGCGTGACCAAAGTGTTACGTGTGAGGTAGTGTAGTCTTGAGAATAAATGTATTATGGAACTAACCTTACGAGTTGTTGAATGGATTATTATTATAATCCACCTAAAATCAATTTATTTCAATAATTCGTACGGATGTTATTATACTTTAGTTGAGATAAGAATAATTATCTTATGTTGTTACAAGTATTCGTTATTTAATATATCATTTAAATAAAAAGTTTTCGATGAATTTTACGTCTTAATGAATTGATACAATTTGATGTAGTTTTTAGACCCGCCGCAACGCGCGGGTTACCAGCCACTTTATTATTGACAACTTTTGAGGAGTCAACCCCATTAAAATCAACTTAATGGAGACATTATTGCTATTTAATAAAGTTATCATGCAAACCATACGTAACTTTGGAAACATCATTAAAATCATAATTCTCATTTAATTCTTCCATTCTAACCTCCGAAGATTGTTCCCTCTAATTATTACCTTGCTTTTCGAACCCAGAATTTAAATAATCCCTGGAGTCTGACGCCGGCATTTGATCGTTGATCACCGGAGGCGGCTCCTCTGATTTGGCTTTAACTAAAAAATCCGGTTCCCAGTCACCGACCTCTTTCGCTACCCATATTCAATACTTGCGCCCCTTCCATTGAAGTACTACCTCCTGTTGAATCCGCTTCCCATCGGACATTAAAACACCAACATAATCATACGACATGTCTGAATCCCAACAGTCATTCTTACCGACTTGAATCACTTTACCAAACACCTCCCCTACCCGATTGATCACCTCATTATCGAGAAGATGCAGAGGAGCGCCTTGGACACGTAACCATGCAATACGTTCGAATGGGAAGGTTTGACCCATCCAAATCACCCCCGATTGAAAATTTAACTTCATTTCCTTCGTTATATGGTAGAAACGCTCAGCCACCTCACCGGAGTTAAAAGACACTATAACCATCATGACACCCATGTACCGCACTACACCTTCCCCCGCCGTCATCCTTTTGACTATTTCCCCTACCGTCTTTAGAGCCTTGAAATCTACCATCCTAGCAATAATCGCCTTACCCAACATGTGGTCATGACCCTTATAATCATCAGGAAGAACAATAACTTTCTCCTCCCTTTGATTATTAGCCTGACCCAAAAATGCCTCCTTAAAAGTAGACGAACCAGTATACTTATCATAACTAACTTCCTTCCCTTTCTCAGTCTTCCGACTATCAGTTGGAACTAATCTTCTTTCAACCGGTTTATTTTCGATCTCTCCATGTTCCAACATAAATTTTGCCACATTAAATCCAAGCTTAAAATCACCTATACGTATCGTGGACAAAGTCTTCTCCATTTCGCCTTTATTCTTCACATCCAATTATGAAATGAAACCAAACCTCACCCATCTTGTCTCTTTTCCTTGCTATGTAAATATCGAAGATCTCGGCGTGTTTCTAGACAAACCCTGTTAAATCATTCCCACCGCAACGATCCGGAAGATTTGAAACGAATAACTTAGTAATCCTTTGTTGAACTTTGATCGAGTTAGACTACCGATACTCCGCCATCTTCGGTGGAGTTAGTTTTTTTCAAATAAAAAAATTGATTAACACTTTTATGAAGCAAGATTTGCCCTTTTGTTTTCTTTGATGGAATTAATTAACTAACCAAGAAAACAAAAAAGTCAACCAGATAGCGACGAGTGAACTTACAGAACGACCAATGAACAATTTGTTCCATCTTTTTGTTTGGGTAGCGTGTTTTACTATGATTTGTGATTAACTTTGACGGTTAAGCAAGACATGTATAAGGATATATATACTAGTGGGAAACCCGCGCGTTGCGGCGGGACTGAAACCGAACAAGAAATAAGCGAAAAAACATTGAATCACACACACGTGTGGCAGCAAGTTAACTCGCCATACTAAAAAAAAGGTAAAAATTATCATAGAAAAACCTAAGTCAAAACCGTAACATAACTACATAAAAAAGAAATAAAAAAAAACTAAAAAGAAAACTTTCATAACTTATTTGTCTATACTTAGATGACTTGTATATTATCATACACAATTATGTTTAAACAGAACTTACATTGAAAAGTATATATAAATGGAACCAATATAGGAACTTCCATTTCTCTTTCTTATAAATACAAGATAATATTATCAATAAGTTTGACGTATTTCATATAAAAAGATTTAAGAATGAGAACTTTTCTTTATAACATAAATTTTCATTTTCAATCTCCTCTCCCTAGGGTATTAGGAGCACTTATCTATCGAACTCCATAGGTTTCTTTTTATTAATAGTCATTCAACTAAATTTACAACATATTAAAATCATCATACATTTTGATATAAAATTTTCGCATATTACAATATGTCAAATACCTTTTGTAAAAGAAAATTCACTTCCATCTAATTTAATCATGATCAATTGACCATAATTAAACACAGTTTTCCTTATTGATTTATCGAATTCTTATAGTATTATGAAGTTTATAAAAGTTTAACTTTCATAAAATATATAAAATATTATAACAAAACATGCTTGAAAAGACGACCAACATGCTGGATCAAAAAGAAAAAAAGACTTGTAGTCGATATCATCATTAAATACATATATGGCTGCTTTATATTCTCTGGTAGATTGATACTGAAAAATGTGGCACAGTAAGGGTTATTGATGTTACATGATACTGTATTTTATATCATCTCTTTAGTATAAGAACTCTCATGCCAATCAATATTAACTGGCTAACCGCCACCTAAACATGGTCTAACCATAAACGCGTTAGTGTTATTTGAAGCCATACATGAAACCAATATATCTCGTCTTCACCCTAGTGATCCACCGTCTTCGATGAGGCCAACCGTCTTGAACATTAGAGAAGTTGGCCTAGGCGTTGCACCATTTTTCTACATGGTCTTCTAAATCAATATATATTTTTATGTAAAGAAAAAACAGCTCTATCATTCTTCTATTAAGACTTAAAAGGCAACAAGATGCATCTTATCCTAGACTTTGAAGCCCATAGTTCCAAAATATAAATAAAGACATGTATTATTATAACAATCTTTTAAGAATTAAAAAGCTTTCGTTACCATCATTCTTCTTCAAGCAAAGACGAGGCGCATGATAGAAGCGAAGACAATTCATCTGGCGTTGCCAATCCAAAACCTTGCCAACGTATTCTACCAAATTTGTCCAGTAAAAACATGTAACTGTGGATCATTAACATTAACAAAAATTAATTTAAATGGATGAAGTATCATAACCTAAGTAGAAAGATAGAGCAGAATAGAAAAATAGATCGATACCCAGTTAGAAGGTTGAGTATTTTCAGCTCTTTTCTAAAGTAATAATAATCACCAAAAGCATACGCGATTTGTTTTTGCAACACACCATTTTCTTCGTGTTTTGACTTCTTCAACATTAGAAGTAAAAGCTTCTTTATAGGGGTCAGAGATAAAAACCAGGATTCAATGAATGATATCTGAAACATGAGAAAAAATAAAAATAAACAATAACTCATAATTTCTAGAAAGAACACGCAAGAAGACCTACATTATATAGAAAAACTAGGAAAAAGAAACTATGATATTGGGAGGTGATAACTAAGTCGCAATAATCATATTTAGAGCGCTAAAAATGAAGTGATAGATGCTACTACAAGTTAATACCTCATATAGCCGAACTTTATTCGAGTCTTTGAAAGCTTCAACAAAGGGACCAGTCCAAGAATCAGTCATTGCCTGTAAAAAGATAGCATTTAACATTTTCACTATTTCAATTCCATTCATCATCATACTCAGTTAATCCCACCTATAGCAAAGCTAAAGTAGGGTCTGAGGAGAGTAAGATGTAGACAGTCTTACCTCTACCCCTAAGAATAGAGAGGCTGCTTCAGTGAGACCCCGGCTCGATGTGGTTTGGTATCAAGCCTTGGACATAAGGCACATAACACTTAGAAATCGGGACAAACCCGGTCGGTGCATGTACCCCTTTGTCTTTTGGCTATCCACGCCACCACATGATGCATGATTAACCGTCCGTCGTTTTTAACGTTATTTTCACGAAATTAGTAAAATAACGTTAAAACTAGTGCAACTTTACTTTTGCCCCCCAAGGGCCACACATATATACATTATATCCGCGCACCATTCAATAAATATATAACATTCCATTTTTTTATTTACAATAAACTATAAATCATAGTCCATATAAAGTGCGATTATCCAGAAATTTGCATATAAAGATGCTCTCCAACAGATTTATCGTTAATTATGCTACGATTAACAAATATTAGTAAAAAGTTTTGAAAAGACAAGGCATAGATATATCATATATGAATGTATACAGGTTTGGTAACTTTTAAAAGAAGAAACCAAGAGAAATAGAAAGGAATAAAGCGGGTTTGCTCTAGCAGGTAGCTGCTGACCCAATTAGTTTTTCTAACTGAATCTGTAAAGTATATATGTTTCAACATTGTAAAGTCAAACCAAAATTTAATAATTAAGAAAGAGATGCAGGCTGAAAGCCTATAATGTTTCAAGTTAGAACACCGGGAAATTTGCTAGGATTTTTGCAAAGCATACGAAGGGGTGTTACAACATAATAGTATAATACTAACAACTATGTTACCCTTGGTTTACGAAAGCACACCTCAGGGGCTTCAGGCAGCGGTTCATGTACATGTGGGTAAAAATTAGGGTGTGGAGGAAAGCTAACATTTCAAAATGACTAAAAAGGGTGATAACATTATGCCTGGTTTACTAAATGTGATACGTAAAAGAGATGCAGCTTTTGGTTGTACATAATATTTGGTCATACAAAGAGCAAAGCGTCACGTACGTAAAGCTCTCACCTCGCGCCTAGGCTTACAGGACCTAAACGCCTCAAAGAGTCACTGTTTGGTGCTTTTAAAAACCAAGCATGTTACTCAACTGCTTTTAGGAATACGCATATAAGATAGTAATCAATTATCATGATGTCATACAGATTAACACAATTCCTTACACTAAATTGATGAAAGAAGAAATAAAATTAGAACCTGAGAGGCTGCTCGGAACGATAGACACATTAAGGTAGCTTTAGGGATATCAGCCTTCATTGATTCAGCGTCAGTTCCAAAACTAGTGATTGGTAGTTTGAAACAATTAGCATTTGAAGAATTTACTTCTATCTGAGGAAATTTCACAGCTGCCATTGCTGGAATAATAACCTTATTTGCTGTAGCAATCTGTGCACACATAGCATATAAAACCCTAAACCCTATAACAAATCATACAATCTTCATATACCAAAACACCTTATATTCAAAAAACAACTTACCTTACCACCATGTTCTTTGAGCTCTGCCATGTCAGCAAAATACCCCCTATTCATTTCATCTTTACTGCCCTAAATCACACAAAACAAAAATTAACCACAAGCTTACAATATGATCCACTCAAGAACAAACTACATTTACAAAACACCAAATCCAAAAACTTACAGCCGAGCACGCTCTTTCTCAATCGCATCCTTATTCCCGAGCTGCATTAAAATTAGACATCATTACAAATCACAAAAGAGAAACGCAAACAGCTTTAGAAATACAACACGCAGTAATTGCCCTATCATATCACTCTAAACCTCTGTTATGAAGGCTCACCCAGGCGCACGTCTAAGCCCACTTTTCAGGCCCAGCGCAGCCTTCTCACTTCATTTTCAAAAGCCACACTTTCAGGCCTTCAGGCGCATTTTCAGCTTAACTTCCGAAGAAATTTGAGCCAAAAATCGTACAAACAGATCTGAAACAATTATACGGTTATACCAACTCAAAACAAGCCTCAAATCAACCTAAACTAGCCCTAAAAAGCCTAAAACATGCCTAAACCCTTTGCGCATCGAGTGCGCCATTGACAACAACGCTATAAACCAATCAATTTCAATCGATACAACTTCATTAACGCCTACGAGTTCAATTGCAAACATAAATGCATAATTCAAATAAGCATTTCTTATCACAGCAGATAAACAACCCTAACATTTGTATCAGGATCGGTTTTGCTATTCAATATATGAAAGGAATCAATAAATTAAAGCATTTATTTACCTAAATCACAACATATTGATCATATTCAATTGATATTACGTTACCTGATAGAAATCGAGGAACCGATTGGAGGTAAAGCGTGAGGGGATATTGGATCGTAAAAAATATGTATCTTCTTGTTGAGTTAATAATAATCTAGAGCTGAGAGTAGTAACTGCAGATCTGTATGAGGTCAGCTGCTTTAGCCTCAGCATCTTCTCTGTAGCTTCGTCGCCGATGATGGTGGTGTTGATGATGAAGGTGACTGGGTCTAGGGTTTTGACTGACTCCTGAATAACCCGAATTAAGGTCCCACGGATCTTGGGTCGGGTATTTCAATAGACTATGCAGGAAACCGGTTTGGGCCCAAACCGGGTTATAAATTTAGTTTGGTCTCAAACCGGTTTGGCATAAACAGGTTTGGGTTAAGAGCTGGTACTATGAATTTAGGGGTGTTCTTCGGGTTTCGGGTTTTTTGTTGACAAAATGTGACCCCATAAGCGAACCATTTAAAGTTTGGGTTGAGGTTATTCGGGTCCGGGTTAGTTCGGGTTTCGGGGTTTTTATGTAATAATATGAAAAATGTTTTTTTATTGCAAAAATATCATGAAAATTCAACGTGATACTAAGAAAAATATTATCAAAATTCAAACATTATGTAACGACATGATATGATAATGTTTAAAATATCTAAAACTTGATGTTTATGATGCCAAAGAATCTAAACTTAAACACATATATAAAAAAAATACATTACATGTTCGGGTTTTATTCGAATTTCGGGTTTTTCAGCTTGGGTTGTTCGGGTTTTTTTATTGGGAAAATATGACCCGATAACCAATCCATTTAAGGTTCGGGTTGGTTGGGTTTTGAATTATTCCGGTTCGCGTATTGTCTCATTCGGGTTCGTTCGGGTGGCTTCGATTCGGGTCGGGTTTCGGATAAAAAAGAACTCCCCTGTCTATGATTGATAACTTTAACACACGTAAATCAAATTTGGATCGGGTTTAAAACATGTTTTAGCGTTTTTAAACCGGTTTTTTAATCAATTTTTATTAGGTATGATCAAACGAGTTCAGGTTTGAACCAATTTCACCACATAAATCCTTGACCTGTACCAAATCGTCATGTCATGTTGGACCCAAGGTTTTTTTACCAAGTCGGTTTCCAGGTGCCAGGACCAAACCGTTCTTTTTACAAAAAAAACTTCTCTTAGGTACGTAATTTGTTTGTATGTTTTGCTGGATTGTGATCTATGTCCGCTCCTGTTTAGCTACTTGCTAATGGGTTCGGTGTTTGGTTAATATAATGCTTCGGTGGTTGTTTAATTTTTTTCCTATCTATTAGTTTTTGTATTAAAGTTCTCATACATTTTGTATTAAATAATTCTTGAATTAAGGCTATTACTTATTGATACACAAGTTACAATTGAATTAAAATATAACAAAATTATAAATTTAAAATAACAGGTCAGTAGATAATTTATATAAAACGTAGAAAAAAATTTGTCCGAATATATACAAACGTACTTTTTTTCTTTCTTTGTATAACAACTATAGGACTGGTTAATCTTACTTTTAAATCTTGATTTGTTAGATATAGTGTTTATGTAGGTGTGAGTTAACCAAACTTTTGTTCAAGGCTTAAATATCAATGCTAATTATGTTAGTTCAAGAAAAGTTTAAGACCAATTGTCTTATAAAATGAGGGACTGGTGAAAAGTAATTCTTAATACTAACTCCTTGTAACATAATCTAATATGCTTAAGATATATTTATTTATTAACCAACTAGGTTAGACTCACATATTTTATAACTAACTTAGTTTTCATTAGGGTTATGATTCAAAGCTGAACATAAGTTAATCGAATCACCCCATGCACCCCTAAAATCACCGATATATGTATCGTTCTCGTCGCATCACGTTGGCATCTCACTAGTTTAACAAAATGATTTAGGGGATTTTTGAGTTTGATCTTAATATTTACAATCTAGCTAGTTCCTTTAAAGAAAATTTATTAATTTCATCCATTTGACTTCATTTGAAATAAAATTGAACGCAAACAACTAATTTATAAGTAAAGGGGTCTAAGTTACATCATCTTCTTGTTTTCTTTGTATAGATTGGTCGGATAAATACATCACTATTTCTTTTAAAAACATATTAAATGGTAAAGTTACAAATTTAGAATTTTCTTTACGCCCATAACACCGATATCTGTCTAACATGTTGTGATCTTGATAATAACTTTGGTTTTTATAAATGGTGACGTTAGTGAAAACAATAAATGGTCACCATGTAATTATCCTTTTAATGTTGATATTAAGCATGTGTATACGTTGCTAGCCATCCTTCAATGACTTTGATCTCTCCCATTCGTTGTGCAATCAACCATTCAGGGTCACTATCCATTGGAGTGTGCAAATCCCAGCAATGATGGCCTAATCATTCTCACACAAACATATATTAATGAATAATAATAATAATAATAATAATAATAATAATAATAATAATAATAATAATATGGTAGGTTTTAAATGATGAAATCATGAAAATATGTCTATGTCTATGATTGTGGTTCTTGCATACCTTCTTTCGTATATATAGCAACTATAGTGTCCGATATGTTTTTCAAGAACTCTGTCATTTTAAAAAAAGTTAAAAAGTCATTTTATTTATTACAGATAACTTTATAACTGTAAAAACGTATTAACAAAGTCGTGTTTCTTACCCTCCTGAGCTATACGGATCTCGTAATCCATTAGAAAAGATGATGTTACTTGCAAATTTGTTCAACACGTTGTTAATATCCTGCCAAACATATAAATCTATAACTTCTAGAGTAGGATCAATGAAGAAAATAAAATATTAACTTACATGTCCTCCAAACTCTATTGGTGCCCAATAAGGTCTTGGTGTAACATTGAACACTTGCTCACATTCTTTTGTGTAGTTAGCCATATCAAACGGTTTCGCCTGAAACATCGTACCATTTTCACCACGTCCCATTGGCATTACCATTTCGGTACATGACTACATAAAACACATTTGTATGTAGCATGTTACATTATAAATATACAAACGTGACGCACTAACGCCAAACATAGTTCTAATGTATACAAAGTAGTGACTTTTTTCCGTATAAGTAGGGGTGTACAAAAAGCTCGCGGCTCGAGGCTCGCTCGAAACTCGCTCGAAAAAATCTCGAAAAAAGCTCGCTCGAAAAGGCTCGTTTTGTTTTCGAGCCGAGCCGAGCCGAGCCGGCTCGTTTTCTAATCGAGCCGAGCTCGAGCCAGGGGTGTTCAGCTCGTGGCTCAGCTCGATGGCTCGAATTGATGGCTCGACATGTGGCTCGACTCAGGCTTGTGTATGTGTAATTAATATATAGATGAAATTAATATATTTTGGCTCCAAACGCAATTCTAAAATTCAAATTTTGAAAGCCCCGCTCATACTACCTATCTACCTTACCTCTTCATAATACAATAAACCCTAACTTAGAAAAATAAAAAATATACATGTATATGTGTAATTTTATTTTATTTTGTTTTGTTTTTTATTTTATAAATATTTATAAAAAATAATAAAAAAAAATAACGAGCTGGCTCAAGCCAGCTCGAGCTCGGCTTTTCAGCTCGACCAAAAAAACGAGCCGAGCCGAGCCGAGCTGGCTCGTTTAAGTTCGAGCTCGAGCTTAGCCTGGCTCGGCTCGACTCGTCTCGTGTACAGCCCTACGTATAAGTGTCAACGCATCTACCTGCCAATCCCATCCGAAATCCTTGCTTCGACCGAGTGAGGAAACTGGATTACATAATTGACCATACACAGCGTTGTATCCAGCCATGATTTTGTTAAGAACATATTCCTCTTTATCAGATGCATTACAAAACGTAAATAGAGAATTATCGTCATTATACTGAGCCATATGATTATATCGATGTTCCAAATTGTCTTTAAGCTCTCGTGACGTGTTCAACGTTCTTTTGAAAAAAAAAATAGATAATAAGAATTAAAATTGAGATAAAACACAACTATGAATTTGGGAAATATACGATGATTGTTGAAGGGATAATGTAAGTGAAGACCATTATATTGTATCACAAAAGATTAGCTACATTGTTAGTCCCTATGGCATGTTCATATAACAACTTTGGGAACTATACCAGCGGTCCTAAGTTATGCATAAACGTAACAGGGTTAGTCCTGTATCCTTGGGGACCAACTATGTTATATTTATGCATATCTTTAGACCAGTTAGTGTAAATAATTATGTGACAAAAAAGTGTATATCATGTCATTTCTATATAACTCAAATGCAAGGTTTATAACAAATAAAACTCTAAACTATATTTGATGAAGTGTCAACATGGAAGTACTTTAAGATCGTTATCTTCTAAAAGCAAACCCTCAAGATGTTTTGATTTTACATGTTTTGTTCAGAATTAATAAAAACTTCATCATCATACTCATTTAATCTCACCGATAGCAAAAGCTAAAGTATGGTCTAAGGAGGGTAAGATATAGACAGTCTTACCTCTACCCCGTGGGAATAGAGAGGCTGCTTCTAGTGAGACCCCAGGTTCAATAGTGGTTTTATATCAAGACTTAGACATAAGACACATAACACTTAGCATCGGGACAAACCCGACTGGTGCATGTACCCCTTGTCTTTTAGCTATCAACGCCACCACCTGATGCATGATTAACCGTCCGTCATTTTTAACGTTATTTTCACGAAATTAGTAAAATAATGTTAAAATTAGTGCAACTTTACTTTTGCCCCCCGAATGCCACACATATATACATTATATGCACATAGCCGTAAGCGGGCCCAGGCTTAATAAAAAACAATACAAGATAATATCTTTAGATGCTATATATGACCTTGTCGATACATATATCAAATCAAGATACGTCCCTAAACATAAATTACCCCTTGATGCAACTATGTAACATGCAAGGATGTAGCAATAAGGAACTTACAAGCAAGTGTTGAATATTTGAGAAAGGTTCAAAAGCCCATTGGGCTGAGCAGCAACTCTATCAATTTCGGCCCAAGAATCTTTAATGGTTTTGTAGCAAGTCTCACTTGTACTCTGTGTATAAAAAGTTGTAACAACAATATCTCGACATAATAATCCCAAGTTAAATGTTTTGTTTGCTTACATTGAAATCATTTGAAACCACACGTGCATATCCATCTTCGGGAGTGAGATCTTTAAAATAGAGAATTGGGGCCGATACCGCTAGTGCACCATAAGCGATGTGTGGATACTTCAGACGAAACCATGAGGCTAACACTAGACCCAAAACAGATAAATAACTTTTATTTAAATACATTTAAATATGAGTTTTTTTATAATTTCGATTCTCATCGTACATTTGAACAGAAAATAAATAAATAAATTACGTTTATATTATAATTCGGGATGCACATCAATAGTATATGATATACATGTATCATATGAAAATTACGATTTGAAAATTTGCATGAAAATGTTTGTTCCATAATTTGTGTGTAATAACCGCTTTAATATATAAAAAAATTAAGCGAAAACTTAAAAACATAATTAAGTTGTATACGATCCAAGTCGTTTGTGGGCTATATTAAAATCGACAAGCTAAAGCTCGAATCGATATAGTTTTAACAAGCCCAAGCTTTACTATAATCTTTTCTTAGTGGCATAACTAGGCTTTTTTTATCGAGAGGTCATCATAAGAATTTCTTCGCAGTCAGAGGGTTACTAGACCTCTTGACCATCATATAGTTCCACCTTCTATATAATAAATATTATTGTATATATAATTATGTATATCTAAAAAAATAACCAACAAATAGTAAACGAGCAGAGTTAAGTAAAATTGAGTTCGAGCTTAAAAAAATTACTCAAGATCTAAGCTCGAACTTTAATATAGAACTTAAAACTAGCCGAGTTCGATATCTATTTAAGTTAAACAAGCTGCTTACACCTAAAAAAATAACTTACTTCCACCATAAGATCCTCCAACAACTATAATGGGACAATTTTGTGCAGATAGATTTTGTTTAAGATTAAGGATTATCTGGGCATAGTCGGCTAAAGCTTGTTCCGAGCTAAAGTATCCAAGACTGTCGGCATCCTTATATGCTTTGTCTTTCGATCCAAATGGCATTGAAGTCCCATAGTATCGATGCTGCAAATTAGTTAGATATCATTATTGCATATATGTTTTACAAAGATTATAAAATGATAATCAATGATGATAGGTAAAACCTTATCCAACTCGTTTTAATCAGCAATTAAATTTATTCATTATGGTATTGATTCATTATATAACCAACTCCTTTTTTTTTTCTTTTCTGAGATGCAAAGATTTCTCACTTTCTTATATACATTGGAGCCTATGAATCCTATAGGTCTTGTCCTCTAGAGCTAATGCAGCAGCTTCTAATGGGTAGAAATTAACATGATTACTATAAAAAAGTCTAAAAAGAATGTGCGTGTTAGGACAAAATTTTGTCTAACAATGAGTATTTTCGAAATTATTCCCTATAACAAATATGTGGTTAAAAGACGTCAGCAATAGGTCTCGGAAAAATCAATATCGAACACTATGCTTGTATGAGAAAAATTCTCCCTCCAGGATGCCTCAGCTGCATATGTCACTGCACTTTGGTCAGGCGCCAATGAGCACATTGAACTATCAATGTGACTGAAAACCCTCAATACCTTTTTAAGAGAATATTTTTGGTGTAGAAAGTCTCAAATTCAGGATTCTCCGCCGTGCGAATTTCTTGAGAAACGAAGTCATAGGCACGTAGGTTCAATACCAGACTGGCTGTGTGTGCTTGTATGAGTAAAAACAAAACATGCTTAGTTATGATTATTGAAACCGTCTTTAAGACTCTTAGCGACTTACCTCTATATACACCAAGAGACCATGGAACCGCGAAGCAAGGACCGGAAAAAATCCGGCAAAGAGCACTTCATAAGTAACATCTATCTCGGCACCCATGTAAACAAAGATTGGCGAACTCGTATTGGACCCGCCCCAATATTTGGAATTTACGATATATCGTTGTTGGAATGTGATGTAACTTTCGGGCTTATAGTTGAAATGGTCAAGGGTTTGTGTATAGTTATAGAATACAAAATCAGGAGAAAGTGGCTCGTTGTACTTGGGATCAGAAACGAGCTTTTTTGTTAGAATGCTTAATCTCGGTCTATTGGTTAGTGTTGCGGTAACAGTTGTTCCGATGAGCATCGTTAACAAAGCTAATAACATAAGTGGTCTTCGGTTCATTTTCGAATTCATGTGTTTGGTGTTAACAGAATAGAGTTCGTTTAGGATTTATAGTTGTTTCTCTTGTTGTGTTTGGAGTTGTAACATTGGATATTTGTTTATTCCTTAATTATAGAATTTTAGTCGTTATTAGCAAAGCAATATTTGAAACAATTTAAAACATAGTATATAACGATTTCCTAGTTCGATTATGACTTCAATATTTTTAAAGAGAGTTGAAAAAACTAATAAAACAATAACAAAAAACAAAGGTTACATATTTGAGGGTTTCACTTGTTGTTTGACAATGGTTGAGCAACAAACATTTAAAACAAAAACAAAAAAACAAACAGAATAACCTAAGAGCATAACCAAAAGAAAAACCTAAACCAAACCAACTGAGAAACGGACAATTGGTTCATTTATAGTTTTTATTACTAAATTTCATAGTTAGTGTTACAGCCCAAACAGGATAACTCATCCCAAAAAACTAGTCTAATAGGAAAGAGAGCCCACTTAGGTTATAAACCCCACATTGATTAAGAATACTTTGCAATGATTCCAGTCCATAACAGTTAGTTTATGATTTTATAAAAAGACAACAAATATTAAATGTTTACATTTTTTTATAAATAATATATCACCTGTCTACTACATTTTATTGTTTATTCTGTAACACCTGACTGGATTTATTAACTGAAAGGAATTTGAATTGACACCAACCAGAACCAATCAATAACTGGACATCTTCCCTTGTAAGTTGTAACCAATATGACCATACTATACTGTTGATCTGTTATGAAAATCTAAAAGAAAAACATAGCATATAAATATATTCTTATATTACAACAGAAGAATGAAAAAAAATAACAATTAAAAAAAAAACATAACAAGTTCAGTTACAAGGTAACATGATTTTTTCTTGTGTAATTCGTTGTACCTGTAGATGCGTCAAGAATATTAACTTAGGGGGTGTTTGGGATTGATTATTCAAAACAGATTATGCGTTTTGGAAAAGCAGAGGTGGAGCTGCTTATAGATTATTGCGTTTTGGCAGCCTAAAAAACTGATTATCTGCGTTTTCAAAACGCAATCCCAAACACTAAAAACGGATTATTTGCGTTTTCAAAACGCAATAATCTAAAAATCAGAGTCAAAACGCAATCCCAAACACCCTCTAAGAGTTTATTTCTCAACAGCAGCTTCTCACGAGTCCATCTCTCAAATTAATCAACAAAAAGCCTCACCAATACATAATATAAGGCTAAAGCATGGATGATGCCATTTCTAGCTATAGCCTGTTTATCAATGACAGCAAAAATAATATGCAAAAGAAACCGAAATACCTCCCATCATAGATTTGCATCAGGTGAAGATCCAATTTCCAGTACACACAAAACAGATCTTTTCAACCCGAACCCATTTTTATCCGAACCAAAATTATTACTTTTTCCTAAAACGTCAGGAACCCATTTTGCGATTAGCTTTTGACTTCTTTGTCCAAGTTCTTGTGGATTCCTTGGAGGCTGGTGTCTCATTAAACAAATTCTTGTATTTCTCCATGACTCTTTCTTTCTCTTCAACTAACCCCAAAACCTCATATGCATCAGCAACTTTCTTCACTATCTTCTTATCCCTCGGTTTTCTATCAAACGCTTCTAACGCCTTGAAAGCTTAACCGCCCGTTCCATCATATTGTTTCTGCAATACACCCCAATCATTTGGTGGCATAGCTGCCATGGGACTGAATGCAAGTCCACAGCAAGCTTCTTCACCCAAACTTCGTGTGCTTCCTCTGCCCTATGATCATTATCTAGTGCCCGGACCAACTGCCCGTACGTTCCAGTTGTTGTCCCTTGGCCTTTGCTCAACATCCATTTTATAACATGAATGATTCTATGCCATTGATGTTCTTTCTCAAGACCAATCAACGCCTGCCTCAAAGGTCCAATCGGGAAATCTTGTTCCCATGCTACCCACGCATCAAGCGCATTGTACACAGATTCTTTACTATTATCAAGGTCATTCAAGATTTTATCCAAAAAGTTGACTTTCTCATTTCTTGACACGTTTTCACCTATTTGGCGTTTGAAAATGGGCTTGGCCGTGTATAGCTTAAGAGGTGTTGTAGTAACAGTTGGCTCATTGTGGATGCAAGCAACGGTCTGAGCCTGAACGGGTCCAAGACGACTGAATTGTCGAACCAGTTTAGCCATCAATACTGGCCTCCACATTGTGATGGACCTTGGATTATAAACAAGATGATTTTAGATTTACTGAATCAATCCCCGCCCTTTTTCCTGATTACAACATCAATTTATAGTATTGCATTAGAATAATCGAACTGAAAGAACACGAAGAAGGCGTTTGTGTTCGTATATTTAACATTTACCAAACAGATGATTGAACATGAACAAGTAAACAAACAAGGTTTACTTGTTCATGTTCGCTAGTTAAGAAAGTGAATATTCTCATGTTTGTTTGTTAATAGTATAAAAACGACTGGTTCACGAACACAAACAAACATACAAGAATGAACATAACTAAGCGGACACGGTTAAAATGAAAGTTAACATCAATCAGTCAGGGGGCCTAAAAAAATATAATAAAACTAAATTGTAATGGACCTAAAAATTTATATGAATATATAAACGAACGAACTTAAACAAACGTAACCTAAAAAACATAAGCGAATAAACGTAAACAAACACTCATCCTTTTTTTTAACTAAATGAACAAAAAGAATTGTTAACCTTCATTTGTTTATTAACCAAGTGAACATATAAACCCCCCACCCCCATTGAACAGTTCACAAATGCTTTACTTAGGGGTGCAAATGACACGTAGCGGCTCGAGAGCTACCCGGGATCGGCTCGGTAAAAAGCCCGAACGAGCCGAGCCTTAACGAGCCCGAGCCCAAGCCCGAGCCTAAAATATCGAGCCCGAGCTCGAGCCCTAAATACAAAGCTCGATTGGGCTCGCGAGCCTAAATGAGCCCAAACATAATTATAAGTTATTTATATATTTCTTATAATTTATAGCCCACATCTCCAAAGCCAAGTCCTTACTTCATAGGCCCATTTAATAACACTCGCGAGCCGAGCTTTTGCGATCTCGAGCCGAGCTTTGAGTTCGTTTGAGATTGTTCTCAAATCACCTCGAGCCGAGCCGAGCTCAGCTTGAGCTTTTGATTTTGCTAGCGAGCCGAGCTCGAGCTCAAGATTTTAGGCTCGAACCGAGCCGAGCTCGAGCTCAAGCTTCATAAAACCATAACGAGCCGAGCTCGAGCCCAGTCAGGCTCGGGCTCGGCTCGTTTACACCCCTAGGCTTTACTAAACATTCGGTTCGTTTACAGTCCTGTACACATTCACATCCATTTATGTATTACATGTTTTGCATTGAATGAGTTACTTGTGTCTGTAATATTGGGTTTAGTTGAGAAAAAATCTATCGTCACTATCTTATTTTTTTTCTTTAAAAAAAAAAAGTGGTTTTGGCATTTTATCAAACACCTGAGCTGCAATACAAAGACATTATAGTATTTAGGCAATAATAATAATAATAATAATCAAAGTTTAGAAGATTGAGATACGAAGAAACAAGAAAAATAAATAAAAGATGAAAAGAATTGATGGGAGATATCATACCTGATTAGATGATCATAAACAGCCTGAAGTTATTGTTAGCGATTTCGATGACCCAAATGGATCACATATCCATTCGTTCTGTTTGATGTTGGATTTCAAGTAGACGATTGTTGTTGTGGGTTCAGGTCTGCTGACATGAAAGGAAGAAGATGAAGATGGATGACTAACGAAAGGAACCGATTTGTTGGGCAGTTAGGAAGAGATTTAGAGGGTGTTTGAGATTGAGTTTGAAAATGCGGTGATTTTAGTTAAAAAATGCTTATTAGCTTCTGGCTTTTTGAAAAAATTAGGTCAAAAAGTCAATATATTGTTTTTTAAGTGTTTCACTTAATTTATTGTGAATATTGGTTGTATAGGTGGTACTAGTTTATACCCCGGGAGCGTCCCGGGTTGAGAAATCTAAGTAAAGTAAATAAAATTAGAAGTATCTAAACTATGAAAATGGCATCTGCCAATATATGATTAATGAATATTATTATTATTATTATTATTATTATTATTATTATTATTATTATTAAACAAATCTCTGCCATAAGTTATCATATTCTAATATAAAAAAGGGTAATTGGGTCGGGTATCACCTAATCCCAGGCCCGACCCAAACCCACAATTTTTTTTAAACTAATTCCAAACCTGACACAATACCTGTCGGGTTACAAAAAAATAGTCGTTTTTTTTCTCCGTTTTTTATATAGCACTATGGTACCCGTTGACAAGATAATAAAACGCTCGTTAATTTGGCGTAATTTTTTTCTTTAAAAAATCTTGTATATAGCAGATATTAACGTTTAAAAGTTATGAGAGAAAACATTAGAGATAAAAATCTAATTTTGTTTTTAAATTTTAAATTATTATTTTTCTAAAATAAAGGCCTTGCCACATAGGATGACACATGGCACACTCAATGAAAAGAATACCCTCTTTGAATGACATGTCATTAAAATGGCTTTGGTTTATTATAGGTATAGATATTTGTAATTTTTTTCCAAAAGTCAAAAGCCAAAAGTCAGGATTTCTAACTTCTCAAAAACAACTTTTCCACCCTTTAAAGCCAAAAGTCAAAATTCAAAACAGAAACTGCTTTTGGGTTACACAAACAGCTTATTGACTTATTGGCTTTTCCAAGAAGCCAATAAGTCAATAAGTTATTTTGAAACTCAATCCCAAACACCCTCTTAGTAACCTACCAATCGCCCGCTATAATCTATGGATGAGCTCCGTATCAAACTGTACCGAACTGACCCGATACCAAAAATACTGATACTGATTGTTGTCAAAATTTGGTACCAATCCTGAAAATATGGTAAGGTATCGGTATTTTAAGGTAAAATACTGCTACCGAACTGAAACGATACCGAACCGAAAATACCAATACCGATTTTCGCCAAATTTGGTACCAAAAATGAACCAATATCGGTATTTTCGATATCGAGAATGATAGTTCAGGTATTCAATACCAATATCCTCATCCCTACTATAATATGAGTATAAAAAGACTAAAATACTCTTTAAAATGCAAATACCGTTTTTCTTATTTTTGTAGCTATTGTTGTTGGTGATGTTGTTGTTATTATTATTGTTGTTGTTATTATCTTTATCTTTATTATATTTTATTAAGAAAGAGTGGTGTACAAGATAGCAATTTTATCAAGCATACAATTATTAAAGTCACATGTACAAGTGAATTATGACGCCCCACTTACGGTGTGCGCATATAATGTATATATGTGTGGCAATCAGGGGGCAAAAGTAAAGTTGCACTAGTTTTAACGTTATTTTACTAATTTCGTGAAAATAACGTTAAAAACGACGGACGGTTAATCATGCATCATGTGGTGGCGTTGATAGCCAAAAGACAAAGGGGTACATGCACCGATCGGGTTTGTCCCGATTGCTAAGTGTTCTGTGCCTTATGTCCAAGGCTTGATACCAAACCACATCGAGCCGGGGGTCTCACTGGAAGCAGTCTCTCTATTCTTAGGGGTAGAGGTAAGGCTGTCTACATCTTACCTTCCTCAGACCCTACCTTAGCTTTGCTATAGGTGAGATTAACTGAGTATGATGATGATGGTGACATGTACAAGTGAATTATACTTACATAATAAGGGTATAATTGAAACTTTATGTACATCTCTGGGTAAAATAGTAAGTGTTGGTTATTCTACAAAGGCTACAAAAAATGAGAAGGGTGAGAAGCCACTAAAAAATGACATGTGTCCAAAGGATTAACAAGTGGGGGGGGGGTAATTTTGTCAAAAACATATGCACATGCAAGTCACATGCCATTTCCACCTTCATTTTTAAATGCCCGTAACTTTTTTATACGTCATCCGTTTTTAAAAAAAAAATTATACCATAAAATTGAGCGTCTTTTTATCTTTAATATGAGTACCATATTGCTATACTTTTGAAAAAAAATTTCAAAACTCACTTGCGTATGACACAATGGAATGTAAAACACAATGAACACCAATTAAATATAGGGTATAAAACACAATCAAGAGTCTAGTAAAACACATGGACGACATACTAAAGACACAATGAATAGAAGACTAAAACACAATGAATACTTTTGAAAAAAAAAAAAGTTGAAAACCAGTTGCATAAGACACAATGGATGACATACGAAAGACACAATGAACAAAAGACTAAAAATACAATGAATACTTTTGAAAAAAAAAAGTTAAAAACCCAATTGTGTAAAACACAATGGACGACATAATAAAGACACAATGAACAGAAGATTAAAACACAATGAATACTTTTGGAAAAAAAGTTGAAAACCCAGTTGCGTAAGACACAATGGAGATAACGTAAAACACAATGAGTACCAATTAAATATGCAATGAACAATAGGGTATAAAACACAATGAACAGTCTAATAAAACACAATGGACGACATATAAAAGACACAATGAACAGAAGACTAAAACACAATGAATAATAGACTTAAACACAATGAACAACATAATAAAACACAATGTACACCTAAATACAAAACTCATTTGCGTAAAACACAATTAAAAGCATACTAAAAACACAATGGACAAAGTTAAATCATGTGTAGACTAAAAAAACATAAATAACATATTTATAAAGCACACATACATACTATAACACAATGAACGTTCAGAAGACACCACGGAGAAAAAAAAACCCATTTAGCACGAATTTTTTTTTTTTTCAATTTTTAATGTAGCAATGTGGTACTCATATTAAAGATAAAAAAACACTCGTTAATATGGTGAAATTTTTTTGAAAAAAAAAATGTCTTATGAAAAAGTTATAGACGTTTTAAAATGATGGGGGGAATTGACATGTGCATTGCATGTGGAGAGAGAAAGTCAACAAATGTTGTTTTCCTTTTATGCTCTTTCTCTAATTTATTATTTTTTTTTTTTAAACAAACTAATCTCAACCCTTCAAATATATGATCAATGGATCACAATCCTTCTCACCTTCCTAGAAAAAGTGTCTTGTGTATTTGATCATAACCCAAATAGTAAATCTATCATGCTATTTTAGTTTTGAGTTAAATGCTAATTTCGTCCCTAAGGTTTGGTCCAGTTTGCCACTTCAGTACAAAAAAAGTTTTTTTTTTTTTTTTTTGTAATGGAACCCCTGATATTTGGATTTTCTTGCTATTTTCGTTCTTTTTACTAACTCAGTTAAAAACTGACGTTAAGTTAGGGGTAGTTTTACCCTTTTACATGCAATTTAAAATTATTTTTCCTAAAAAATCAACCTTACCACACCCCACCCACCCTATATATCTCTTTCTCTTTCAATCTCTCCCTCTCTATCTATCTTGCTTCTGACGGCAACAACAACGACGACGACGACAATCAAGTCTTCTTCTTCCTTCTCTGCACACTCTTCACCAAACAACACCGTCACAATCTCCTCCACCAACGCCACCACCCTACACCCACCATCTCCACCAACCGATCCCCACCCGTCTCCCTCTCCACCCTCGCCACCACCTACCCCTCGCCCTCCGCAAACACATAGTAGCAGTTCAGATGAAGAAAGGCGAATAGGCAATGGTGCTGCAACATCTTTTCGGGTTCCTATCAATGATCCATCACCAAATGTGACAATATACAAGATACATCATAGTAGTAGTTCAGATGAAGGAAGGCGAATAGGCGGTACTCATCAAAAAACGAAAATAGCAAAAAACCAAACCTCAGATTGTTAATATTAGATAACAAACGTATATCCAAAAAGAAAACTGATTTGAAAAACATAAAACTTTAGGGTATAAAAATATGAAGATGTAAATCGTTAAACACAAAAACGAAGAACACGTAGATGCGTAGGGTTACCGATCGAAGAAGGAGATACAAAGGGCTTTTTGAAGCGTCGAACCAGCAAGCAGATGCGTAGGGTTGCTTGATGTTTTGAACCAACAATCCGATTGGAGAAGGAGATACAGAGATTCAAGAAAACCGTTCGGAGAAGAGGTAGAAATAATAGTATAGTATGGTTTTAGTGGCGGGTTATAATTCCAAAACGGGTCGGGCCGCTCGGGCACGTGTTTTTTTTTGTTGTTGATAGTGGGATTGACAAGTGTAATCCTAGTTGGAGATGATATGGCATCAATGTGGAATCCCTTGTAAAGGGTCATGTGGCACCCGAGCTACTCTTTTATTAGGGATGTAGATGTAGCAACTTACAAGCAAGTGTTGAATATTTGTGAAAGGATAGAAAGCCCATTGGGCTGAGCAGCAACCCTATCAATTCGGCCCGAGACTCTTTAGTGGTTTTATAGTAATTCTCACTTGTACTCTGTGCAATAAAGATTGTATCAACAATATCTTAACATAATTTTTTTAAGTTAAATGTTTGATTTGCTTACATTGAAATCATTAGATACCACACGTGCATATCCGTCTTCAGGAGTTAGACCTTTAAAATAGAGAATAGGGGCAAACGCCGCTAGTGCACCATAAGCTATGTGCGGATACTTCAAACGAAACCATGAGGCTAACACTAAACACAAAACAAAGCCGAGCTTGAAAATAAGTTAGAAACTAGTTTGAATTTTAATATAGAGCTTGAAATTGGCTGAGCTCGAGTTCTATTAAATCTATTATCTATTAATATATATAAAAGAATTGAACATTGCTGACGTGGCGTGTAATGGTGACTTCAACCTCTCCATGAAACTGCCACGTGGCATCATAATTGAAAGATTTTAGTGTTTTTGAATTATTTCCTTTTTTAATTAAAAAAAGATAAACATAAAACCCTAAATTTATCTCTCTATCTCTCAATTCTTAATTACTAAAATTAAATTGAGTTATTTTAAGAAAAAAGAATATAAAAATAAATTAAAATTTTTCTCTCTTATGTTCCTCCCATAATTTTTAAACGTTAATATCTTTTATATTCAAGATTTTTTAAATAAAAAAAATACACCAAATTAACGATCGTTTTATTATTTTTCCAACGAGTACCATAGTGCTATATAAAAAATGGAGAAAAAAAACGACTATTTTTTGTGGGGTTATGTTCATACAGAAATTATTAAATCATATTAAATTTTTCAACCCCGGGACCTTCCCGGGGTAATCAGCTAGTTATACATGTATGCTTACACCCATAATAGAACTTCCACCATATGATCCTCCAACAACTATAACAGGACAACTCTATGCCGATAGATTTTGTTTAAGATAAAGAATTAACTGGGCATAGTCTGCTAAAGCTTGTTCCAAGCTAAAGAATCCAAGACTATTGGCACCCTTGTATGCTTCTTCTTCCGTTTCAAATGGCATTGAAGTCCCGTACTATCGATGCTGCAAATCAATTAGATATTACTTTACTAGTAAATAAAATCATGCTTGGTTATGATAAATGGTCACCAAGGGACATGAGTTTCCTTCTGTCCAAAAGGTGGAGGATTCAAATCCTACAAGG
Organism: Ambrosia x helenae; assembly: GCA_030844895.1. Lineage (NCBI taxonomy): Eukaryota > Viridiplantae > Streptophyta > Magnoliopsida > Asterales > Asteraceae > Ambrosia > Ambrosia x helenae. The sequence continues at coordinate 2,932,768 of CM061228.1, forward strand.
TGTAAGTATATATATTTTTTAGTAGGTTAGTTTGCCGTTTAAAAAAGTTATGACTAATGAAAACCGTCTAATAACTTACTTCTATGTACACTAAGAGACCATGGAACTGTGAAGCAAGGATAGGAAAAAACCCCGCACCGAGCACTTGGAAAACAACATCTATCTCGGCGTCCATAAAAACAAAGATTGGCGAACTTATATTGGCCCACCCCCAATATTTGGAATTTACGATATAACGTTGTTGGAACGTCATATAACTTTCGGGCTTATAGTTGAAATGGTCAAGTAGGGGTGCAAACGAGCCGAGCCGAGCCCGAGCTCGACCAGGCTCGAACTCGAGCTCGATTAAGTTATAAGAGCTCGAGCTCGAGCTCGGCTCGATTCGAGCTTTGTTTTCAAAGCTCGAGCTCAGCTCGTTTATAATTTCTCAAGCTCGAGCTCGGCTCGTTTAGTATTTATTAGTTAATATATTAGATAAAAATAATATAAATAATTGTTCATTTAGGTTCGTGAGCTCGATAAGTGAAGCTCGGGCTTGAGGCTCGTTTACTAAACAACTTTAAATGAATGATAATTATTATTAAAATATTAAAAAAAACTAATATTATATTAGGCTCAATAAGGCTCGACGAGCCTAACGAGCTTCACATGTCAGGCTCGAGCTCGAGCTCGATAAATAAACGAGCTTTGTTTTAGGCTCGAGCTCGGCTCGAGCTCAATAAAGCTCAGCTCGTTTCGAGCTTTTCGCCGAGCCGAGCTCGAGTAGCTCGCGAGCTGCTCGGCTCGTTTGCACCCCTAGTCAAGGGTTTGTGTATAGTTATAAAATACAAAATCAGGAGTAAGAGACTCATCATACTTCGGATATTCACTTAGAATGCTCAATCGCGGTCTATTGGTATGTATCGCGGTAACAGATGTTCCAACGAGCATGAAGATTAAGGCTAATATCAGAAGTGGTGTTCGGCTCATTTTCGAATTCATGTACGTTTAATGTCAATGGAATAGAATTTGTTTAGGATTTATAGTTGTTTCTCTTGTGTTGGCAGTTTTAACGATTTCTTAGTTTGATTATGACTCGATATTTTTAAAAAGACAACTGAAAATAACATTCTATCTATATAAACTAATAAAACAATAACAAAAATAGAGATTACATATTTGAGAGGTTTTTTTAGAAAAACAGTAGAGCAAAAAACATCTGTTATGAAAATCTAAAAGCAAAAATATGTACTTTGTCTCGACTCGCAACTAACTTAACCAACCTATAATCATCCGTATTAATAACTTATAATACAAATAAACTCTTAGACTATGGGGTGTGGGTCGGTAAAAACATATCGGGGGCGTGACATGGCTGCCTTTGCCGACGGTGCACACCGCACCCCCCGATCCCATTTCGGTGCAAACGGCAAAATCTCACCGTTCACCCCGTTCTCTTTTTTTCTCATTTTCTCTTTTTTTTTTTTTTTGCTGATTAATTAAACATTTTGGAGAGAGAGAGAGAGAGAGGGGTTTAAGAGAGAGAAGGAGAGAGAGAGAGAGAGAGAGAGAGAGAGAGAGAGAGAGAGGTGTACCGGAGCTTGTCACCGGAGAGGGGTACCGGAGCACGTCACCGGAAACAGTGAAGATGTGTGTTCTGGTTGAGAGAGAGAGAGAGAGAGAGAGAGAGAGAGAGAGGGAGGGAGAGAGGAGGGGTTAAGAAAGATAGAGGGTGAGATGATTTGCAGGTGTTTGTGTGTGTGTGTGAACTTTTGGAGAAGATGGGTTTGGAGAGAGAGAAGTGGGTGAGGGTGTATTTGATCAGGGTTTTTTTTTTTTTAATACTTAAAAAAGAGGGAAGGGAAGGGGAAGGAGGGGGAACCATTTCCCTTAGAAGGGGGAGGGGAAGGGGGGAAATGACGTGACGCTGATGTGGAGAAGGGGGAGGAAAGGGGGAAGGGTACCACACCCCATAGCCTTATAACAAAAGAGTAAAAAATAAAAATAAAAACAAGACACCTTTAGTTACAAGGAAACATGATTTTTTTCTTGTGTAATTTGTTTTACCTGTAGATGAGTCAAAGAATATTATTAACTTAGTATTGCGCCCATAAACACAACAGCAGCTTCTCACGAGTCCATCTCTCAAATTAATCAACAAAAAGCCTCATTTTCTCACCACTTACACCTCACCACCATTAAATAACACCAATACATAATATACAAGTGACACCACAATCATGAATAAAAAAAAAAAACAAACACGTGCACAAATCAACCAGCGGCTGCGGTTGTACACAAGATGCACCGCATCCGAGAGCCACCCGAAGGGGTATCTTGGTCGTTTTCATCGTCTTCATCCTCCATGTAATCACCATTGGAATAAGAGTTACCAGATGTGACTCCTGTCCCTTTTTTGGTGGTGATATTATTGGTGGAATCCATTAAACAATGCAAGTGGTATGCGTGACAGCAAAAGAAAACAATCATCGATGCACCTTGAATAGATAAGGGGTCGAAACAGATGCAACATCTTCCGCCTGCTCGGGTTTTTGATTTGGCTTCCATGGATTTTAGGACGGGGGCTCGCTCCATTGGATTACTTCCCTCGCTGTTCATGTTGGAACGTGTTTCTTGTTCTTCATTGCTGAGATATATTGCTCGTCTTGCTTCTTTGTAATATTTTACTAGCAGGTTGACAATATCCGCCTGACAGCATCACGTTGACAGATTATTAGTAGTGGTTTAAGTTGGCTGCAAGATGATGGTGGTTCAGTGGTGGGTTCAACTTGAGAGTTGCGATTTGATTTAGGGTTTGGCGTGAAGTGGCCATAGGCCGGAGATGGTTACTGGTGGTCATGGCGGTGGTTTGGCTGTTTGGAGGTGACGAGGAGAATGACGGCCATGATGATGTGGGGTATTAGGTAGTTCAACATCTACTAACTTTAGAGAGGGTGGTTCATATTCTATGTTAATAATAAGATTATTATTATTATTATTATTATTATTATTATTATTATTATTATTATTATTATTATTATTATTATTATTATTATTATTATTATTATTATTATTATTATTATTATTATTATTATTATTATTATTATTATTATTATATTATTATTATTATTATTATTATTATTATTATTATTATTATTATTATTATTATTATTATTATTATTATATTATTATTATTATTATTATTATTATTATTATTATTATTATTATTATTATTATTATTATTATTATTATTATTATTATTATTATTATTATTATTATTATTATTATTATTATTATTATTATTATTATTATTATTATTATTATTATTATTATTATTATTATTATTATTATTATTATTATTATATATTATTATTATTATTATTATTATTATTATTATTATTATTATTATTATTATTATTATTATTATTATTATTATTATTATTATTATTATTATTATTATTATTATTATTATTATTATTATTATTTTTATTATTATTATTATTATTATTATTATTATTATTATTATTATTATTATTATTTTATTATTATTATTATTATTATTATTATTATAAAATAAACAAAACGATGTATGGATTAAAAATACAGATGGACGGCTTTTGACCCATTTATGACCCATTCAAGTAACTTGATCCCAATATTTTTTAATTAGTGTTTTGCATTACCCTTTCACCCATAAGAGATAAAACTTAACCGAATCAACCAATTTATTATATTAGTAAATTGGTTGATACTGCAAATTGGAAAATTTTCAAATACCTTGAGTATATCATTGCAACCATGTCTCAGAGAAGTTTCTGTTCTGTAATCTGTGATAATCTTGACTAAACGATCTCTCAACCTGAAATTAATGGATCAAGTTGATTAAAATCTTCACATCAATAAAAAAGATACTGAGATATGCCAAAAAGCATGGAAGTTCGATTATCTATCACAAAGATTGAAAACAAAATTGCATCAAACAAATATATAATATCAACGCAAGCAATAATTAATACTAACCGAGGGATCTCCAAACCATTTGGTACAATGTTGACGATATAAAGAGGATCAAGATTGCCAACAGTATGCTCTAACAAAACACCAACCTGTCGTGCAAAAAAAAAATTCAGAGGTATAAAATCGAGCAGGTCAGGTGGTTGGGTTGGCCAGAAACATCTTTCTCCTAATTTTTATTCTTCTTTGTATAACTAGTTCCATCAAGCATGATATTTTTCTAATAATAAACCTAATTTTTAAATAAAACAATTTAGAAACTTGGACAGTGCAAGGAGCAAGTATATACCATTTCGGGTTTATTCATACATTGTCTAATAAGTTCTTCCCACAGGTCGTCATCATGCTGCATACTGACAAATTCTACTGCCTGTAAAAAGATTATGTTATATTACTTTTTTTAAAAAAGCAATCAACACGGTTGAAACCCAAATGAGAAAAAAAAAATGTCAAGAACCTCTTTTATATCCCCCTGTTTGTCAATAATAACAGCAAGGGCTTGCTTTGTGTTACCCATTCTACCAAGAATGAAAACTTGCTCACTAAGTAAATCTTTATTAACACAAACTTCATAGGCCTAAACATCACATTTTGGAAACATAATGTTAGCAGTTAGCATATTAAAATAGATAAGGGAATATAATAAAATTATAGTCATCAATTTAGCAAACCTTTTCAAGCATATAATGTTGACTGCTACGAAGAAAAGGAAGTAGCATTTTCTTATCATACTCTGCATAAAGCTCGACCTGAAGAAATAATATCATAAATTCTAGGAGCATGATCGTACATTTAAGAGAAACCAAGACTACATAGGATGATCATCATCATCATCATCATCATCATCATCATACTCAGTTAATCCCACCTAGACTACATAGGATGATAATGAGAAGATAAAAAAGTGATAATCATTAACCCATCAAGAACTGCAATGGTGGATCCCTCGCTAGGTTCAGGATTTTTGTAATCACTACTTCTAGTTCACAAACTCATTCACATTTTAAAAAACTTGCTGATGAAGCAATTATTGTTTAGAAACTATTCTATAATTCCTCAACTCAGTGGAAGTGCCTCATTTAGTTGCATCTAGCAACACGGTCAAAACAACATGCGCGAGCCTGAGCTAGATTGGGTAACGGGTCAAAATGGATTGGATTAGATTGGGTTGAATTGGGCTGAGTCAGGTTGGGTTGACCCAAAAACACATTTTTGTCTATTCCTTTTTTTTTCAAAATTGGAGGTTCGAGGCCTTTAAAAACAGACTTGGGGGACTTTCAACCAGCTTGACCTGATCCCCTTTTAGCCATTTTATTTTAATATGAAGCATCACAGATAAAACACAACCCATTAACAAGAAATTATATCTGTGGAGCAAAATGAAACCCAACTACTTCCGTAACATTTCTACTTTCGAGAGGGAAAATAGTAACGTAACTTCAATTTTTCGATCTAAAAAATGCAAAATCTTGTGGTATGGAAAAAATTCTACCGGTGTTTAAATGTGATCTTTAAGATGTAAGGTAGCAAAATGAATGTGCATTTTTTTTAAGTATCCAAATTTTAATTGTTTCGATAACGGACATGGCAAGATTTTCAATGACTGTAATCTCTTATACTAAGAAGCAACTAAGATAAAAGAATTCTTGATCTGAAATCTTCACAGACCTGCATGTCATGAAAATCTCTGCCAGCATGTGGACTAGCTTCAAATAGTGAATGCAAATACTCATACAGAAAATATCTGGAATCACATTGCTTTTTTGAAGCCAGAAGTTGGGAAACAACGTCAGAAGGGGTAATTAAATCCCTGTACTGGATTAACAGTGAAACCGCACGCTTTTGATCAATCTGCATTAGCTGGACAACCTGTAATTAATAAGAAAATGTTCACAAATCAGATGATTGAACAAATATGTGGAAAACATGTAAGTTGTTCCAATTTCTGAAATAAAAAAAAAAAAAAAAATGGGCATTTTCCACTTTAATATAGGATAAAAGAAAATCAGGTACTCGAATGTATAATTTGCTTGTAAACATGAACTTTCTCGCACCTTTTCACGAATGGAATCATGCAAGTTATGCTTCTCAATAAACTCAAAGATATCTGGTTTCATAAGCTGAAAAACAGAAGTTAAAAAAATGCAAATGAGTTAATGACATTTTTAAGAGAGACTTTCAGAAAGCAATAATTCATATGGTGAAACTTCTACCAATTTAAAGGTGGCATTTTCAACTGATTTCTTATGCATCGACCGATTTTGGGTTATCCGTAATCTCAAATGAACGGGCCAATAGTTACCCGTTGGCTACCTTTAAATCTTTAATTCATAAAACCTCCTAAATGCTTCTATTCAAGGAGCTGATTTTTAATGTAATTTGTAATATTATATTTTTGTAATCATAATTAGCCTACTTTAATAAAAAAAAAATACACATAAAGTGTTTATTGGCAAACCCAACCCAACCAAACTCGTCCTGTTTCGACCAGCTCGCTAGCTCTAGGTGCCATTGGTATACAAGTTACAAGTGAGCCCTTACATCAGCATAGATTGCAAAAGCTTTCTCATGTTGCCCATCAATTTCATAAAGCACTGCCAGTGCCTGACATAGCAAAAAAAAAAAACTGAGATTTAATATGTTTATTATATACTACAAATAAGCACACATGGTATCAACTAATGCTTGTTCTCACCTCTTTGAGTTCATCGCTCATAGATGACGTGTTAAGTTGAGGCTCTATAGCTGCAATGACAGGTGATGCAGAGTATATTGCAGGTGGCCAAGATTTCACAGCAGATAAAAGATCCTTGTGGGAAGATGGAATTGTTGCCAGAGCTACAAGAGCAACCTGCATTTTCAAACAGATTAAACACCATCACAGTAATCAACTGACATGGCATTTGTATAATTTAAACATTAAGGCAGCATTTTTACCCGTTTACTTGCCAATAAGTTGATATGGGTTGTGTTTTATCTGAAACTGGTCAAATGGGTCATGTAAAAAAATACCCCCTGCCCCAAAACTAGTGTCCACAAGCAAATAAAATTTGAAACCCATAATTTGCAGTTTAAGCAATTATCAGTTAATACAATGGCAATTTACCCCAAATGCATGTAAGATACTAATGGCTAGGAATATTTATTGTAAAGGTAATTACAGGTAAAGTGGAATTAGTAAATAATAATTATTCATTCTCAAAAGCGGACGGTCTAATAATATAGTAGCCTGGACAACAATTCTGGGGTGAACTGGTGAAGGGAAATTAAACAGGGATGGATCAAATAGGTTGAAAGTCATCCAAAGTCTTATCTTAATGCATACATTTCCGAAGTTACATTATTCAAAGATTTATAGTATTGTTTCGTAATCATAGTTAAAGCCTTAACTGCATTTAAAAATTAGATGCAGATAATAAAAAGTGTTTTCGGGGCAACCAAACCTGACCCAGCCCATAGTGGCCCGTAAACCTGACCCATTACTCAACCTGCTGTATATCACATACCTCATAAGCAGTATCACGTAGCACTGGGTTCTCTGTTGGGATGTATGGAACTAGCACAGGAAGCTGACGGAGTTGAGCAAAGTGGAAAACCCATCTGTGAGAGTTAAACATTTTAAATTTTATGTTTCCTTTTTTTATAGCTTCACTTGCTGAAAATATTCTACGATAAGTCGATAAACATTTAATTTGTGATCTATTTTAAAAACCTTTCCCAGGCCGCAGCAGAACCTCGTAACACTTTGGGGCATAAAGATGCTGCTTCAGCATATTTCCTTTCTACAATCAAATGATCCAGATACCGCGACCCTACCTACAATAACGTATTACAAAGTCATGGTTAGATAGGAACATGGTTTAAAAAAACGGGTGAGGCGTACGCCTTGAGGTGCGCCTCGAGGCGAAACTCTAAGAAAACGAGTCTGAGGCGCGCCTCACGAGGGTTAGATTGTACATACGCCTCTAAGGGCTGAGGCGCTAAGAAAATGTGCGCCTCGGGTGTGCCTCAGGTGGTTTAGGGTGTTTTTGATGTGCTTTTTTTTTTTTGTGTTTTAGACTTTTGGGGTCAATTATTTTATTTTTGATGTGTGTTTTTGATGTTTTAGACTTTTCTAGGTCAAGTATTTTATTTTTTATAGACATGTAATTTTTATTTTTATTTTTTTACTGCGCCTCGAGCTTACGCTTCGGTTCGCCTCGAGGCTTACGCCTCATGAGGCGAAGGGAAAACGCCTCAAGGCTCGTTTCCGTTCTTTTAAACTTTGGATAGGAACTGTATGTACTAAAACGATAAATATTTGTAGTTGTTAAATTAGTTTCTCAGTTATGCCTAAGTGCTGATGAGGCAGATTCTTTAATCATTACTCATTCCAGTAAGGCAGTAACTTAATTATTACAGGTTTTTACATAAATTTAGCACGACAAAAGAATCTTGATAAATTTTAGCCTTCAAATTATAAATTTACACTTGAAATAAGTAAAAAAAATACCTCATCAAGGAGCTCACTACGCCCTTGTCCAGCTTCAACGGCTGCTAAAGCTTTCTCATGCCATCCGTGTTGAAGAAGCCAATTAATATGATCTTCTGCATCCCTGGCAGTCAAAAGCATAACACCATTTTAAGTTAAATAATATTACATGGATACCTTATGTCTAACAAATAATGGCAAAATTTTCAGGCCAAATCAACAGCTTGTAGAGGGTGTTCATATTAAACTAAAGCACTATGCTTTAGTCAGTCTGTAGATATCAATCAAGACAACTGATAAAACTGGGTTAAATAGTTGATCCTTCCAAGCGGTCTTAGTCACTTCTTAGGCATCAAATTTACAAGATATTAGATGTGAAAATATAGAAATCGATAGAAATCGGTCAAAAAAAACAAACGTGAGCAATATTTGGCAATCATGAGCTGAAACATGTCGAGTTGACTCGCATAAACTTTTGTGTCCAATATTAAATATCATTATAGATAGTTTAAGTGTCACTTATGGTTACAAAAACAATATAATACAATACTAAACTATATCTTTAAATAAAATGATTTAGGATGTCATAATATGCATTAAAAAGTTATGATAAGACTTTGGGTGACTTACCCCCCCCCCCCCCCCCCCCATATCTTTTTTAATTTAACTAATTAAAACTAAAACACAGTCCAAATAAACTCGTCCGTAAGTAAATGGGTCAAAACTAGGAGCATGAAACGAAATAGAAAACAAGTTTCTTTTTGTAAAGAGCTGCTACTTACCTAGGTTTGGCAATAACTACATCTTTTGGGGACACAACGTAGTATAATGGTTCATCACCAGCTGCCCACTGACCCCCTGCATAGCTGCTACCTACATCCAAAATTTGTAAGTAACTTATGCTTTATGAAATAACTAGAGATGAGCCTGAACATGTACCAGTGAAAGGAACATGAGCAAGAGAATAATCTTTCGCCTTGTAATGCTCAAATCCAAGAACAGGTAATGAGTCTGTTGCCAATTCATCATTGTTCCAAGTCACTACATGCACTTCTGGTCTTTGTGCATTTCCCTGCTTACAGTAGAAAACCATTTGAAGCATGTTATATTTCAGGATTAATAGAAGCATGTTATATTTAAAAAAAAAAAAAAAAAAAAAAAACAGGATTAATAGAGGCATGTTATATTTCAAAAAACCATTTGACAAGTCTATTGAGATCAAGGTTCTAGAATAGATAGAAAATTATGGGGTTGAGTCGTTAAGATGTGTATTAAAGGACCAAAAACCACCAAGAATGGACTATATTTATGAGTGAAGTACATTTAACAACATCACATGTATGATCAAACAGTATTATAATACTACAATCTACACCGCATGCTACTATGGGGGAACGGTTGCATGTGAAGAATCGTATTCTCAATTTCTCATAGTAGTTTTGGATTAATTAGAAAATATATATGTATATGACAATCAACACCAAGCCCTTTAAATTGAGAGTGTGTTTTTAAATTAGATATTGGAACACTTGAAAATTGGGTTTTCTCCAAAACCGCCAAGGGGTCGGGTATGGAAAAGTCACTCCAATCATTCCTAGAGGATCCTACATTTCATCCTCGTGAAAAAATTATCAACACCACTCCTCTAATACACAAAATAAACATCAGTCATCCAACTATCAACCCCATATCCATACTGATTCCTGACCGCAAACCAAACGCCACCTACAGATAAAGAATCAGACCTGAAAACATTACAACATGAGGGAAAAAAGAATAATTACCTGTCGTGATGGAACACTACTACTAAATTCCCTCTCTCCATCTTCTTCACCAGGTATATAAGCTAGAACAACCAAAGTGTCACCAAAGGGAGCAACTCCTGATATGAAATAACTGGTTTGAAAAGATGCCACGATATCAACTTGATTCATGTTGGAGGTTGTAATTTGTCTGTATGACCCATTTACCCCTCTGGCCTGATTAGTTTTTATTGAAGCAATTTTTATAGCTGTTCCCCAACCAATAACAAGAAGGGTATCATCCTGAATATCATCATACACCATGGTTTAAATATAGCAACTACAAGTAACAAGTTTATTGTCACTATATAATAAAATCAGAAATCTTTTGCTTACTTGCCAAACTAAGTGGGGAAGAAGAAGCTCGGGTCGTGGGCTTCCTCTAGGCCTTTCAATAAATGTAACACGTTGATCATTAGCAGCATCATATACTTTTACTCCAGCATCATTAGCCCATGCAATTAGACTTGTTCTCCATTTCACTGCGTGTATTGGACCTTCTCCAGAGTGCAAAATCTATGCAAAAGGATGTATTATGTTTTAAGTACAGAAGATTAAAAGAATGACATAAAACCCCCCAACCATTTTCTAACCCAAATGAGGTATAGCACAGACAGAATAATGGACGTCTTGTTTTACATCAGGTGATGGGTCAAAATGGGCTCAGGCCAAAAAGAGCAATTTTGAAAAAACGAGTCAAACAGTTCTGGTAGGTAGGCATGTTAATTATCTAACCAATATCACAAATATCATTATAAAATTTGTTATATATTTATTGAAAAATAAGAACTTGATCTTTTCATTAATAAAAAAAAACATATAAATAATACTAAAAGTTCTAATATTAACTTCATGTAGGGATAAAGAAAAGTTATGATGTCTTAATCTTATCCACACCCTTGTTCAACAAATAGCTCATGTAACCCAACTTCCAACCCAGTTTGACCAGGTTGGGTTGCTAACTATGAATTAACTTGAAACTTCTGCCCATTTCAACTGTTGGGAAAGTTTTGTGACCCAAATTGCCTAAACATATACAAAAGAGGTCATTTGGATGTTTTTACAAAATGAGGACAAAACTTGCCCGGGCTAGGGTAAACAAAAAAGTGATAAATAACAAAATGCACAAGGATACCTGATCGCGGTAGCCTAACCATTTTTTAACATTAAAATATAAATTTCCAGCCAAACCACCGGCAACAAATCTTCTAGATGCTTTCCTTGCATAATCCGGATCTAGTGCAATAGCCTTCATAGGGCGGTGATAATCAAATTTTTGTTTCTCATCTGTGAATAGACTGATAATTACAACAGACCCATCATCTGAACAGCTTCCAATGAATTCACCCTCCAAGTCAAAGCATAGATCATTGACTGCAGCAGTATGAGCCTTAAATTCCTTAATCTGTCAAGAACATTAGATATATATAGTTTCATTTTATATGAAGAAAAATAGTATTGACGTGGAAATTTATTAGAACTCAAAAGGGATGTTACAAATAGAAAAAATTAAAAATGAAGCTATGTGTTAATCTCTTGTTAGATACTGGCAAGTGGCAATACATGATACAGTCTTGTCATTCACAAGACATGCATCTATAATACAGTTGATTGCAAATCGGTAATTATGAAGCATGGTAGCAGCAGAACTTTTGTTCTCGGTCATCTTGATTTACATGCACAATGTTTCCATATACAAATTCCTAAAGAAGATTGGTGATTATTTTATAAGATATGGTGCAATGAACAGCATAGCTAGCAGACCTAGTACAACTAACATGAAGAGACACCAAATCACCAATGTTGATCAAGCCATCCGCACGTGTGAACTTTTTTTAAGCCTGAAGCAACCATGTCTGTAAAAGACAAGAGATGAACCTCGGTCCACAGTCAACCACTGAACCTTACAGGCAACACAATAATCCTATAAATATCATCATCCACATTCATATACCAGAGTGCTCTGATCATTACTTCATCCCTCAAAAAATCAAGTGTTCTAATCACATCCTCTTTTCTCTATGCACTAAGGCCCTAACCAGCTAACACATTCAAACTTTCCAAAAAAAACCTCCATATAAATGACCAAATTCCACTTAGGCTAAAACGATAAATGTCACAGAAATTGAGCTTCACATCTCGTATCACGCTACTAGAAACTCAAATCAATCAAATTCCTAATATAACTGTTAACATACAACATAATTGAATTCCAAGCCTTTCCACCAACAACAAACACGTATCGGTACGTAAAATTAACCTATCTGATCAGATGAACTCAATCAATCATTAACTACATCCCTTCAACAATCAAGTGTTTCAATCCCACCCTCTTTTCTCCCCTAAGCCACTAATAAATTCAAATTGTCCAAAAATAGTCCAATACTTATTATGAAACTAATGAAAGCAATGAAAGCTTCAGATCTCATATCAATCCACTAACAATTCAATCAATCAATAAATCAATCAAATGACCTAAATTAACATACAACATAATCAAATTCCAAAACCTAACCTGATTCCCTAGAAAATCGAGGATATGAACGGAACCGGAATGAGTACCGAGAGCGATCATGCGTTCAGCAACAGCGACACAGGAAGCAGCGTCACTCGATAACAACGAAGGCACGTCGTTAGCCATTCTCTGATACTTAAGCCTCGGTTCATCTTCTTCTTCTTCTTCGTAGTCGTTGTTGTCCTCTTCGGTGTCTTCTTCTTCTTCATCTTCTCGCTCGTCGTCGCCTTCCGTTCCGTTCTCTGATTGCCTGCTAGACATTGCCAGAGATGAAGAGAGAGAGAGAAAGGTTAGAGAGAGAGAGAAAGAAAGGCGTGGGTTATTATTATTATTATTAATTGATTGATTTGACTATGGTGTGGTGGGTGATTGTGTTTACGCTTTTCTGGACCGAGTTCTGGGACTTTTGTGTTTGGATGGGTTCGTGTTTTGAGTGTTAGAATAATGGAAACTAGAGGACAGAGAGAACGAAATAAACCGTTCTGGTTGGGATTGGTAATTTAACATTTTTTATTATTAATTACGGTTGGGTTATTCTACAAACACTACAAAAAATTAGAAGTGTCAGAAGTCGCTAAAAAATGACATGTGTCCAAAGGATTAAACAAGTGGGAGGGGTAATTTTGTCAAAAACATATGCACATGCAAGTTACATGTTATTTCCACTTTCATTTTTAAATGTCCGTAACTTTTTTATACATCATCTTTTGAGAAGCTTGTTATCGACTCATCTCGTAAATGTGTTTTTTACTCCTTTTTGCTTTTTGCTTCAAAAAACCTGCATTTATCTCTTAGAAACGATTTAGCGACGTTTTATAAGGATAAAAGCATATTAAATGCGTAAAAGAGGGATAAATACACATGTAAAACACTGTAAATGATCACACATTACCAACTACGGTATACTGCTATTTATAGTGGTTTTAATGGATCAAGCGTAAATTACTTGTCATCATGAGAGATGGCGTGAACAGTGACATAGGTCACTGTTTCACCTGGGATAGGCTACTGTTCGGGTATTAGCCATGGGGTAAGGGCCGCCTTTTCCCTTTATTCAAAGGCATATCCGCATCAATTTCTTTACCTATTGGTCTATCCATGTAGCTTGTTTTGCATCTTTTATGCTTAAGGTCCGGATCACGCTAAGCAAGCCCGATGCGAGCAAGCCACCGCAAACATAAGCAACCACAGTCGCGACACGATTTCTTGAATTATGAGAGGGACGTGAGCGATGGCTTGGAGCGAGCCATAACACCTCTACGTGAACGATTGCCAGAGCGATAGTTTGGAGGTGGTCACGCCGATGCTCTTGCATGCCACAACAGGTAGCCTTAAAACCTTTAACTATGTAATTGTAACATCGCGAATTTCCCCTAATTTTTTTTTTTTTTTTTTGATAAAAAGAATGTATTGTTTTAAACAATATATGTTTTAAATACCTTAAACTAATAATTATTTGTATCTCGACACTTTTGTACGTTTTAAAAATATTTCGAGTCACTTTCGGGCTTATATAATCATATTATGAATTTAGAATAATATAGTTTTAGGGAAATAATTGCCAAAAAAAGATTTGTGTGGACCGGGACTCGAACCCGCGTCCACAGCCAACCAACACACAGTGACAACCAACTGAGCCAACTATCATCTTGTGTAGTATCTCAGAAGAAAATAAACTTAACACATTCCTTAAATTGATTAGTCAAAGTCTTAGTCAAACAGTCAAAGTCTTAGTCAAACAGTCAAAGTCTTAGTCAAATAGTCAATTCATCATAAAACCTTACTTTATGGTGTTGACCAATTTTAATGGCTAATTGACTCCAAAACTAGTATAAAAACCCACCTATGACCCATTATACTTTGCACCTCTAAATCGATTGTTTCAATCCGATTAAACTTTCCCTCATACCTTTCTTCTATAGTCTATTACTTCTACAATTGAAGCTTTGATTATAAGCTCTTGTAATTGGCGAATTGGAAGCTTGATATTCTTTCTTTTTCGTTTTCTTCAATTTGGACTAGCTACGTTGTTGAGTCTTTAGGATTCGCCTCGCATACATTCACAACACATTATTCTATTTTTTTCACGAGACATAACATTTTGCTAAGGTGAGTTTTACATAGCCCCTTTTCTATTTATCACCATTTTTTGGGTGAAACATGTTACAACATTCTATATGCAATTCAATCATCAAAGTGTCTATGTGTTTTTCTATGTTGCATTATGTCTTAAACATGACTAGAGTAAGCACAATTCTAGAATAATCATTAACATTGATCAGTCGACGGTATACAATGATAGATCTATTGGACTGACAATCCCACCCGGATACGTGCCTCCTACAAAGGTAGCGTGGGTGATTGTTATCGCATAACATAATCGAGTGAACCATGAGCGTATGGGATGTACCACAATACAACAGTCACAAGGGTTGATTATGCACTCGATTTACTTCTAGTATGTTTTCACATATGGACTAGACTTGCCATGACACTTGAATTGTACAAGTTATATTCGATTATCAAAACCTATGTAATTCTCACCAACTTTTGTTGACCCAAAATATTTTCAAACTTAACATGTTTCAGGTTATAGCTTGCTTGAAAATGCGTAGCTAGTATTTTTCATTTTGATGTACAAAATTCTTAGAACAATTGTATGTAATTTATTTAAATCATTTATTGAAATTTATTATTTACCATGAGCTACTGAACAATCATCAATACGTGACATCCCGATGTTTCCGCCATCGGTTGGGGTGTTACAGTAATGAGATATAAAAATATATAATCATTAATTTACCTTTCTAATAATAAGTTGATATATTTTATTTTTTATTTTTCACTTGAAAACCCAAGTCATATCTATATCTACCCTACCTAATAAAAAAGTAACTCGGACGACACGTAGCATTTTACTAGAGTCTCCACATAGGCTCCAACTCAGCTGACACTTGTCAATCATACAAATGCTTTTTAAAACAAAGGGGCGCGCCCGACCCATCAACCCGTATCCGGTTGTTTTAAACCCACCCTAACAAAACCCTATTGTCTTCACTTCGAGCATGTTTGGCTCTCCTTATTTCCACCTCCTTATAACTTATTACTTTTTCAAAAAGTTGATAAGTTAAAAAAGTGTTTGGGGAAAACTAACTTATGACTTCTACTTATGAGGTTTTAAAGCATGAAAAAGGAGTTTTTGAAAAGTAAGTAGGATGTAACTTTTCAAAACTCCTTATGACTTTTTGTAAAAAGTTATAAGGATGTGAAAATAAGGAGAGCCGAATCATTTACATAAATAGCGGGTTTATTATTTTACAAATTACATTTGGGGGGTATTGGGGGATAAAACTGAAAATGGTGATGTATGGAAGTGGTTTAGCGGCATCTAAGAAATTAAAGTAGATGCCGCCAAATGGTTCAACCACATTGATGCCGCCAAACCAAACATCCACATTGATGCCGCCAATTCAAAGTGAGGCATCATTTCTTATATAAGGACTCGACCAGCTTCCAATTCTCTCCATCCCATTTACAACACAAATATATTCTATCATTCCCACATATCTCAATCCCATTTACAACACCACATATCTCAATTGTTCTGGAGGGTACGGTTTTTTATTGATATTGGGTCGATGTTACATTCACATGGAGTTTTAACTGTTTTCGGTGGGGATGAGTCATGCTTAACAGCATCGTCTGCCGTTTCATCCCCCGCTTGGCATCGCTTTTCTGGGGTCCAAAAAAGCGGTGTCTTTGGATCGGTGTTACATCCACATTAAACTACACCTCTCAATACATCTACACGTGGTATAACGCTTGTAGAATGCAACATTGAGGGTTTAGTTTAAAATATTAGAGAGTTATGGATCGTTGGGCGGGTCTACTTTCCAGGAAAACCCACGCCATCCGGTGTTGATGAATCACATCACGTCATTAGCGACTTGTCCGGCAACGGATGATGCGATTCTTCACCGTACTACTTTCGTATGGCAGGCTGGTTTGAACATTGGGTACCTGTAGATTTGGTACACATATTCAACGGGTAGAACCATGTTCTCCTGGATCAAATTCAGATAAGTTTGAATCTGAATGCGGTCCTGAGTTCCCGCTGACTGGAAAAGACAAGTTTCTGGGTGCGAAACAGAAACTTAATGAACTATGCAACAAAAACGGTGGTAGAATATTGGAATAGGTGATCTCGGAAAATATATTGTCTTGTAAATCCGTAGATTGTATAGTTTGAGTGACTAGTTTTGAAAACAGTTGTTAAATAAATTTGTAATATTTGTTTTAAATAAATCTATCATATTTGTATTATTTGTTTGAGACATTCCAAAAATGGAAAGTCTGTGTGTTATTTGAAATAAATAAATCTATCCCTCCGAGCCGTTTTCGGGCCACCGGGATCAGGCCCCGGAGACCCGAAAACCGCCCGGACTTCGTGCGACGCCCGTGTGTTACCCAAGGGCAACGCGTCCGTCAGTCAGGTTACCTGTTCGGCAGGCCCACCCAGGCTGCACAGAGGCCCAAAGAGGGCAGCCTGGCCCGTTTTCAACATAGTGTGGGTTTATAAGGCAAAACAATAATTAATGTTCATATATTTATAAGGCAAAACAATAATTAATGTTATAAAAAATGTTACAACAGGTAATTATGAACAGACTTGAATTCGACAATGTTACTGGTTAAACCAGTACAGATCGTTCGAGGGTCCCTGATTCTGAAGACGTTCAGATTGCCTCCTGGGTGGTTGGTTGGCGGGTGGGGCTCCTTCATTACCGTACTCGTTATCAGGAAAGAGGTTTAAATTCAGCATGGTAGATGGTCCTGGCCGGCTTGAAGGTCCTTCATCACACGAATTATGCGGGCATGGTAATGAAAATCACTAAAAAGGTCGTGATCAAACCGTGGCAACCCCTGTCCAATAGGCGTCACGTAAGGCGGTGATGAAGGAAACCCCCAACTATCTTCGATGGGAATTCCGCCTGCACGAAAGTTAGCTAGCGGACCCATCTCCCCCGGTTGACTGCCACCGGACCCACCAACATGACCAGTTCCCTGCACGATTGATCCACCCAATCCAAATGGAGTTCCCATCTGGTCCAATCCACTGTCCATGAATTGCGGGACATATCCCCCGATCTGGTTCTGATTGTTGCTGGCCGCAACAGATGCACGAAACCCAGCGTCAGAGTGACTTCCACCAGCTTGGTCTTCATTTTCCGAAACGTTTTCCGGCACCTGACGGGGAGCGCGTCTGTAACACTCCAACCGATGGCGGAATCATCGAGGTGTCACGTAGTGACGATTGTTCAAAAGCTCATGGTACTAAAATGTAAATATATTATCATTGGATATTGTTTTACAACATGTGAAATTAAATACAAGACAACAAATAAAGATAATTGATTGATTTAATCTAAGTCCAAAGTCCTATGTGAAGCGTCAAGCAGCTCATCCTGAAACATGCACGAAAATAATTTTGTCAACATATGATGTTGGTGAGTACTACTTAGTTTTGTACATATAGTATAAGTTTTGAAAAGTAGTACAATTCATGTGTCTAGCATCACCAAGGCATTATGTAAACACGCAAGTAACCAAACAAGACAAAGATCACATGTAAAGTTGTACAATGTAAATGATAATGAGCACCTCAACACGTGTGAGTCTAAAAGAGCACCATAACACAAAGTTATGTCTAAATGAGCACCGTAACATAAGTTACGTCTGTATGTAAAGAGCACCATAACATAAGTTATGTCTGTATGTATGATTTTGTATGTAAGCTACGTTCATGTTCAAGCATAAGCACAAAGTTAATCAAGACACGTATATGAATTGTAAATGAATAAAGATGTATGTGTAAAAGAATATGAAGGTTTTGTATACTTGTGCATGAATCACCCCAAAAATTATAAAAGCGAAAAAGGGGATAAGTAATACTCACTGTTCACGTAGTAACTTGAATTTGGACTGGACAACGAAATATGAACTTGAGATTTCTCCCAAATGATTAACCTAAAGTAATTGATAATGTGTGAGTGAAATAACTCTAGGCTACATGTATTCCTAGGGCTTCGAATTGGGGATGATTGCTCGTTTGATTAATATTAAAAATATTCGCCAATTGAGAAAAATTTAGTAAATAAATAACCAAAAATCTTTTCATAAACGTTAAATCTAGGATGGTCACAATAATGTGTTTAAAGTATAAAAATAATTTTTGCAAAATTATTTTCCTTAAAATAGATTTTTAAAATCTATTTATTACAAATTGTCAAACTCTAACTTTAATATTTAAAAATACTAAAATTAAAGAATTTCTATTTTAAAAATCATATTTCTGTTCTAGATGATTAAAAATAATTTGTATAAAATTTTGGTGCAAAAATGATGAAAATTGAATTTATTATGATTTAATTATGATTAAATCTAACAAAAATTGATTAAAAATATTAAATAAATGATTTTTCAGAAATAAAAATCATTTCTGAAAAGTTTAATCTTATAAAAACTTAAAATAATTTTTGTGGAAATTAATAAGATCGTTTTGATATTTTAATGGAATTTTATAAATATAATAGAATAAAACTGATTTATTTATTAAATATATTAAATAAATAAATTTTTGAAAACTAAAAATTGTAAGTTGAACTTTTACATCAGATTAAACAATTATAATTTTCTTGGAATTTATAAAATAGTTTTGATATTTAAAAATGAATTTATAAGTTTAAATGTAATTTATATATATATTGTTGAAAAAGAAACAAAACAAACAAAAAGATTAGTCTGACCCGGGACTCGAACCCGCGTCTGTTGTATATCAACCCAACAACACAACCACTTGGTCTAGACCTGTGGTTGTGTTTGGATCCAGTGCGTTTAAAATAAAAACATTAGTCGTGGTTAGTGTTCTTCCCCAATATCTATCATACGAGCCCTAGGATTTGAAATTGGACGATTCACACATCAATAACCCGATTAAACTTAGGGTTATTGATGTGTTAATGCCGAAGACTAGAACCCATACAAAAAATCGTGCTTACAATGCTTAATCGTATACGAATGGTAAAGTCAACGTGGAAGTCAAAGCTTCGAGCGTCAATCCAAGAACAGAGGTTTTTGAGGGAAATTAAAGAGGTAGAAGAGAGGATTGGCGAGTTGAGAAGGTTCACAGAGGTTCAATTTATAGTGTTTAAGCCTAGGTGTTCGATTTGGCAAGTATTGACCACAATTGAATGTGGGACGCGTTAGTCAATCAATTAGTGCTAATTGATTGTTATTTGACGAAGGTTCTACGCGTAATGGACCGTGGATTATGATACCCTACTTAATCTAATTCAAACATGCGTGATTTAAACCAATTAGATTGGTCAAAAGAGAAGAAAGAAAAAAAAAATAAAAAAAATAAAGTCTGCTGCTGCTGTTACGTTGACAGGGAAGAAGGAAAAGGGACGCGCGAAAATGGGGGTTAAATATAATTGAATCCTGAAATAATTCAACATGACATGGTGGCCTAGTGGTGGTGTTGTTGGGTGTAAACGTTGAACCGGTTGGGGACCCGGGTTCGATTCCCGTCCCCAACACACATTTTTTTTAAAAACTGAAATGGGAAGGAGGGGTAGTGGGCCACTGGTATGGGCCTATGGCTGTGTACTGGGCCGACCCCCTTGGGCTCAGCAGGCCCAGATTACAAAATAAGGAAGGAAAGGGTGATTGGGTTTGGGCTATGGTTTGGTTATGGGTTAATGGGTTATGTAAAACAAGTTTTGTTTATATATATATATTTTTTTTTTTTTTACATAAGTTAAAATCTGAATTTTTATTATTATTATTATTATTTATTATTATTATTATATATAAATATATATATATATATGTATATATATATAATGAAAAAGTGACGGATGTCACAGCATCCCCTTCTTTTAGAAACTTCGTCCCGAAGTTATTGGAAACATAGGGTTATGGATGCTTGGGTAAAAATTAAGATAACTGTGGTTTTGGGGAAATTCGAATGATTTGGGTAAGAGGTTTGATAGGTGTGAGTTAAGGATTGGATTAGGTTCGTCTCGAAAGGGTAAAGAGAGTAAGAATCTAGTAAATCACTACTTCAAGTTTCAGGACTCCTAAAATAAATGCATGAGTTGATTGACCACAGAAAGACTAAATGGACTAACAAGCAAACAGAGTTTGTTCCTGGTTCGACTTCCAGTCTCACTTTCAACGCATCATTAGTGTTTGTATACAGGGTGTACCGCAGCTAACCCACCACACCTTTGATACCTCGAAAACGTACTAGATGCCTACCAAAAACTCTAATAGAATTTCACACTACCCTAATGTACCTGTAAATTCATGATTACGTTCCGGACCGGAATCATCAATTTACCTTACATTAAAGTTTTGTGTCCTTCTATGTCCCCATCGATTGTTGAGCAGGTTCGATAGCCTCCGCCAGCCATGGAGTAGGTTGTAGGGCCTCTCCCGACTGTTTGAAAAGGCATAGTGACCCCTACCAATCGTTGAGTATGTTCGATAGCCTCTACCAGTCGTGGAGCAGGTTGTAGGGCCTCTCCCGACTGTTGAAAAAGGCATGATGACTTCTATTAAGTGCAGCAATTATTGTTCACATAGATTGCAAATTGATAGCATGTTTATGCAAGCAAGTTTGTAAGTACTACAACCATTAAGTGTAAGTGTTATCATGAATAATTAAATGTTTACGAGTATCATGAATAATTAGATGTTCAATGCGTAGTCAAATTAAGGGAAAAATCTAGTTTCAATCAAGCAGTGATGTTTTCTTAGAAAAACATTTGTAAGATCAAGTATCTAGTCCAAACGTTTCAAATAAATGTAAGGTAGAGTCTTCGTATGATAAACGTAATATAATAAATTTCCAAATTTGTGTTCGTACACAATAGTATGCAAGGAAGTTTCTAGATGTTGTATGCTAATGAGTGCGACAAAAATGAAAATAGAATTATGAAAATGAAAAACAAGTATTGGATTTCTCGAGTCTTGGGAAGATTTCATCCATGGCTTAACTAGTGGGATTAACGTCATCCTGATCAGTTGTTTCGTTGGTATTGATATTGAAAGCTCGTCCATGTGCCACCAGGTTTACATTATTCAACTTAGGGCATTGAGGTCGCATGTGGTTAGGGTCTCTACAATGATAACACGCCCGACCGTTAGTAATCTGTAGTGGTTCCTGAGCAGCTGTTTGATGATTACCCTGTGTTCCAACCATTACTCGACAAGTGGTGACAAAATGTCCAAACCTTCCACATCTAGTGCATTGACGGCATGGAAGATTTGTAGGGTGATGATACTTGCAAGTGTTGCATTGAGGATGGATTCCCGTGTAGGCTTTCTTGACAGGGGGTTGAGCCACATGATCCACAACAGTATGGTTCAGATTATCGCCCATTCGTTTCTTAGAGTTCGAAGCAGTAGTGGCGGCCTTTGCTAAAATAGTCTTAGATTGTTCAACAACATTGGTGGTTTTCTCAGTAGGTGTCTTGGTGCCCTTCCTAACCAAGTTTCCTTTCCTTACGTGTTTGTCTGTTAATGTGGCTGCAAGTTGGATGGCTTCTTCTACCGTAGTGGCTTTGCCTCCAGTGACAACGTCTTGAATCAGGTCAGGTAATCCCTCAATATATTTTTCGATTGCTCGAGAGACCGGGGTGACCATGTGTGGAACCAGTATGCTAAGTTCATGATATCGAGTATTATACGCAAGATTCTCACCACTGTCTTGTTTCAACCCATGGAATTCTTCCTCTAGTTTCCTGATTTCGTTCCTAGGGCAGAATTTGGCGATCATGAGTTCCTTAACCTCAGCCCAAGATAAAGATAAAGCAACATCAGCTCCTCGATTGCGCTTTTCGCCATTCCACCAGGTTAACGCTCCCTTTTGAAGGACACTGGTAGCATAGCGAACGCGGAGTTCATCAGGACATTCACTGTTCACAAAAGTACTCTCCATGCTTTCAAACCATTGGAGGAGGCCAGTAGCACCCTCCTCGCCAGTGAATTTTGTGGGGTTGCAGGAGTTAAAGTGTTTGAAAGTGCACCGAAATTGAGTCGTACTCCCTGTGTTGGCACTGTTACTATTCTGGGTTATCTCACCGACAAGGTTTGGGATCACTGCAGCAATTTGCTCGGCGACTAAAGATGCGAGGCGACGATCAGAACGTCGTCCAGAAGCACGAACAGGGCGTTGGCTGGCATCACGGAGCATGCGGCGAGCAGACATCTATGAGGCAGTCAATTAATAATCATGAGATTAGAAAATGTAAGTGTATAATCGTACAGATGATTATGAAGATGTGATCTTGTAAGCAATCATGATATGCAAAGTATTGTATATGAAATGAGAGGGTATTATTGGAAAAACTTGTACAAAATGCTTGGAGTGCCCTTGTCTAGCTGTAAAGCTCAACAAGAACGTTGACTTTTCAAAGGAATTGAACCCAATGGTGATCAAAGGAGACATGCTTTAGCCTATAAGTGGACACTCACTCCAGGAATCCCCAGGTAAGCATAACAGGTCCGTAAATGGATTTATGCGCTATGCTTGCCTATGCCAGAAAACCCAGTGTACAGGCGTCCACCCTTCCAGATTGCACGTGTCCTTATCACACTCATTAAGGTCCAACAACTTCGAAGGAGTAACAATAAGAGTAGATATTGTATCTAAGAGTGTCTTCATAAAAGGTACTGTTCCCGTTCCATGATGGTGTAAACTTTCCACTCTCTGTAGGACTCCATCTCTATGCACCATGATGAAAGATAAGAAGAAGAGAAGAAGGGAAAGCTAGAAGGAGGAAAGTAGAGGAAAATGAGGGGTAGGGTAATTCAGGAAATATTATGCATGAAAATTGAAGTTCGGTTATAGTCTAGGCCATTTTATCTAATAACCTAATTCCCTATAACCATGGCTCTGATACCAATCTGTAACACTCCAACCGATGGCGGAATCATCGAGGTGTCACGTAGTGACGATTGTTCAAAAGCTCATGGTACTAAAATGTAAATATATTATCATTGGATATTGTTTTACAACATGTGAAATTAAATACAAGACAACAAATAAAGATAATTGATTGATTTAATCTAAGTCCAAAGTCCTATGTGAAGCGTCAAGCAGCTCATCCTGAAACATGCACGAAAATAATTTTGTCAACATATGATGTTGGTGAGTACTACTTAGTTTTGTACATATAGTATAAGTTTTGAAAAGTAGTACAATTCATGTGTCTAGCATCACCAAGGCATTATGTAAACACGCAAGTAACCAAACAAGACAAAGATCACATGTAAAGTTGTACAATGTAAATGATAATGAGCACCTCAACACGTGTGAGTCTAAAAGAGCACCATAACACAAAGTTATGTCTAAATGAGCACCGTAACATAAGTTACGTCTGTATGTAAAGAGCACCATAACATAAGTTATGTCTGTATGTATGATTTTGTATGTAAGCTACGTTCATGTTCAAGCATAAGCACAAAGTTAATCAAGACACGTATATGAATTGTAAATGAATAAAGATGTATGTGTAAAAGAATATGAAGGTTTTGTATACTTGTGCATGAATCACCCCAAAAATTATAAAAGCGAAAAAGGGGATAAGTAATACTCACTGTTCACGTAGTAACTTGAATTTGGACTGGACAACGAAATATGAACTTGAGATTTCTCCCAAATGATTAACCTAAAGTAATTGATAATGTGTGAGTGAAATAACTCTAGGCTACATGTATTCCTAGGGCTTCGAATTGGGGATGATTGCTCGTTTGATTAATATTAAAAATATTCGCCAATTGAGAAAAATTTAGTAAATAAATAACCAAAAATCTTTTCATAAACGTTAAATCTAGGATGGTCACAATAATGTGTTTAAAGTATAAAAATAATTTTTGCAAAATTATTTTCCTTAAAATAGATTTTTAAAATCTATTTATTACAAATTGTCAAACTCTAACTTTAATATTTAAAAATACTAAAATTAAAGAATTTCTATTTTAAAAATCATATTTCTGTTCTAGATGATTAAAAATAATTTGTATAAAATTTTGGTGCAAAAATGATGAAAATTGAATTTATTATGATTTAATTATGATTAAATCTAACAAAAATTGATTAAAAATATTAAATAAATGATTTTTCAGAAATAAAAATCATTTCTGAAAAGTTTAATCTTATAAAAACTTAAAATAATTTTTGTGGAAATTAATAAGATCGTTTTGATATTTTAATGGAATTTTATAAATATAATAGAATAAAACTGATTTATTTATTAAATATATTAAATAAATAAATTTTTGAAAACTAAAAATTGTAAGTTGAACTTTTACATCAGATTAAACAATTATAATTTTCTTGGAATTTATAAATAGTTTTGATATTTAAAAATGAATTTATAAGTTTAAATGTAATTTATATATATATTGTTGAAAAAGAAACAAAACAAACAAAAAGATTAGTCTGACCGGGACTCGAACCCGCGTCTGTTGTATATCAACCCAACAACACAACCACTTGGTCTAGACCTGTGGTTGTGTTTGGATCCAGTGCGTTTAAAATAAAAACATTAGTCGTGGTTAGTGTTCTTCCCCAATATCTATCATACGAGCCCTAGGATTTGAAATTGGACGATTCACACATCAATAACCCGATTAAACTTAGGGTTATTGATGTGTTAATGCCGAAGACTAGAACCCATACAAAAAATCGTGCTTACAATGCTTAATCGTATACGAATGGTAAAGTCAACGTGGAAGTCAAAGCTTCGAGCGTCAATCCAAGAACAGAGGTTTTTGAGGGAAATTAAAGAGGTAGAAGAGAGGATTGGCGAGTTGAGAAGGTTCACAGAGGTTCAATTTATAGTGTTTAAGCCTAGGTGTTCGATTTGGCAAGTATTGACCACAATTGAATGTGGGACGCGTTAGTCAATCAATTAGTGCTAATTGATTGTTATTTGACGAAGGTTCTACGCGTAATGGACCGTGGATTATGATACCCTACTTAATCTAATTCAAACATGCGTGATTTAAACCAATTAGATTGGTCAAAAGAGAAGAAAGAAAAAAAAAAAAAAAAAAATAAAGTCTGCTGCTGCTGTTACGTTGACAGGGAAGAAGGAAAAGGGACGCGCGAAAATGGGGTTAAATATAATTGAATCCTGAAATAATTCAACATGACATGGTGGCCTAGTGGTGGTGTTGTTGGGTGTAAACGTTGAACCGGTTGGGGACCCGGGTTCGATTCCCGTCCCCAACACACATTTTTTTTAAAAACTGAAATGGGAAGGAGGGGTAGTGGGCCACTGGTATGGGCCTATGGCTGTGTACTGGGCCGACCCCCTTGGGCTCAGCAGGCCCAGATTACAAAAATAAGGAAGGAAAGGGTGATTGGGTTTGGGCTATGGTTTGGTTATGGGTTAATGGGTTATGTAAAACAAGTTTTGTTTATATATATATATTTTTTTTTTTTTTACATAAGTTAAAATCTGAATTTTTATTATTATTATTATTATTTATTATTATTATTATATATAAATATATATATATATATGTATATATATATAATGAAAAAGTGACGGATGTCACAGCGTCGCCGGCGCACCCTTTGAGGCCGTGCAGGTGCCGACAAGTCAACGGCGTCCATGGTAAGATGCGTCGGATTTTGTAAGTGTCCGGCGTTTTGTGACATCATCATACTGTGAAACGCCGTGTTTTGTATGCGCTCAAGCTGCGTGGCGAATGCCTGAGGATTATTAAAGGCCTCCTGAGATGACCGGTAAATATCACCCATGGCATCCCTCTGCAGCAAACAAAATTTTTAGTTAGAAACACCAAATTGCGAAAATAATTAATGTATGAATTAGGAACGTAAAAATGGTTTACCATCAACTGGATTCTAGCACCGTCGTCTTGGAAACCGCCAGCTGGGGACGGTGCTGCACCCGGATTTCCAATAAATGCAACGGTACGCCCCATATACCATTGCATATAACCGGGCTCGGTGAAGCTGTCCTTATGAGTTCAGAGCGGATAACCGTGTTACGACGGTTATTCCATGCATTGACGTAGGCTTCATGCCTAGTCATCCAGTCCGCCCCGTTGAGTCCTTGCCGCCCCAAGGCATGCAGTGTTGCAAGCCGGGCCGTGGGTACGGCTAAGGTTATCTGGGGAGGTATGTACTGGACCATGCCGAATTGCCTCAAAACCCGTTGAGGGTAATGATGCTCAACGATCTCGAAGCTTATAAGGGGACAGCAACTCCTCCAGCTTTCCATCCCGTTTGTGCACATTGCCGGTAGTCGGTCCAAAACCGAGTTGTAGGGGGTCCAGTTGAACTAAAAACAAACACTTAAGTCAGTAACAAAACACAATAAATGCATGATTAATACATACAAAAAACTAAAAATAATTACTAACATACCATCTCCTCGTTCAACGATTGTAGCTGTGAACGGTATGCCTTGAGGCAGTGTTGGGCCACCTCCGTGAACTTTAACCGCTGGTCTCGCCACCTACAAAATTAACATGTTAAAAAACGTGTTCAGAAAAAAAAATACAAAGGGATGCCATGCAGGCAAGTATATACAAACTGGGATTTGCGATATATACCGAGCGGCTATCGGGCAAGTATAATCAAACCGGTTTGAGGGTGGTCGTGGCGCGAGACACCGGATCCTCTCCCATGCCCATACTTGAAGGAGCATCATGGGTCCGGTCATGGCTTTCCTATCCGGCTGGGTGGCATCACAAAGCCGCCTGTATAAACAAGCCAGAACCGCACTGCCCCAGCTATAAGATGCTGTACGGTTCAGGTCTCGTAAAAATCTCAAGTAAAAAACATTTATTCTATTATTATTATTATCAGGGAGTAAGGTGGAACCGATCAAAAGAAAAGGATTAAACGAGCACGAAAAATGCACTCTTCATCCGTAGCCTCTGCTTCAACAAAGTCCTGGTTTAGTTTATCAAGAATAACAGTACCAAAAACGGACTTGCCGGACATTTGGGCCTGTGTAGGCGTAACACCTAAGAATCGTCGGCACAAGGCTATTGCGTCGGCAGTAGACAAATTATCATCTACCCCAGACACAACAGCTCCCTCAATAGGCAACCCCCACAAGACGTTAACATCTTGTAAGGTCACAGTAGCTTCACCAAATGGAAGGTGGAACGTGTGAGTTTCGGGCCTCCATCGTTCCACCAAAGCTGTTGTCAAGGAGTGGTCAACGTATCGGTAACCACAATCTATGAGGCCACCAAACCCTGCAGCATCGATAAGGTGACGAACCGTCCTATAACAGGGTGGTCACGAAATAACTTCCATATTCCTCTATCGCTGCGCTTCACCATCATGGCGGCATTGAAGTTTTCCTCGTCTGTGAAAACGTGAAAGGCACGATGTCGATCACGAAGATACAACACATCGTCGTTTAGGGGACCAGGGTGTAAGTTCATGTTTTGATTCATGGTGGGAGGAATTTGGTGGGTATGATTTTTTATGAATTTCAAAGGTTTCAGATGGAGATTGTTGTGTTGATGGTGTGTTCTTGGATGTGGGTGGTGCTCCTTCTTCACCTCAACCTCCATTTTATAACCTTCAAAGCCTGAATTCTTACACTCCCAAGAATACTATTTGCCTATCAAATCATCTGCAACTTACAAGACCATTGCATGCAATGCTAGAGACCTTGTGAGTGTGTCTTATAGGCTGCATGCTTTGCAGGTGAAGACTGATTTTCATTTGCTGGTTTTAATGCATGAAAATGGATTGGCGGGATCATGACGGCAACATTGAAGAACACACCAACTCAATTGGCGGTATCAATGACACCTTCAAATGGATTGGCGGCATCTAGAGGTGAACCCTCTATATCAATTGGCGGCATCTACACATTTAAAAACCACTGACAAAAGCTTATGTGATACCGCCAACCCATTTGGCGGCATCTACTTTAATTTTTTTGATACCGCTAATTGACTTCCATACATCACCATTTTCAGTTTTTTCCCCCAATACCCCCCAAATGTAATTTGTAAAATGATAAGTCTACTATTTATGTAAATGATTCAGGAGAGCCAAACCATGCTCTTCAACAATTCATCACTCTGTTTTTTCTTCAGAAGACCACAGCTATCGTGCCTTCATCTTCTTCGGTCAGCATCCTCTCTTCTTCATCTCATTCAGTCGGCTCTCCTTCATCTCCTACATATCAAGGTATTGTGTTTTTGTTGAAATATGTTATATTTGTTTTTGTAAAGATCTGTTATATTTGTTTTCTTCAAACCGAGCGTTGCTGGATGAATATTATTTGTGCATATTTTCTGGAAGATATGTGCATCTCAAGAAAATATGTGCATCAGGATGTTCAGAATTTTGTTTTTGAAGGGGAATGTTGATGTTCATTCGGTTTGAAGAAAATCTGGATGTTAAGAATAAAAACCGATTGAATTTGTAAATTTTGATGTTTTAAATTTGGTTTTGAAGGGGATTTTTGATGTTCAATCGGTTTGAAGAAGATCCACATTTTAAGAATTTGGTTTTTGAAGGGTAATTTTGATGTTCAATCGGTTTGAAGAAAACATCAATATGAAAGACCTGTGTCGTTGTCATCCATTGTGTAGGGAAAACTTACTGATGGAAATGTTTTTTTTTTTATTTCAGCTTTGAGAATGGTGACCCAATTGAATTCGAGCTGGGAACTGTAAAGGTGATTAAAGGTATGAAATGAATTGGTACATCTAAATGGTTTTTTTGGATTTCTTTTTGGTCTATAATGAATGTATGATAGTTGGTACGAGCCCTGGTGGCACCTTTGTTGGGTTTCTGTTCAGTGGTAGGGTTTAAATATTTTATTGTGATTTCTTACAGGATATTACTGTTATATTTGTGTAATTGGCATCAAGATTTGGGTTTGTTTAATTGATTTGAATTTGTTGATTTCAGCATATAAAATGCTTGATTCGGGGTTCAGGGTACTAAATAAAATGGAAGATTTAAAAGTTAAAAGCTTTACTAATTTTTGAACAGTTTCAAAGGTACGTTTGGGGGATTTTGAAATTCTATAAAATTATGGTTTTCTAGAGTTCAAATATTTATAGCTTGTAGTTGATTGTAGGACATCCATGGGGTAAGTGGAGGACACAATTGTTGAAATCAGATTATTGACAAGTCATTATCTAAAAACTATGTGATACAAGGTGTAAAGAAACTTACATGTAAAAAGATGTTCAATGCCTTATAAAGATGATCATGGTTCTGCCTACATGATATTGGCATGATTTCAGTGAGTTCCATGAATCTTTTCGCTTGCAGTTTTGCATCACTGGCTATACGGGTCATATACGCGTCCCATAATTCTGCAACAACAGAATTATAGGGCGAAGGACTACCGTTGTTTGGGCACAAGTTAAACACAACATAAGTCGAAAATATGCTTTCCATTGTTGTCATTTCAATGCTACTAGAAATATGATCAAGCCCACTTCCCGGCAGTAAAAAATCTTCAACATGAGCCATATGTTAGTATACTCTTTATCCAAGTTGAGGTTTAGTGATTAAGAGAGCAAAATGAAGTAAAATCCAACCGGAATTACTCTACTACCCTTTTTGCCAATTTGAAGCAAATCAAGAATCCCTTTTAGTAAACAAGATGCGTCTTCTTTGGCACCATTTTCATCAAAAAGTACCGAATTTGCGTAGAATAACACAACCGGGCTAACATACTTTTCCTTCATACCTTGTCTTCTTAGAGACCCAATGACCCGTTTGAAAAAGCCGAATAGGAGAGCTATTCAATCTTTGATCCAAACATCTTGAGCCAAGATTTCTTGAACCATGTCAAAGCTCCATCTTTGAGTGCTTAATGTTTCTAGAGTTACAACATGCTGGTCTCTATTTCTTTCTGGATCAAGAATCTCCATGCAAGCCATGAAAGCTAATGATTCAGCCCACGAGTCAAGTGATTGACATTTTTGGAGGACAATAAGTGTGTCCTCCCAGCTTTGTAACACAACTTGGTTCAAGTGTATGTCGAATCGTTCACATAAGTTCCCCGAGCTGTACTCTTC
Organism: Ambrosia x helenae; assembly: GCA_030844895.1. Taxonomy (NCBI): domain Eukaryota; kingdom Viridiplantae; phylum Streptophyta; class Magnoliopsida; order Asterales; family Asteraceae; genus Ambrosia; species Ambrosia x helenae. The sequence continues at coordinate 2,963,666 of CM061228.1, forward strand.
TGTCATTTCAAGAAACTCGGCTGCACATCTTAAAGATGCAACATTAAACGGATCGACTAAAGTGGATGACCCATAAACAAAAAGTGAGATCATTTCAAACGTCTCGGGTCCTCCTGGGAAATGTTGTGGCAGTTCAACTTCATTAGAGTCGGTTAATTCTCGGTTAAAGTATCCACTTTTTGAAAATAAAGGATACTGCACAAACAGTTAATAGATAAGTTAAAAGTTAGAAAAAGTTGAGAGAAACTGCACAAAGGTTTATTTTTTTTGTTTTATATTAAACTCACCTTGTGAAGATTGAAAATTCTATCACCAACACGGACACAAACCGAAGCTGGCAAGCCTGTTTATTGACTCCTATAACAAATATAACCAAAAAGAAAGACAAACATCAAAAGGGTATGATTGAATTCAATGCAAGATTCGCTAAACATAACGAAAGATTCAAACTTTACCATGAAATGATCTTGATCTTGAGGAGGGCACTAACATTTGGAGAAGAAAAAGGACTTGAAAGAATGGACATAGTATTATTATTATTATTATTATTATTATTATTATTATTATTATTATTATTATTATTATTATTATCTTTTGGTGCAGAACCATCCATATGGTAAGTAAACTATACAAGAACAAACAAATGTATTCCTGCAAACTTTACAAACAAACTGAGAATTTAACCATCATTTTTTAGTCTTTTCATGGATATAGTTGCCTGATCCGGATCTCCTCAAATTATAATAATTTAAATGGTACATTGTTAGTACTTCTAGAACCCTGAAAACCAGATGATATTGAATGAATCTAAGCCAGGGTAACCACTACAAAGCAGTTTCTAAAACCCATGTATTTTTTGTGTAAATCTGATTTCATAAGTTATTTTCAAGTTAGTATCTTTGTATAGCCTTCATCTGATTCGTTTATTAGTTGTTGTTATGCGTGTAGTGGTTATTCTCACAGTTTGTGCTTTTCGTTTGATTCTAAATTGGGTGGTGGTGGAACATGAGTGCTGGTTATCCTTGGGTCCCTTGCTAAAGCAATTGGCAATAGGTGTCAGGTGAGTTCATTTGGTTTAATATCCTTTTTCTGTATTGGTTTTCTGAATTTTGAACATGTTGTGATTAGTACAAGCGAGTGCAATATTCACCTGTATCATTTCATTTTAAGCTATAAGCAAAAAGTGTCTCCATATCTTTGTTCTCTACAATAATTTAAGTACAACTCTAAGGTTGTAAAATGCAAGTTGGCCAAAATAAACCAAAAACATAACCATCTAAAAATGCAATATATGAAATAAAAACTTTTCAAATATGGTCTTATTGTTATTTTAAGACTGATATATTTTTAACATACGCTTCACCTTGGAGTTTTGGATTAAGCCATTGTTTAATTTAAATATGTTTGTTCGTGATGAATGTAGAATCTTTTTGTTGTGGATCGAGTGGGAAAAATATTTATTGTGACATTTATGTGTTAGTTATATTATCGAGAAGAAGGTAACGAGACTAAGCAACACTTAAGCAGGCAAGATCGCTTAAAATAGAAGAGTGGGTTGAAATTGTAGGCGATGACGTAGGGCCATAGGCTGCGCCATCCGCTAGCTATTTTACGCCTGCAAAAACTGTTGGTTGGGTCATATATTCACTTGGTAGGGCGGCGTGCGATACACCACTCCGGCTTTTGGTTTGTCGATTTTTGAATTCGGTTGATTGTTTCGCACATTTGATCCGTTAATTGAATGCTTTGTTGGTGCAATGCTTATACAGTTTACTAAGATTGTATCATCATTTAAGAGGATGGTACTAAAACTTCTCTTTTCTATAGGGATATTGACTGTGAGCAACTGTTGCAATATGTTTATTTTTTTTATGATATAATAATAAATGATTCATCTAGCATGATTCATTTATCCATCTTGCACGCCTTAGAGATGGTCGAAGTTTTCTTTATTAATGGATATGTCTATATGGGTAGTGTTTACTTAGGAAACGAGTCAAACGGGTTGAATATCATCCAAAGCACGTATACTTCTAACGCATCTTTAAAAAAATAGAATACTTTTGTAATAATATTGTTATCCTCACCATTGATTTAATTTTGGGATAGTCTGATTTCTTTAATGGTTTCAATCTATTCAATACATAATTATTAGTAGGATCTGTGTTAGTTTGATCATATTTATCATTATTCGTGATTAAATCTTTCTGCATATTCCATTTTTTCAGTTAACGGGTCCAGGGATCTATTTGTTGTAATCACAACAATTGAATAGCTTGGATAGATGAGTCATGGGAAGTACTGTTCTAATCCAACTGTAAGTATTCACTCGATATACATCTTAATAGCTAGAGTTATCATACTATCAACATAGTCTGAACATTACCTTGTCACTATTTTTTTTTTTTTGCAACACATTTGTTGGTAATAGTGTGCCTTTTATAGGTATAATAATTTCAAGTGTACCACGAAACTAAAGCGGAACCAAACCGTTAGTAACGGTTCAATTTGGTTTGGTTTAAAAATTTAACGGTTTAGTTTTGGTTTTCAACAATAAAAAACCGTTGCTAACGGTTTGGTCTAAAAACCATCAAAACATGATTGTGAAGAAAACACAAGGTGATTTTACAACATTTGAATGGTCTGAAACCTATGCTTACATCAATAATTTTTGTAGGCAAATAGTGTTAGCGGGTCAACTCGATCTAAACCTATAGTAAAGTTAACTTATCACTTGTGTAATTATCTGTTGAATTCTGGTGTAGAGTAAAGGTTGTGAAGATGTAATTACCATGTTACAGAATGGCTCAATTGCTAAAAACGCAGCCACATTGATGCAAGAAAAAGATTCCCACCATCAAAAGAAGTCAATACATCATATGACTCCTAGGACATTCGAATTCGTTGCTTATCATTTCTTTGTAAAATTGCTTGTATATTTATATATTTTTATCAGTAACCTTAGTATCATGTATATTTCGAGTACTGTTATGCCCTTTCATTTTCCAGAATTGTACAAAGTTAAGTTTTGTTAAAGTATAGTTATTTAATTTATTGTGAATAGGGGTCATGGAAGGTACATGGATTGTCATAAGAATAAATATCTTGACAGTCTCAGCGATGAGTTGTGGTGGTTTAACAATATATATGAAGTAATTTAGCACTACATATGTAGTAAGAGACGCCAGAAGCAGAGTGCAACAATAGCGCATTGTGTACATCAAGGCTCATAGGTGCTAAGAATGTGAAAAACTGACCAACTTAAGCAAAGAAACCAAGCTAGACCAGCTAAAACCAGAGCTTAGATAGATCAAATTATGAACTTTTTTTGTTTGATTAAATGACATATAGTTATTTTATATTATCCAAATCTTCTATACTAATTCATAGTTATAGTTTCTACATATTTTGTTTTTTTTATATAATATTAGTATGAGTAATAAAGCATCTAAAGTATGGCTTTTTGATGGTTTCACATGTAACTTAGATGCGTAACATTCCCGTATTCACTTATCCCATTTATTATTTATTATATTACATATTTTACTTTTAACATTTTTTATTCTATTTTTTTTCAGACTTGATCCTTTCAGAAAATCACATTAAGAATTAGCTTTACTTGATATTGAGAACTTCTTATAGCGCAATAGTTCCAGTCTACGAGATTTCATAAGTACACCATATCCTGAGCATGAGTTTGTATCATCATTAAACAATCGGCTGATTTGTAAGAAGTTGGGATATGACACAAATAGTTTGCTGGAAGAATTTGATAACCAATTTGCTTTGTTAACAGATGAACAGAAAAAGATTTATAATTGTATAATGAAATCTGTTGAGGAAAAGAAAGGATGAGTTTTTTTTTGTTTATGGTTACGATGGTATGGGTAAAACTTTCTTAGGGAAGACACTCTCTTCATCTATAAGGTCTAAAAGTACGATTGTTTTGAATGTTGCTTCGAGTGGTATTGCATCTTTGCTATTAACAGGTTGTAGGACAGCACATTATAGGTTTCTAATTCCTATAAACCTAACCGAAGATTGTATGTGCTACATACAACCAAATAGTGATGTTGCCCAACTGCTTAAAAAACGGATTTGATTATATGGGATGAACCAACCATGGTACATAAACATGCTTTTGAAACACTAGATCGAAGTTTAAAATATGTATTTGGTGTTCATGATGTTCACTCTTCTGAGTTACTATTCGGTGGAAGGGTTGTTTCTTTTGGGAATGACTTTAGACAGATTCTACCAGTTTTACCGAATGGATCCATGCACAACATTGTTAATGCCTCTTCAAGTTAATCATGCATTCGCACAAATGCGTCGTTCTAAAATCAACAAAACATATGAGATTACTTTCAGGAAGCTGCCAGTCTGATATCGAGGAAACAAAAAAGTTTGCAAATTGGCTTTTAGATCTAGGTGAAGGAAAGGTGGATACAATAAGTGATGTTCAGGATGTTATCGAGATAACTGATGACTTACTTATTACTCAATCTTTGGATCTTGTTTCTTTGATACCCTTGTGTATCAGTCTATTTTGGATAACATCAACATTCCGAATTATTTTCAAGATCGAGCAATATTGGCACCGAAGAATGAAGTTATTCATGAAATTAACGATTGATTACTGTCATTGTTTCCTGGTAAGGAGATGGAGTATCTAAGTTCAGATAGTGTTTGTCAGTCTGAAGAAGTTAATGAGCAGTTTGATGAAAGCTTACTTTCACCTGATGTTCTGAATGGTCTTAAGTTATCTGGAATACCAAACCACCAACTGGTTTTGAAAGTTGGTGTTCCAGTAATGTTACTCAGAAACATTGATCAGAAAAGCGGTTTGTGTAATGGGACAAGGTTACAAGTTGATAAAATGGGGAACGTGTAATATAGCCTAAAATCATTTCAGCAAGTAACATTGGAATGCAAATGTTTATCCCAAGAATTAGTTTGTTCCCTTCTGATAAGAGAATTCCTTTTAGATTTAACAAAAGACAATCTCCACTTGCTATTTCTTTCGCAATGACAATAAACAAGAATCAAGGACAATCCTTATCTAGAGTTGGATTGTATTTGAACGATCCTGTTTTTTCACACGGGCAGTTGTATGTTGCGCTATCAAGGATCAAAAGTTGAGATGGACTGAAGATAGTAATACTAGATCAAGATGGCAAACTTACAAACAAAACATCAAATATTGTGTACAAAGGAGTATTTGAAGCTTTATGAATAATTTTATAAGATGTTTTAGTCTTTTTTTTTTGTTTAAGTTATCTTCCTTAACGTTGTGTGCAAACAACTTGTATAGTACAATTCTTATTTTCATATTTTGTCATTTTTTCTTTTGGATGAACCGTGGGTACCCACGGGTCTCTAACGTAGTCTATGTATATAATAATAAAAAAAAGTTCTTTTGTTGACATGACGTTCAATGAGACCATCTTCCTCTTTGGGTGTGTCACGTGTCATCCCCCTTTATTTCTCTCAAAAAGTTTTTTTCTCTCTCATGTTTCCCCCAAAAATTTTAAATGTTAATAACTTTTATATATGAGATTTAAAAAAAATACACCAAATTAAAGAGCGTTTTATTATCTTTCCAACGATACCATAGTGCTATACAAAAAGAAAAAAAAAACAAATTTTTTGTGGGTTTTTTCATACAGGAAAAAGAAACACAATATGTTCAGGTAGTTCATTAATCATGTCTAGGTAACTCACTAATCACGTTCAAACAAGTAGGGTGCGGGGCTTCGTTATGGGTGCGTACCGTTGGCCGTTCAAAAAAAAAAGGAATTCTATTTTCATCCATAGCAGAATAGGTTAAAATCACTTCTTTTAAAAAAACACACCTTCAAGGCCACCGTCTCAATCACGCCCTGCAATGGTTGCTTCTGGCTCTACTGCTCATCCATTGTACATATTCTTTTTAATATACATCTTCATTCTTATTCACATGATTAAAATTGTTGTTTTCTCGTATTGTAGTATATTAATTTATATGTTACATCATAATATATATTTTATCACTTCATATTAGATTTGTCTATTCCGGAAAGTTTTCGGGATATAATCTAGTCAAATATAAACTAAGCATAAGGATTTCAGTTACAACATTTTGTGGGTTTTAATTTGGCAATTCAATTCATATGACTTATGTGTATAAACTGAACTAAGTCAAATTTAGTTGTGTATCTAAGGATTTATGACTTTATGTTATGATGATCAAATAAAATAGTAATATGCTTCATACTTTATTTAAGTTTTATCACTTGTAGCAATCAGAGATAACATTTCTCTCATCTGTAACAAAAATAAAAATGTTGTTGAGAGTGGTACAAAAATGTGTACTTTTGATACTTTAAAAAAATATGTTGTTCAATAGTGTTTAAAAACCAATTGTTGGACAAACACACTTAGGGGCTGTTTGGTAGCCTCTTAATCAGCCTCTTAATCATTCAGGTCTGAATCATTCAGCATTCAGACTGTTTGTTTCAGCATCTGAATGGAATGATTAAGTGCTGAACCATTAAGCTAATAAGAGATGCTGAATGATTAAGCTCTTAACCATTCAGAGCCTCTTAACAATTCAGACCATCTTAATGATTCAGCACTTAATCAACCAAACAGCCCCTTATTTTGTTCGATCACCGGTTCTATAGTGTTTTAAAATATTATGAGTTTGAATGTGTCTTAAAATATCAATCATCATTAAGGTTAGAACGCAAATCTAACTTAACCGATTTTTTTTTTTTTTTTTAAATTACAATATTATTTAAGGTTAGAATGATTTTATTTTAGTTTTGATCGCGTTTGTTCCATACAAAAGCTCAAAGCCCATTTCCCAATAGTTTTGGGCTTAATGATGTAACCCAACAACCCCATGAATCATGATATCAGTTTTCAACTAGATTTTATTTTTTCTATACCAGTGGGGTGCCCGCGCGTTGCGACGGGACGACATATAGTGAAACACATAATGAAAGTTTGGTGGTTTTTTATAAAAATGATAACTTTAATGGAACACTTTGAAAACTTGATTACTTTTGGATAGGAAAACTAATAATCTTCATACATTTTGGATACAAAACACTTTACACAGCCACCCACATAAGTACTTTGAAATAACATATTTATATATTTGAACATGCAATTATAATTTTGAAATCAAATATCACACTAATGTTCTATAAATTTCGTACTTTTTATATCATCATTTCATAAACTACCAAATATAATAATTAATTACACACTCCTTTGAAAACATAAATAACCCTTCTCAAATCTCAACAAACCACGGTAAACAAAAACAAAAACAAAAAAACTTTAGAATGCTAATATTAAACATGAGAGGATTAAATTTGCTAGAAAATAAACTATTTGATTTATTTCAGTTTATTATATTTTAGTTTATAAAAAAAATGTTTGGTTATTTTTTACATAATTAATAGCTTTAATTTACACCTTCATATTTACCCTTAGATTATTAGAAAACTTACAAAACAAACCTTCTACATTGATGACTACTTTAATATTGAAGTTGAAAGACAATTTTACCCCTAAACTAACCTCATTTACTATTGTACCATAAGCATAAATACTTGCATTTACTTAAATTTTGCCGTCATCCCTCTTAGATGCTTTATATATAGTATAGATATAGATATAGATACGTGTAGCGGTGCACATTTCGTTTTTTTTTCTTCAAGAACCGAACTGGTTCGTGTTTGGGCCGTTCCTTCCCAAATCAGTTTCGGTTCGATTCGAGTTTAGTTTTGCCTCAGTTTTGTCGGTTTGAAAGACCGGTTTCGGTTCGTGAAACAATTCATGCGCGCACTTATTTTTATAAGAAAATGAACCGAAAAGTTATTTTTTTACGTAAATTTCGACTCTTATTAATTTTTACAATCTTTTTAAGATGCATGGATATATATTTGTATGTGTAGAAACATTTTCGTATAAATTTGTTATAGATACTTTTTTTATATAAAATTTTATTTTTTTAATAAAAACATATCGTTTCTCGTACCGGTTTGAAACCATTTTTCTTTTTCAAACCAGCTTGATTAAAAACCGGTTCGATTCGGGCCGGGTTTAATAAGAAAAATGTGGCATCGATGGGGAAACGCCGGTTCCTATATGGAACCGAAACCGGTTCGGGAAATACTTGTCCCAAACCGGTTCGAACTCAAACCGGTTTTTTTGTGCCCCTCTAGATCCTTATTAAACTATATTTATTACTGGGCCGGATCAATACTAAACTGAAAAAGTGTATGAAGTGCACGAAGTTAATCTTGACATTGTTGAAGACAATCATGATCAAGATAAGACGGTGAAAAAAATTTAAATAGTTGAAACAAATGATTAAAATGGAAAAACTATAATTGTTTACATCTAGTTCCATCATATTTTTAAATTCAATAACTTTAACTTCTATATACTTATTTTATCGGCCTTATTCTACCTTTAATTTGAGTACAATATTACTATACTGTCCTTTAAAACAATCTTTAATTTGAGTACAATGCACAAGTGTTGCGTGATTTTATATATATGGTCGTGTCATTATGAATGTGAGGTTGCGTGATTACATGCATAAGTGTGTGTGATTCTATACATAAGTTCTGTAATAATACTATCACCTCGTAGTTTGCGCACGAAAAATCCAAACCCTTCAAGAACCTTCTCCTTAAGTAGCATGTTATGTATGTAGGGATGAGCATACGGTCCCGAAAACCGACCCGAACCGAAAAAAATACCGATTCCGTACAGAACCGATACCGAACCGAGGGTGTTCGGTTTTGGTATCGGTACCCACAATTAGAGGTTTTCGGTTTCGGTATTATCGGTATCGGTACGGGATCGGTATGGTATCGTATCGGTATTTTAAGGTAAAATACCGATACCACACCAGTACCGTACCGATATAATCGGTATCGGTATCGGTTTTTTGGACTTTTCGGTATCGGTATTGTCGGGATCGGTATCGGTTCGGTACCGATACCGTCCCAAGTCATCCCTATATGTATGTGTGTGCGCACCCGGACATGCATTTTTTTTCTCCTACGCAAACAAAACAAGTTACCCTTAAAACATTTTTTTATTTAGTTTAACTGTGGTAAAAAAAAAAATCAATGTGATCGACCTAAACACAATGTTTTAAGAATTGGACCAGCTATTATTAGATTGATAGATTAGTAGCTCTATTGAAACGTACTGAGAGTATATGTAGTGGGGCTCGTTGTGCAGCGCTATAACCCCTATAGCGCCGGGGAACACCGCCCCCCCAGGCGCTATAGGGCGTTTTGGGTTTGGTTTGTTCCCCACATAGCGAGCGTTATGCATGCATTGGGAGTATAATGGCAGGTTTGAATGCTTTGACCGGTGGTTGGGGTGTGGTATTCGAAGCATTTATTAAAAAAAAAAAAAAAAAAAAAAATTTTGTATATAAATATACATACAACACAAGACTCACACACATACAACACAAGCTGCACAAACACTACACACACACACTTTGAAATTTTATTGTGAGGGAAGAGATGAATCCTTTCGGTCAAGGTTTCGGGTTTGGTTCCCAAACCAGTGGCGAAAACACCCGACCTATAGCTCCGGGTTCGGGTTCAAACCCGCAAAGTTTCACGCACCTCTTAAACCAACCGTATGGTTGGGACCCGAACATGTATAATGTTAACATGGGAGGGAGTTTTGGGATGCCCATAGGAGGTGGGTTTGGCCAAACACAAGTGTACGGGTCATCCCAAATGTTCGGCTCTTCAAATGCTTGGCAAGAGTCGGTTCCGGAGACACAAGGCCCGGTTGAAGAGGAAGAGCCCGGGCGAGGCAAGGCACCCGCGCGACGGAGTCACGCAAGAAAAGAGACGGGCGGTCGTGCCAAGAAAAAGGTTATACCATGGACCGACCACGAGTTGTACTCGTTAACCCGAGCGTGGGTTGACGTGTCGGAGGATCCTGAAGTCGGTAAGATATTATATATTTTTTTGGTAATGTTAAATTTTTTTGGTAAGATATATAATTTTTGGTAATGTTATATTTTTTGGTAATGTTTTTTGGTATAATGTTATATTTTTTGGTAATGTTTTTTGGTAATGTTATATTGTTTGGTAATGTTATAGTTTTTGGTATGTTTTTTTCAGCCAACTATCAATCTAAAGGCGATTTTTGGAAAAGAGTACGGGAAATATTTTTTGATCTCTCGGGTAAAGGAGAAGGCTACCGGGAGAATGATTCGATATCGGGCAAGTGGACCGATATCAACCAAAAATGCACAAATTTTCAGGGCATTTATCAGCGCACCAAGTTCGGGTGGAAAAGTGGGCAAAGTGACGAGGATGTCTTTGTGGCGGCTTTGGAAGAATACAATCAGACGTACGGGAATTTCCCGTACGTGAAATGTTGGCGCGTGCTGAAAGACTGCACCAAATGGCACCCCGTGCGCCCAACTGTTGGATCTTCTTCATCTAGGGCCAAAAATATGAGGCCTTCAAAAAAGTCGAGGACCTCTGACTCGGTTGATCCCGAAACGCCTACGTCTGACGCGCGTTATGTCGACCTCAACTCACCAGAAGAAAATCCCTTTTTTGCAGGGGAGGAGGGGGCGGAGGAGCTACCTCGTCCCCCCGGTCGACGGGCTGCTCGAGCCGCAAGGACGGAGTCTTCGTCGGGGGTTGATAAGTTAGTCCCGGCATTTGCTGAAATGAACCAGCGGCTCCAAGACTTGCGCGATATCGGGGCTCAGCGTATCCAAGAAAACCGAGAGGTCGTTGACATCATGAAGGAACGACAGTTTGAACGCGACTTTGCTTTTTACACGGCAAACTTTGACCACCTAGAGGGGAAAGCGCTGGAAATGGCTTTGAGCCGAAAGGCAAAAATCGAAAAAAAATATGGTTTCTAGTATTTTTATCTTTTATTTATGGTTTGTAATTTTTTTTTTAGTATTTGTATTTTTTTTTTTGTTTTAGTATTTGTAATTTTTTTATTTTTAATGAAATATTATTAAGTATTAAATATTCTTATTTAAATAAAAAACAATAATTAACCAATCATTACCAATCATTTATAACCCCAACATAACCCTCCTTCCCACTACACCCTCTTTTTCCATAACCCCAACATAACACCTTTTCTATTACTTTTTAATATTTTAATCCTATAACCCCAACATAACTATCCACCACTACACATACCCTGAGGAAAGAGACAAGTTCTCACTAGTTTTGTTATTATTGTTACCGGTTTTTCTAGGTTACTCAAAACCTACAAATTTAGTTGTCATCGGGTATTAACTCATAATCAAAGTAGCACATACTAGTTTAATCGATGTCGTCCGAATTTCTAAAACATCAACCAAATGTATAGAACATATAAAGTTTGAAAACGTTTTATTTCTTGATAGATTAAACTGATATCATTTTTTTTTTTAAATATTTCAATTTATATTACACTAACATTATGATTTATGAGAATGAATAAACAAATTTGTAGCACCGATTTTTTCTGTTACTTTATTTGCTAAAGCCATCTAAAGTTTAGAATGGGATTTCGTTGGAAGCCTTCATGATCAAGACAGGATTCACAAAAGTTGGGAAGTCCAAACATGAATCAAAGGATTACTTGAGAGTTCCACTTACTCATTCTTCCTCCATATGCAAGTTAAGCATCATTTATCGTCCCCCTTTTTTTGTCCAATCTCTCTTCTCTCTCTCTCTCTCTATATATATATATACAGTATAGGAAAATTGGATTTTAACACCCTAAACTATTGATTATTGGCCGCTGACACACTGAACTATAAAATTGTTCACCAACACACTGTACTTTCAACTTCTTGGCCTGTGTCACACTCGGACAAACCATAGTTAGTTTTTTGCTGACGTGGCCAATTTTGCTAATGTGGCATGGCCACGTCACCATGCCACATCAGCAAAAATAGCCACGCCAACATGCCACATCAGCAAAAAGGCCATGTCACCAAGCCACATTAGCAAAAATGGCCACTTCAGCAAAAAAAAACTAACCATGGTTGCTCCGAGAGTGTCACAAGCCAAGAAGTTGAAAGTATAGTCTAGTGGTGAACAATTTTGTAGTTTAGTGTGTCAGCGGCCAATAATCAATAGTTCAGGATGTTAAAATTCAATTTCCCTACAGTACATACATAACAATAATAATAATAATTATAGTCTAAATCCACATTTTTAATACTTTCAACACACGTACCTTGTTCATGTACATAATTTTTTATATATACTAGGGAGAGAGACTGTATAACGTTAAAAACGTATGAATTAATCAAAATGTGACACATGTATTATAGGTTATAGCAAACGTGTCCGTTATATTAAACTTGGATTCACATGTGTCGTTGTAATGGGTTAGACGCACCGATGCAATATTGTATGAGGGTTGAATGCGCTATTTGTCAACAATGGTACATCACATCTTTCTTTATTCAAAGACACTTTTATTTTAAAATAAACCACATTCTTTATTTTACAGTCTTAATTTTTTTTTATATATAAAAAAATAAGTTATTTAAAAGTTATCTGAGTTAATGAAAATTGATGGTAGTAGATTCAAATGAATACATCAATGGGGAGGTTTGAATTTTTTCAACCATTTTTCAATACCTATGATTTAGGATTTTGTTAAATGTCTCGATAACCATTTGATTAGTGTGACCATCGGTGCGAAACAATTTGTAGTTTAAAGATTCTTCTACTCTTGTTTCAAAACATGTGTGCCGATCATGGATCATTTGTATGTTTCTTATTTTTCTTTATTATTATTATTATTATTATTATTATTATTATTATTATTATTATTATTATTATTATTATTAGACCATGTGTAGTGGGGGGCTTTATATATAAAGCCCTCGTTTCTGATTGATCCACGTGGCAGCTGAGTCAACATTGAGAGATAAAGTGAAAAAGGAGTGTAGTTGTGGGGCTTTATTTATAAAGCCCCTATTAATATTTTATTATATCTTTTAAATTAAAAAAAAATTATTATAAAGAGAGAGAGAGTATGAGGTGGAATGATATGATTGGAGGGGGAGTAATTCATCCGACGCTATTTGTATAACGCCAAAACCATTTTTTCAAAAATAAAGCCCCCCTGTTCCGGTGTTTAGGGCTTTATTTTCTAAAATAGCGCCCCTTTATGTTACCACTACGGAGGGTCTAATTATTATTTTGTGGGGGAATTTACAAAACAAGACGTTCACATACAATACAATATCTCATCATTTTTTTGCACATGCATTATTACTTGCTTGTCAACTATTATTATAACCAAACGCCTTACTAACATATATTCATTTAGGTTTTGTATAAATACTTGTATCATGTATAAATGTATGTATTTACATTTTACAACATTAAAAAGGAAAGAGGAAGGGAATTAATGAAAAGAAAAAGTAAAGACTTGGTTGCAAGATATTCTCTTGAAACAAAATTCCCTCCTTTTTGCATAATATAAATAGCCCAAACATAACTTCACCAAGTTGTCAAATTCTTTGAGAAAAATGGCTACTAATGCTAAGCCCCCAACCCAAAATCCGGTTGGGCGGTCACGATCCAAACTTATCCGCCTCATTGCAATAATCTTGCTTGCACTCATAGTCCTAGTTGGTCTAACCATCCTCATTATTTGGCTAACCATCAAGCCCAAAAAGCTAGTCTACTCCATCGACGACGGCTCTATCCACAACTACAATTTATCCAATACCAACCACCTAAACGCGACCTACACCTTCATCCTCCGAGCTTACAACCCCAACAAGAAAGTTTCCATCTACTATGATAAAGTTGATATAAATGTTTTGTATGATGATGACACCATTAGTAGGGGGACTATTAACCCTTTTCACCAGCCTAAAAGAAATGCTACCCGATTTACGTTGAATCTTGCATCACATGATGTGCCATTGACCCAAGGGGGTGCACATGATCTTAAAGCAGATAGGTCGTCGGGTCGGTTAGAGATGGTTGTGAAGTTGAAGGCTAGAATAAGGTTCAAGGTGGGAGCATGGAAATCTAGACACTACCACATGAAAGTTACATGTGCACCTATTATGGTTCACTTTTCTTCTTCCTCAATGGGTTTCCAAAGGACCACTTGTGATGTTTATATTTAATTTTAGGGGTTTGTGTGTGTTTTCTTGAACATGAGGATCTGTTTTGCAATTTCTTTTGTTATTTTATGTGGATTTGGTTGACTTTATAGTATTGTAATTTGTATGTGTGATTTATTTACATTACGAAATTAAATGTAACCTTTCTATATATTTACTTTACGATATTAAACGTTTTGTCTAACAGTTTTCTTTATCTACAATCGAATGTGTTGAGTAAGAACTATCACATTAAACAAAAACTATAAAGGAACTATCAAGGTATCTCTTATGGATTCAAATTAATCGATTATATCTTCATCAACAACATTGACAAGCACGGTTTTCCTGTAGCAGTGAGTAGCACAAACTAGACTGGTGTTTAAACGATGTTAAGCATACAAGCTTCAATTTTGGGTAACATATTTCGACTATTGGGGTTGCCGAAGCAACACCAAAGTTTTGAGTAAATGACTGATAGGCGGCTAGCCGAAAAGATGTATACATGTTTCCTTCATGAAATGATCAAGGTTAATGATATGCAATATAACTTAGCAAGCTTATCACCTTTCTCATACTTGGATAATAAACCTCAATTTGACATGAAAAGATACAACCTTACAATATAACCAAAATCTTTTGGATACAACTCACTAAACTAAACGTCGCTAACTTTGATGTGTCAAAATTAACAAACAATAATGTTTTCAGCCGTAGTAACACTCCGACAAAGCATAAAATTTGGGAATGAGGAACTAACTGAAAAACAATGAGAGAGAGAGCGAGTGAGAGAAACCGAAGAGTCCAAAGCGGCCGGCCACCGTACAACCGTGGGATAGTAGATTCTAAGCCTATCACAACTTTTTTCATCTCTAATCTTCCAACCGGGTTGACAGATTCTAATCTTTGGAAAGCATTTCGCCCACACGGGATTGTTAAGGACGCATATGTTGCTAGGAAAACGGATACAAGGGGAAATTGGTTCGGTTTTGTAAGATTCTTGGGGGTGAAGAATGTTAACGAGGTGTTGCAGGAATTGAACAATATCAAGATAGAGGGGGCGAAGGTAGGGGTCTCGGTGGCTAAATATGGGAAGGATCAACGAAGGAATGTTCAACAGGGGGGTTATACAAGAGGGGAAACATGGAAACCTCCTCCGCAGCAACCCAGGCAGCAGGTGAACGGGTATGGGCATGATACACAACGTAGGTTTACTCCGGTGAATAAGGAAAACGGCACCGGCTACTGGAACCCACCGGCGAGAGACAATGGGTCACAGTCCTCAGAAATGCGAGTGTTGGTGGTGAATGAAAACGGTAGCCTTTACCCAAATCATTGTGCTAACAGAACGGTAATTGGGGAAGCGAAAGATGCAGAGTCCACTAGAAAGGTTAAGTCGAGGATGGAAAGGGGTGGATACGGTGAAAGTCCTGTGAGCTTGATAGGAGGTATGAAGGTTATGATGGTGTTTCGGGATAAAAGAACTGCGGTGGAATTTATAAATCGCAGGGATGAGTTGTGGGGTGACATTTTCGAGTCAGCGGTGTTATGGAAGGGGGAAGTTGTCAATTTTGATAGAGTGGTTAAATTAAGAGTTAAAGGAATGCCCCTGCAACTTAGGGATGGGGAGTACTTTGATAAAGTTGGCTTGTTATATGGAAAGGTGATAAAAAAATCAGACTTTTCTTGGCTGTCTCCAAATAATGGGGATGGGTTAGTTTGGGTTTGCTCGCCCTTACAGAGACGAATTGATGAGGAAGTGAACGTTCGTTGGAATGGATTGGATGTTAGCGTCTGGGTGGTCGAAGAAGAGGATGACCTCCTACGAAGCATTGGAGATGATATCCTTGCCGAAACAACAATTCAGAATGTCAACTCGGCGGCTGATTCTATGGCCGACGGGGACGACGAGGAGGAAGGTGAATATCTTCCGGTGACCAAAATGAACGTAGATTGTGGAACATCGGTTGCTGATTCCGGTAAGGTAGGCGAAAAGTCTCCTAGGGTGCATGATTTGCATGGGATTAACCAAAAGTCGTCTGGGAAGTTGGGGAATTCATTAATGAAGAATTTTGCTGGGAAGGGGGGTCCACCATGTGATGATAATGAGCAGATGGGAATTAACTTGAATACTCCAATTCACAGTTTCAATGTGGGCCAATGTGTTTCTGTGGGCCAACAAACGAGGTCCAGGAAACGCCCCAGGCATGTTAGAAGCCCATCAGTGGACATGGAGCAGGGGAGTAAGCCTAGTGGGCCTGATGCGGCCCATGTAAATCTAAATGTAAGGATGGGGGACGATTCAGACAACAACTCTGTTGGTTTTGGATCTATTAACTTGAACAGGGGTGTTGACACAACAGAGCTCCCAATTCCTATCGATTCACAGGTTGAAAATTTGGTTCCAATGGAATCGGATCATGTCAACTCTTCTCAGCAGCAGGATAATATGGATGTGGGTCAATCGGACGATGGTATGAATAATTTGGGTCCGAATCAGGGTTGTGCCACCGACGCAGTGGAGGTTGAAATTGGTCTCACTAAAGTAGCTGGTGACATTGTTGGCATTGAAGTGTCGGAATTTGAGGAAGCGGTCAGAGAGGTAATTATTGGTGAAGGTGTGATCAATGGTTTACAATGAATATGCTAAGTATAAATATAAGGGGGATAAGAGAGGATAGGAAAGTTTCTTGGATAAGGGGGTTGAGAACGTGTCATGGGTCGCATTTCGTTGGAATTCAGGAATCCAAGCTGGGGGAAGGTACCTTCTTTCAGTTGTGTAGCTTATGGGGTAGATCCGCCTTTTGTTCGGAACTTGTTCCGGCCGAAGGTAGATCGGGTGGACTCCTCAGCCTGTGGGATCCATCTGTGTTTCAGGTATCTTCAGTAATCAAAAACAGGTATTTTCTTGTCACTTCTGGGTCTTTAGTTGCGTCGGGTGATTTGTTGAATATAGTAAATGTATACGCCCCGAATGATGCGGTATTGAGAAGGGGTTTGTGGGAGGAACTAGTGCAGATAAAAAATATGGGGACTGGTTTTTGGGTGTTTTTGGGCGACTTTAATGATGTTCGTGATCAATCAGAGAGAAGGAACTCCGAATTTGTTTTGGCGAACGCTAATGCGTTCAATGATTTCATTAGACGGGCGGAATTAGATGAGTATAACATGGGGGGTCACAGTTTTACATACATGTCAGACGATGGCCGTAAACTGAGTAAATTGGACCGGTTTTTGGCATGTGGTGGTTTTATGGGTAAGTGGCGGGAGGCGTCGGTTACCGCCCTCTCTAGATTTCTTTCAGATCACAGTCCGGTTATTTTATCGGTGATAAGGAACGACTTTGGACATATTCCATTTCGTTTCTTTAACTCATGGTTCGAGATTCCCGGTTTTATGACTTTTGTTCAGTCTCAATGCGAGAGTTTCAGTTTTACTGGTCCGGCAGATTTGGGTATTGTTACTAAACTCAAATTCTTAAAAAAGAAGATCAAATGGTGGGTGGGGGAGGAAAATAAACGATTGGAGGTTTCGTTTAGGCGAAATAAGGCGATTATGGAGGATTTGGATAGAATGGCGGATTCGAGGGCTCTTACGGATAGTGAGCTTGGACGTAGATGTGAAGCAAAGGCGTTCATTCTTGATTTTGAGCGGCGGAAACAATCGGATCTTAAACAGAAGGCCAGGGTTAAATGGGCTGTTGAAGGGGATGAAAATTCCAATTTTTTCCATGGTATCATCAATTCTAATTTGACGAACAGAAGGATTAATGGTCTTTTGGTTGATGGCGAATGGATTTCTAACCCCACTTTTATTAAAGATCAAGCGTTCGTGTTTTTTCAAGACAAGTTGAAGGAACCTATGCCGGTACGTCCAAAAATTGTCTGTACTCATGTTAACAGGTTGTCGGCTAGTGACGCGATCAATTTGGAGAGACCTTTCTCTCTGCGGGAAATTAAAGACGCGGTATGGGAATGTGATGGCGACAAAGCTCCTGGACCGGACGGGTTTAATTTCAGGTTTCTCAGACGGTGTTGGGATAATTTTGAGGGTGAATTCGTTCGCTTATTTGAGGAATTTTATCATGGGGCAGTTGTTGGACCCGGGTGCGCGTCCTCTTTCATTGCTTTGATACCCAAGAAAAAGGACCCGCTTGATTTTAAAGACTATCGGCCCATCAGTCTTGTTGGGTGTGTTAATAAAGTGTTATCTAAGGTGTTGACGACTCGGCTTAAGTCGGTTATAGGTGGACTAATATCTCCTGAGCAGTCCGCTTTTCTGTCTGGCAGGAATATAACGGATGGCCCCATCATTTTGAATGAGATCATTGCGTGGATGAAGAAGATGAAACGAAAGGGGATGATTTTTAAAGTGGATCTAGAAAAGGCATATGACTCACTGAGCTGGGAATTCCTTGTTTCCGTCATGGAACAAATGAATTTCCCGGCTAGGTGGTGTAAGTGGGTGATGGCGATTGTATCCTCCGCGCGTGCATCGGTCTTGATTAACGGATCCCCTACTCAAGAATTTGTGTGTAGCCGTGGACTTCGGCAAGGTGACCCTCTTTCGCCATTCCTGTTTCTATTAGCAATGGAAGCTTTGTCGGGTGTCATCAAAAGGGCATCTAGTGT
Source organism: Ambrosia x helenae (assembly GCA_030844895.1). NCBI lineage: Eukaryota > Viridiplantae > Streptophyta > Magnoliopsida > Asterales > Asteraceae > Ambrosia > Ambrosia x helenae. Next base: position 2,982,437 of record CM061228.1, read on the forward strand.
TGGTTTCTTTCGGGGACTATCCTGTGGGACGACTGACTTCCCTATCTCGCACCTCCTTTATGCGGACGATGTGGTCTTCCTGGGCGAATGGTCTGTTAATAATGCCGTGAACTTGAGGAGAATTTTGAGGTGCTTTTACCTAGCATCTGGATTGAAGGTGAATTTAAGCAAGTGTTCGGTGTACGGGATGGGTATACAAGTTGCCGAGGTTCAAGACTTGGCTAATGAGCTTCGGTGTAAAGCTGGATCGTTTCCATTCATTCACTTGGGTTTGCAAGTAGGTGCTAACATGAACTTGTCCAAACATTGGAAGCCGGTGGTAGATGCGTTTAAGAATAAATTATCAATATGGAAGGCGAAGACGTTGTTGTATGGTGGGCGGGTGACACTTATCAGATCGGTTCTCAACGCTTTGCCTACATACTACTTCTCATTATTTAAAGTCCCGTGTTGTGTTATTGATGTTCTTGATAGATTGAGGCGAGTCTTCTTTTGGGGTGGGTCGGAAGAAAAAGCGAAAATGAACTGGGTTGCGTGGCAAAGGGTTTGCTCCCCGGTTGAGTATGGTGGCCTAGGCTTTGGATCTCTTCGCGATGCGAACTCGGCGATGCTTGCAAAGTGGTGGTGGAGGTTCAAAACTGAACCCTCCGCTTTGTGGCGTAATATTATTTGGTCTATTCACTGTTCTAGTCGGGATTGGAACCCAATTCCGACAAAACTTTCTATTTCAGGTGCTTGGAAACAAATTCATTCATCGATGCAGCTTGTAAAAAGGGTCGGGGTGGACGTGGGTTGGGCAATAAAAGGGGTGGTGGGTAATGGGTTGGGAATACATTTTTGGTTGGACTCTTGGGCCGCGGATTATCCTCTTGCTGTTGCTTTTCCGGCTCTGTTTGATCTCGAAAGCAACATGTTCGCCTTGGTGGCTGATAGAGTTAACAGCGCGGGTGGTGGGTGGGGTTGGGCATGGAAGAGAAACAGCCTTACGGCTGCTGAAGCGGCTGATCTGCAGCAGTTCTGCAGCGCTGTTGCTGTGCCAGATCTTACCGGGTCTGCAGATGGGTGGGTCTGGGGGTTGGGACAGGTCTGCACGTTTACGGCTGGTGATCTAAAGTCTACGCTTCACGCAGCAAGGTTTGATCAGGCGTCTTTCATCATGCAGTGGAATTCTTGGGCTCCAAAGAAGGCATTACTACTTGCGTGGCGGGCTGAACAGGACCGGCTACCGACTCGCGTGGCACTAAGAAAAAGGAATGTTTACATCGACTCAGATTTGTGTCCATTTTGTGGCGACTTTGAAGAATCTACGGAGCATCTCTTTATCTCATGTACCTTCTCCCAACTTCTTTGGAATTTGGTATCTCAATGGTGTAACATAGGATCGATCTACATGTTTCATTTTAAGGACCTATTGCAGCTTCATCAACATATTGGCGGCTCGACGAAGAAGAAAAAGGCGTTTAATGTGGTATGTTTAACCACGATTTGGTGTATCTGGAAACATCGGAACGAGGTGGTTTTTAACAGTCAACAGGTTCATCTTACTAAGGTGATCGGCGATATCAAGGCTCTAAGTTACTTATGGGTGATGTCAAGGGCAAAACTACCGTCCTTGGACTGGAACTCATGGCGACAATTTAGCTTCTCTAGAGTTGGTTGGTAGATATATGGTGAATTGTAGTTTAAAATAACCGTTGTATTTGGGTGTTTTTCTTGCTAGTATCCCGCTAGCCTGGTGAAATAAAATCTTTCGTTGATCGTTCAAAAAAAAAAAAGTAACACTCCGACATGTGTTATTAAACATCCAAGCTCTCATTATAACCCATCATTATAACATAATACCGAGGAATATATCTTCTATGGACAGTGGCGAAGCTTGGTTTTCGAATCGGTAGGGCCGGACTCAATTTTTTTTTCGATCGGTAGTGGCCAGAAGATCAAATCGGTGGGGCCAGATTCAACCTGGACTCAATTTACCTATAAAAATCGCAAAATTTCACCACTGCGCCAAAAATCGGTGAGGGTCGGGGGCCCTCGGGCTCTAAAGAAGCTTCGCTCTATCTATGGCAAAATAGGATTATCGAACCACTAATTGATTAAATTTACTTTTGGAATTTCAAATAACCCTTGATCTTTTTAGCACAAAAATTCCCAGATTTTATAGAACATTACCCATGTAGAATTTTAACTCTCAAACATTTCAAATAACTCTTGACCAATAGCATAAAATCAAATAAAAAAAAAGAGACATTGATATGTAAAATTAGAAAACCCTGAAAGAATGTTATGATCAATTGCTTGATTTGTATTCCATATGGTAAACATTATATACAAATTTACATTCCCTATTTTAGGGAAGAGATAATCACAGCTTAATGATAGGCATTATCTATAAATACAAATTGTCAAAAGTCAAATCTATTTAAATCTATTACACCCCCGCAGTCGAAACGGGAGGTGACCGAATGTTGAGACTGGAGCGGAAGTCTTCAAACAGCACTCGTGGTAGACCCTTTGTAAATATGTCAGCAATCTGAAGGCGAGTCGGGGTATGGAGAATCCGAATGGTGCCACGCTGTACATGTTCGCGCACAAAATGAATGTCAATCTCGATATGTTTTGTGCGTTGATGTTGGACCGGGTTGGTGGACAAGTAGATAGCACTAATGTTGTCACAATAAACCAAGATGGCTGTTGAAATAGGCGTGCGCAATTCAAGAAGTAGATTTCGTAGCCAACATATTTCAGCAACAACGTTTGCAACTGCGTGGTACTCAGCTTCAGCACTAGACCGAGAAATGGTAGACTGTCGTTTTGAGGACCAAGATAGAAGAGTGGAACCCATGTATACACAATAACCTGAAGTAGAGCGACGTGTGTCGGGGCAACCTGCCCAATCTGCATCTGTATAGGCCCGAAGAGAGACATTAGTGCAAGCTGATAATGTGAGACCGTGCGTGGCTGTGCCACGAATATATCGAATAATACGCTTCAAGGCGTTCCAATGCTCAGTAGACGGATTGTGCATGTGAATGCATATCTGTTGAAATGCATAACTGATGTCCGGTCTAGTGAAGGTGAGATATAGTAGAGCACCAGCCAGACTTCTGTAGAGGGTGGGGTTATCAAATGGAGCACTGGAGGTGGCACTGAGTTTCGGTTTGGAGTCGACCGGAGTGGCCACTGGATTACAAGATTCCATACCTTCACGACTGATGACATCTAAAGCATAAGATTGTTGAGATAGAAACATGTTGTTGCCAGAGCGGGTGACAGAGATACCCAAGAAATAACTGAGAGGTCCAAGATCTTTCATAGCAAATTCAGCCGCGAGGCTGCCCATGAGTTTCACCCGTAAATCATCAGATGAGGTGGTGAGAATAATATCATCCACATATATTAGTAAATATGCAACGTCACCCCCGTGATGGTATGTGAAAAGAGAGTTGTCACATTTACTTTGTAGAAAACCGATGGATGTGACAAAGTCCGTGAAACGTTGGTTGTAACCTCATGAATTTTCCCATTTATTTTGCATTAAAGTATTTCCCGATCCATGATATAAAGTCTAATTTATTTCTAAGTATTCTTATCTTTATCCGTGCACTCTATTTTTCTAAGTTCCTTTTATCATTGTACTTAAAAAAAAAATCTTCAATCATGACATATGTCCTATTCTAATTCTATTTATAAAATCGTCATTTTATAAGACGGTGTTTTTTATTTTCTAATTCAAACTAATGATTTTTTTTTATTTCTTAAATAAAGCCTTGAGTCAAATAGTCAAAGTCCTAGTCAAAGTCTTAGTCAAACAGTCAAAGTCTTAGTCAAATAGTCAATTCATCATAAAACCTTACTTTATGGTGTTGACCAATTTTAATGGCTAACTGAATCCAAAACTAGTATAAAAACCCACCTATGACCCATTATACTTTGCACCTCTAAATCGATTGTTTCAATCCGATTAAACTTTCCCTCATACCTTTCTTCTATACTCTATTACTTCTACAATTGAAGCTTTGATTATAAGCTCTTGTAATTGGCAACTTTGGGGCTACACATATTCTATTTCTCGAGACTTAATACTTTGCTAAGGTGAGTTTACGTAACCATGTTTATGCAATTCTTCATACTTGCAACATTATACTTAAGCAATTCTACATGCATGTCTAGTTGTAAACTTTAATGCCTCATGAATTAGACAACAACAGTTTCAACGAGTTTCAACGAGTTTCAACATTACATAATCATTAGCTATGGCCAAGCCGGCGATACTCAATAATAGATCTATTGGATTGACAATCCCACCCGGATACGTGTACCTCCTACATAGGTAGCGTGGGTGATTGTTATCGTTCCAACATATTATTAAGGTGAACCGTGGATGACGGGATGGACCTAAACTAGTCAAAGGTTTGATTATGTCGATTCAACATATCATGTTTATTCATTGAGACTTAAACTTACGAGAGACATATGAATTGCTAAACTTTTATTCTTAAACTTAATTGCGTGACATGGCTTATGTATTCTCACCAACTTCTAGTTAACCCCCCCATTTTTCCAAACTCAACAGGAAATACTGATGCTTGAAGTCTAGAGCTAGCATGAGGAGATATTTGAAGTTTTAAGCTTTGTTTGATTATTTGATGTAGACTTTAATGTAATTCAATTTTGTAATGAAATGAAGGATTATTTAAACATATGTATTACCATGAGCTACTGAGCAATCATCAATACGTGACATCCCGATGTTTCCGCCATCGGTTGGGGTGTTACAGATTGGTATCAGAGCCATGGTTATAGGGAATTAGGTTATTAGAAAAATAATCTAGTCTATAACCATAGGATTATAACCAGTATTTGCTCCTTTTACTTGTTATTCTCTATCTCCCTCCTACCTCTTATCCCCACTTTATACCTTACAAAGAAGATTACTCTCCATCACTGGATCTACTCTTAGACTAATAAGACAAAATCCTCAGGTTTAGCTTGAACCACCTTGAAGATCTCGTCGAAGTTCTAGATTTTAATAACGAACACGTGCAATCTGGAAGGGTGAACGCCTGTATTCTGAGTTTTCTGTCTAGGACTGGCATTGCGCATAAATCCCAATCAGACGAGGGACCCGGATGCCTACCTGGGAATTCTCGGGATGAGTGTTCACTTATAGGCTAAAGCATGTCTTCACTATGTTATTAGAATCTAGAAGTTTTGATAAGTCAACGTTTTCGTTTATTCGTTTTAATTAATGAATAAATGATTACACTCACTTTCCTTAAACTAAACTCTAAAATCTCAAAATTTTACAGCTTAAATCAATCTCATTTCATAACCATCCATGGATTTCACAATCACACTTCACCTTACCATCTTAGCCACTTTTTAAAAATTCAACACCCTACCCAAATCATATAATCTCCATACTATAAAATAAACTCTTTATCAACTATATTCACATTCACTATCTCTCACAACCTTGATTCTGCTTCAAGATTTTTCATCATCCTCTCAAGAACTAAATTCATATCTTTCACCTTCTCACACATGAGCTAGTTACCCATGATAACCAAACTATTGAAACTTGATTGTATGTTGCATCAAACATAATCCTTAGTTATACATGAGGATTCGACTATCTACCATATTTGAACATTTGAAACTAGAATTCATGAAATATAAACTATTTACTATAGACACACCTAGAGTCATTAACCTTGTCTAGGGCAACTCTATTACAACTCACATGCTATACCTGATACTTGATTGCTTACATGTACATATTATCAATTTGCAATTTATGTATGTGTGTAAATTGGTACACTTAATCAAACAACTGATAGAGGATGAAGTACTTGCTCAACAGTTAGTAGAGTACTAAATAACCTACTCAACGATTGGTAGAGGTCATCATGCCTGCTTGTGACAATCGTCACCCTCATCTTTTAGCGAGTTGTCAGTTTTATCCCTTCGTTTATTTTGAACTTTCATTTGTATCACTTCATTTTATTGTAAGAAATTTCTTTTAATTTAGCAACAAATTTTAAATTTTCACGATTACGTATTTTATAAACACGTATTAAACATGATATGTGTATACAAAGGGAATCTATAAACTTATTTAATCTAAAAAAAAATTATAAGTTTATAAAGTTAATTTTTTTTAAAAAAAAATAGGTTACATTTTCTTTAAGGTGTTAAATAATACACACACAACTTTATTAATAGTGTTTTAAGTCTATCTAAAGTATAGGGACCTGTTTTGTAATTTTCATAAACCAATTGAAACTTATTCTTCTACTTGTCTGCATAGTTAGGATCAAAACAAACATATATCATTAAAGTCATTAATTTCTTTTAAAGCTAGAATTAATCAAAACCTCTAAACCCAAAAACCAGTTTTAAATGCAATTAATCATGGTGGATTAGTAAACCATGTCATAAACAATCCTTAAAAGCCACGAGTTGTGGGTTTCTTTGTAACCGATCGGACATAAAGAAGCATTCATAACGCTCGTTTTACTCGTCCACTATATAAATTGAACTCGCCACTCTATTTCTGCACTCATACGCATTCGAAACCCACAATAATATTGCTCTAATCGTATCTGGAAGCTCTTGAATCGGCCACATTTCTGTGCGGACTTTAAACTCTCATTCACGGCCATGATACGCGTTGTGAGTTTAATTACTTGTTGCCGTTTTGTTTGTTTGGTGTCTAGGATCAAAAGCCCCTTAAATTTGTAGTCCAAAGGTGCCTGAGATGGATTATTGGATTTGGGTAGAGGGTTAGGGTTCTTAGGTTTTATTTGGGGAAGATGATGTAACAATACTAAAAGATAAATAGTATTTCATTTCCAATATTTCAACATAAAAACTAGTGCTCTAGTGGTTGGGTTTGTGTGTTGTTATTGCATAAGCTCAGGTTCAATTACCACATGAGACACTCTTTTCTAAATTTTTTTTATTATTTATTATTTCATTATTTTTCCTTTATTTTAATCATTTAAAACTCATTTAAACTTAGAATATCCATAATAAATTCATTTTTGCTCCAAAAATTATGAAAATTTAGGAGTAGCTTCTTGACCCCTCATAGAAAATTATCATATTTTTTATTCTGGAAAATATTTTATTTTCGTAATTTTTATTATTTAATTTGTTTTAATCATATTTAATTCATAAAAAGTTCATTCTTAATGGTTTTTATCTCAAAATTTGTCATAAATTATTTCTAATCATCATGAACTAAAATAAAAATATTTGGTTCAGAAAATATTTATTTTTATTAATTTTCCTATTTTTAATCATTTAAACATGATTTAATTCTATTAAAACAGTTTTAAATATAAATAAGTTTATATAAATTATGAGAAAATTATTCTAATTTGTTTACATCAGAAATCATTCATTTTCTATAAAACTAGTATTTTTGGATCATGTATGGTATTATTAGTCTTATTTACGTTTAATTAGACATAATAAAGCATTTATTTATTTATACAATTTAAACATCTATTTTATAAATATTTTTCTTATAAAATAGAAATACTCATATGGTTTAATGTCTTTATTATCTTTTGTTGGATCATTGTGTAACTCAAAATTATTTATTTAATTATTTGTGATTATTGTGTTTATTTTAATTTAGTTAAAGTTACTAACTAAATTATTTTGTCTTAATTATTCAAACATATTTTTTTATCTAAATATTCAATAGGTAATAATTATATTATTTAAACCACATTTACAACCTTTCGTATATTATTTGTGATATACAACTTTTACATTAACACAACTTATCATTAAAACTCTAATTCCCCAGATCGACTTAGCAAACCCTAATGCCTTAGACCCTAGTTACCTTAGACTTTTTAGACATTTCCTTATTAGTATGCTTACACATTATAGGTTGAATTCCTCGGAATTCCCATTACTTAGCTCACGACCGCTTAAGTTGGATTTTGCTCGCTTTCGCAAACTGTGAGTATATCTTTCCCCTTTTTACTGTCTTACTATTTTGGGGTGACTCATGTACTTACTATCAAGTTTATAATTCCTTTTACTAAAATAGCAATTCTTATGTGTGTTTGCTTGTGTCATTTTGTGTATCTATGACCTGTCAAATCATTAACCGTTGCGGCCTGGCATTTCAATGAATAGTACTATGGTTTATACCCTTGTGACTCTGTTGAGAGTCCTCGTCATTGCTATGTATTACATTACTACTAGCGCATACTATATATATCTGCTTTCTTCTCTTAGGGTTGATTTGACCCGGATACCACTTATTACATAATTGCAAACAGTATACGACACATGAATTGCTAAACACTTTTCTACTATATTTATTTAAACAGGGTATGCTCACCAATACAATTTTTTTGTATTGACCAAATTATTTTGTACATGTTTCAGGTTATTTTGCGATGCATTCTTTAAGCTTTCGGATTTATATTTAGATTTTGACTCATTGTATTTCAGATTAGTTGGCATTTAGAATCATTGTAATTCATTTCAATGTAATAAACTATTTAATCAATGTATCAATATTTACACTTTTAGTCCATGAGCTATTGAACAATCGTCACTACGTGACACCTCGATGTTTCCGCCATCGGTTGGGGTGTTACAGATTGGTATCAGAGCCATGGTTATAGGGAATTAGGTTATTAGAATGCCTTTTAGCCTAGTCTATAACTAAGCTTACTTTCACGAGTCCTCTCTTGTATATTCCTCTTTATTCTTATATTTTCTTTCTAAGTATTTTTGCTATTATACTTTCTCGTTATTCTTTTGGTATTTTGCTTAGAAAAGAATACGCTCGTATTTCACAAACGAAACGATAGCACCAAGTTAGGAGTGACATCCATACCTTGGTGATTAGTTTCACTCCTCTATATGTTATTTATCTTAGGAATGTGTCTTTGAGATAGGAGTGACATCCACACCTCAAAGAGTATTTCCTTCAAAAAGAAACTTAACCACTCAGCTGAGAATGATATCCTTAACTTAGTGATTGGTTTCATTCCAAAATCGTTTTCAATTTTGAAATACATCTTTGAGTTAGGAGTGAAATCCACATCTCAAGGATCTATTTGTACATCTCATTGATTATGAATTTTCTTAAATATTGATAATCTATTACATACGTTAATCTTATTATTCACGTCATTTTTCTTTTAAAACACAATAGAATTACACATACTTCATGAAATGGTTTCATTTTGCATTTCACAAACTTGTATTGCATATTTTAAGGACCAAATGTAAATCTTTTGTTTTCATATGACATATCCAATATATATTTTCGAGAGAAATCTGCAACTAATAATAAGCCTTATAACATTTTTCAAACTCGACTTCTCGTAAACACATGAAAATGTGTATTTACGAAGATTTTGCAAATAAACCTGTTTCGAATCTAAAACACACTTTGATTTCTAAAAATTTATTCTCATGCATCACTACTATTCTTTCAACAATATCACAAAGTCGAGTAAACTGCGAAAATTTACCTTTACACTTATACTCTTTCAGTTGCAAAACCTTTGGTTTAACAAAACAATGGATATATTTTTTTTATCAGAATGTTGTTAAATGCCTTTTATAGTATAACGCATATATGTAAAATTACTAGATTTTAACTCACACGCCAGTAGGCTATACACCCGTTCCGTGCACATTCATTTGCCGTAAATTTCACTATTTTATTCTTGCTCCATTTTTATTCATAGTTATTTCTAACACGTTATTTGTGATTATTTTTGACTATTTGCATTAATTCAACTCGTTTACTTTCATTTTGTGCAATTGAGCGATTTACTCGATTTATGCTGTACTATTCTTTCAGTCGAAATTTTATGCTATACTTATATACTTACTTGAACGCATATTTGGTATATTTTCTTTCCTGTTTTGAGCAAAACCCTGTTATACTTTACATTATTTTGTTCATCATCATGGCCAACGAACATACTAGTTGATAACTCGTATGAGGTCTAAGCCGGTGCCCATGTACGACTCGGATTAGAGTATTTATTTAATCCGAGGGGAACGGTGTAAATCTCGGAGTTTATCAATATAGATGTTTAGAGCCCAACGATGTAAACAGAAGTTACCGGTTAAGGGTGAACCCGAAAGGGAAGAACCTCTAACCATGTCTATTACTTACACGTTATTCACATTACGGTTAAAGGGAAAACCTGGAAGGGAAGAACCTCTAACCATGTCTTGATTGAACATCATTTCATTACAGTGGCTATTACATATTGGTTGCACGCATTTATTTCTTGTTAAGGTTATGGAAAAGCATAACACCCTAGTGTAAGGTAAATCGATGATTACGGTCCGGAACGCAATCATGGGTTTACAGGTACATGTGGGTGGTGTGTAATTCTATTTAGGTTGTTGGTAGACAATCCAGTACGAGTCCAAAGTATCGGGAGTGTGGTGGGTCAGCTGCGGTACACCCTATATATAAGCATAAACGATACCGCGGGAACGGACTAGGAGCCTAACCAAGGACCAACCCATTACTTTATAATTACCTCGTCATTAGATCGTTAATTAATAGCTAGCATTGTCGATAAGAACGTTCTTACGTGAGCTTTAATTCATCCTCCTAGAGTCTTTCTCTTAACCATCTCTGTAGAAAACGTAAACTTTGAAGACTCTTACACCTTCTGTTAGTCGAAATTATGTTGCATGTCCTTAATAAAGTTCGGTCAGAAACTTTTCTAAAATAGGGGAGACTGCTTCATTAGTACCTCTGCCCTTCACCACTTACACATTCCCAAAACTTTTCTCATTTAAACTCTCAACTTTCTAACTTTGGGTTACCTATCAAGAATTTTTGAAACTTTTACTTTAAATATTAGACAACTATTTTTTTTTTTACATTTTGACGAATCATAAATGATGGAAATCTCTTTTAAAAATCTACTTGACTTTTACAACGCCTTTGGTTTCATAGTAGCCTCCACTAGAAAGAAATTTCGAGACGAAATTTTCTAAAGTAGGGGAGACTGTGACAATCGTCACCCTCATCTTTTAGCGAGTTGTCAGTTTTATCCCTTCGTTTATTTTGAACTTTCATTTGTATCACTTCATTTTATTGTAAGAAATTTCTTTTAATTTAGCAACAAATTTTAAATTTTCACGATTACGTATTTTATAAACACGTATTAAACATGATATGTGTATACAAAGGGAATCTATAAACTTATTTAATCTAAAAAAAAAATTTATAAGTTTATAAAGTTAATTTTTTTTAAAAAAAATAGGTTACATTTTCTTTAAGGTGTTAAATAATACACACACAACTTTATTAATAGTGTTTTAAATCTATCTAAAGTATAGGGACCTGTTTTGTAATTTTCATAAACCAATTGAAACTTATTCTTCTACTTGTCTGCATAGTTACGATCAAAACAAACATATATCATTAAAGTCATTAATTTCTTTTAAAGCTAGAATTAATCAACACCTCTAAACCCAAAAACCAGTTTTAAATGCAATTAATCATGGTGGATTAGTAAACCATGTCATAAACAATCCTTAAAAGCCACGAGTTGTGGGTTTCTTTGTAACCGATCGGACATAAAGAAGCATTCATAACGCTCGTTTTACTCGTCCACTATATAAATTGAACTCGACACTCTATTTCTACACTCATACGCATTCGAAACCCACAATAATATTGCTCTAATCGTATCTGGAAGCTCTTGAATCGGCCACGTTTCTGTGCGGACTTTAAACTCTCATTCACGGCCATGATACGCGTTGTGAGTTTAATTACTTGTTGCCGTTTTGTTTGTTTGGTGTCTAGGATCAAAAGCCCCTTAAATTCGTAGTCCAAAGGTGCCTGAGATGGATTATTGGATTTGGGTAGAGGGTTAGGGTTCTTAGGTTTTATTTGGGGAAGATGATGTAACAATACTAAAAGATAAATAGTATTTCATTTCCAATATTTCAACATAAAAACTAGTGCTCTAGTGGTTGGGTTTGTGTGTTGTTATTGCATAAGCTCAGGTTCAATTACCACATGAGACACTCTTTTCTGAATTTTTTTTTATTATTTATTATTTCATTATTTTTCCTTTATTTTAATCATTTAAAACTCATTTAAACTTAGAATATTCATAATAAATTCATTTTTGCTCCAAAAATTATGAAAATTTAGAAGTAGCTTCTTGACCCCTCATAGAAAATTATCATATTTTTTATTCTGGAAAATATTTTATTTTCGTAATTTTTATTATTTAATTTGTTTTAATCATATTTAATTCATAAAAAATTCATTCTTAATGGTTTTTATCTCAAAATTTGTCATAAATTATTTCTAATCATCATGAACTAAAATAAAAATATTTGGTTCAGAAAATATTTATTTTTATTAATTTTCCTATTTTTAATCATTTAAACATGATTTAATTCTATTAAAACAGTTTTAAATATAAATAAGTTTATATAAATTATGAGAAAATTATTCTAATTTGTTTACATCAGAAATCATTCATTTTCTATAAAACTAGTATTTTTGGATCATGTATGGTATTATTAGTCTTATTTACGTTTAATTAGACATAATAAAGCATTTATTTATTTATACAATTTAAACATCTATTTTATAAATATTTTTCTTATAAAATAGAAATACTCATATGGTTTAATGTCTTTATTATCTTTTGTTGGATCATTGTGTAACTCAAAATTATTTATTTAATTATTTATGATTATTGTGTTTATTTTAATTTAGTTAAAGTTACTAACTAAATTATTTTGTCTTAATTATTCAAACATATTTTTTATCTAAATATTCAATAGGTAATAATTATATTATTTAAACCACATTTACTATACAACTTTTACATTAACACAACTTATCATTAAAACTCTAATTCCCCATATCGACTTAGCAAACCCTAATGCCTTAGACCCTAGTTACCTTAGACGTTTTAGACATTTCCTTATTAGTATGCTTACACATTATAGGTTGAATTCCTCGGAATTCCCATTACTTAGCTCACGACCGCTTAAGTTGGATTTTGCTCGCTTTCGCAAACTGTGAGTATATCTTTCCCCTTTTTACTGTCTTACTATTTTGGGGTGACTCATGTACTTACTATCAAGTTTATAATTCCTTTTACTAAAATAGCAATTCTTATGTGTGTTTGCTTGTGTCATTTTGTGTATCTATGACCTGTCAAATCATTAACCGTTGCGGCCTGGCATTTCAATGAATAGTACTATGGTTTATACCCTTGTGACTCTGTTGAGAGTCCTCGTCATTGCTATGTATTACATTACTACTAGCGCATACTATATATATCTGCTTTCTTCTCTTAGGGTTGATTTGACCCGGATACCACTTATTACATAATTGCAAACAGTATACGACACATGAATTGCTAAACACTTTTCTACTATATTTATTTAAACAGGGTATGCTCACCAATACAATTTTTTGTATTGACCAAATTATTTTGTACATGTTTCAGGTTATTTTGCGATGCAATTTTTAAGCTTTCGAATTTATATTTAGATTTTGACTCATTGTATTTCAGATTAGTTGGCATTTAGAATCATTGTAATTCATTTCAATGTAATAAACTATTTAATCAATGTATCAATATTTACACTTTTAGTCCATGAGCTATTGAACAATCGTCACTACGTGACACCTCGATGTTTCCGCCATCGGTTGGGGTGTTACACTGCTCAACAGTCGGTAGAGGCCCTATAACCTGCTCAACGACTGGTAGAGGCTATCGCACCTGCTTAACAATCGGTAGAGGTTCTTACTCACTGACTGGTAGAAGTCTTTTTCCTGCTCAACAGTTGGACTTATTTTTGGATACATTGTATACAATTCAATCACAAGGTTATTTTGCATTACTTACATGTGTGTTTAGAGTCATAGAAGGACACAAAACACTAATGTAAGGTAAATTGGTGATTGCGGTCAGGAACGTAATCATGAATTTACAGGTACGTTAAGGTGGTGTGAAATTCTATCAAGGTTTTCGGTAGAGAAACTAATTATAAACTCTAGTTACCTGGTAGTTCATTTAGCCTTTCTATAGTCCATCAACTCATGCATTTCTTTTAGGATTTCTAAAACTTAAGATTCTTATTCGTCTTGCGATTCCAAGACACACCTAATCCTACCCTTAAAACTCACAGATAACAAACCTCTTATCCAAATTATTCGAAAGCAGATTATTCTATAAATTCATGTCGTGCCTTAACCCAAAATTTTCAAAACGGCTGCCTTAATTTCTACCCAACCATCCTCAAACCTGTGTTTTTAAATAACTTCGGGACGAAGTTTCCAAAAGTAGGGGAGACTGTAACCTCACGAATTTTCCCATTTATTTTGCATTAAAGTATTTCCCGATCCATGATATAAAGTCTAATTTATTTCTAAGTATTCTTATCTTTATCCGTGCACTCTATTTTTCTAAGTTCCTTTTATCATTGTACTTAAAAAAAAAATCTTCAATCATGACATATGTCCTATCCTAATTCTATTTATAAAATCGTCATTTTATAAGACGGTGTTTTTTATTTTCTAATTCAAACTAATGATTTTTTTTTTATTTCTTAAATAAAGCCTTGAGTCAAATAGTCAAAGTCCTGGTCAAAGTCCTAGTCAAAGTCTTAGTCAAACAGTCAAAGTCTTAGTCAAATAGTCAATTCATCATAAAACCTTACTTTATGGTGTTGACCAATTTTAATGGCTAATTGAATCCAAAACTAGTATAAAAACCCACCTATGACCCATTATACTTTGCACCTCTAAATTGATTGTTTCAATCCGATTAAACTTTCCCTCATACCTTTCTTCTATACTCTATTACTTCTACAATTGAAGCTTTGATTATAAGCTCTTGTAATTGGCAACTTTGGGGCTACACATATTCTATTTCTCGAGACTTAATACTTTGCTAAGGTGAGTTTACGTAACCATGTTTATGCAATTCTTCATACTTGCAACATTATACTTAAGCAATTCTACATGCATGTCTAGTTGTAAACTTTAATGCCTCATGAATTAGACAACAACAGTTTCAACGAGTTTCAACATTACATAATCATTAGCTATGGCCAAGCCGACGATACTCAATAATAGATCTATTGGATTGACAATCCCACCCGGATACGTGTACCTCCTACATAGGTAGCGTGGGTGATTGTTATCGTTCCAACATATTATTTTGGTGAACCGTGGATGACGGGATGGACCTAAACTAGTCAAAGGTTTGATTATGTCGATTCAACATATCATGTTTATTCATGTAGACTTAAACTTACGATAGACATATGAATTCCTAAACTTTTATTCTTAAACTTAATTGCGTGACATGGCTTATGTATTCTCACCAACTTCTAGTTAACCCCCCCCCCCCCCATTTTTCCAAACTCAACAGGAAATACTGATGCTTGAAGTCTAGAGCTAGCATGAGGAGATATTTGAAGTTTTAAGCTTTGTTTGATTATTTGATGTAGACTTTAATGTAATTCAATTTTGTAATGAAATAAAGGATTATTTAAACATATGTATTACCATGAGCTACTGAGCAATCATCAATACGTGACATCCCGATGTTTCCGCCATCGGTTGGGGTGTTACATTGGTACCACGCCCTGGGTGCCTGTTTAAGGCCATAAAGAGACTTTTTAAGGCGACATACGTGATGTGGGAAGTCTTTGTGACGAAAACCTGCAGGCTAGTACATATACACGGTCTCAGTTAAGTTTCCATGAAGAAAAGCGTTGGTAACATCCAGCTGATGGATGGACCAAGACTGAGATAAGGCTAAAGTCAATACTGTCCGAATAGTGGCTGGTTTAACCACCGGACTAAACGTCTCTCCACAGTCAATACCCACCTCCTGATTTCTACCATCACATACCAATCGAGCCTTGTATCTCTCAAGAGTGCCATCAGACCTGTATTTATGGCGAAATAGCCACATACTACGAATAACATGCATGTCAGTGGTCCTCGGGACAAGTTCCCAAGTCTTGTTTTTAATTAAGGCATTAAATTTGTTTTGCATGGCGTTATGCCACTCCGGATTAGACAAGGCGGCAATGGGATTTTTGGGAAGTGGGGAGATAGTGGTAGCGGAGAGGTTAAAAATTTGTTTAGGTTTAGAAATGCCAGACATGGCGCGGGTAGTCATGGTGCGAGGAGGTGGTGGTGGAGGGTTAGGTATCGGACTTAATGTAGCAGATGAGTATTGGAGATTGGGCTGGGTATTGGGTATAGTGGACTGAGGTGACGGACTGGATAGTGGGGATGGGTCGGTATGGGATGGGTTAGATGTAGGTGGGGAGTCTGGTGTATTGTGGGCCGAGGGAGGTGAGGTAGAGTGTGGGGTATGGGATTGGGCTTGGGAAGTGTGAGAAGGTGGGGTATGGGCCGGTAGTGGGCTAGATGGTGGTGAGGCCGGTTGTGGGTGTGGGGCGTTCACAGTGGGTGGGAATAGGAGGGATGGATGTGGCGAGTCATCTAAAAAGGAGTAGGTGTGACGGGTTGTTTTGTGGTGTGTGGCGAAGGGGAAAATGGTTTCGTCAAATATGACGTGGCGGTTAATGGTGATTGTGCGGGTCTTAAGGTCTAGGCATTTGTAGCCTCGATGGTTGGATGGGTACCCAAGAAAAACGCAAGGGTATGATCGCTAGGCTAGTTTGTGGATAGTGGTGTGAGGAATGAGTGGGTAACAGATGCATCCAAACACACGTAAATGGTCGTATGTTGGAATGCACTTGTATAGTCTTTGAGTGGGTGTTTGGAAGTTGTGAATTTTGCTAGGGATAATGTTTAATAGGTAGGTGGTAGTTTCAAGGGCATGGTGCCAATAGGTGTTGGTGGTTGAGGAGTGGGCAAGGATGGTTCTCATTAGGTTATTTATGGTGCGGATTTTGCGTTCCGCTTTGCCATTTTGTGAAGAGGTGTGAGGGCAGGAAAAACGGAAGTGCATGCCATTTTGATTACAAAAATTGTGAAATTGTTTGTTGGCATATTCACGACCGTTATCACATTGAAGTTGTTTTATTTTGGTGTTAAATTGTGTTTGAACAAAATTGGTGAATTTAGTAAACATGGCAAACATGTCAGATTTATTGGCTATGGGTAGGTCCAAAGAAAGTTGGTAAAGTCATCTAAAAATAGGACATAATATCGGTGACCCCCGTTTGAAACAATGGGGGAAGTCCAACATCACTGTGCACGAGATCAAATGGCATAAACGTACTTGTATTAGAATTAAGAAAAAGGAGTCTAGTATGTTTCCCAAAAATACAAGCACTGCAAGTTTTATTATTTAAAGAACCACAAAAAATTAAACTAGAAGATTTTAAACTTTGCAAAATAGCTGGGCCTGGGTGACCGAGCCGTTGATGCCAAATGTCTTGAGTGAGTGCAGCATAGGTGGATGTAGTGGAGAGATTTGTGATGTTGGACGGGCTGAGAGTGTAGAGATCCCCCGAGCTATTGCACCGTAGGATAGGTTTCCTGGTCTTTAGGTCCTTCACAGTAAAACCATATGGGTCAAATTCAACAGTTAGTTGGTTATCAGTGGTAAAACGACGCACAGAAATAAGGTTTTTAACAAGGTGTGGTGCGTAAAGGGCATTATTTAATTTAAAAGGTGGGAATGGTGGTGGTAGGGTAATATTGCCTTGTCCTAAAACCGGAATGATTTTGCCATTGCCAACAATAATGTTACGAATAATGTCATAATTAAAAATAGACGAGAACTTATCAAGTTGAGGAGACATTGTACCTGACGCACCGGTGTCCATGGTCCATGAGGGGTCATTGTGGTGTAGTGCCAAGTTGTAGAGTGCCTGTGCAATATCCGTGGGAGAGTGGGTGGCGGTGTAAGATTGGGCCGGGTTGGAGTTTGACGGTTTTGGGCCTAAGATGCCTTGGCCGTGGGTAGGAGGATGGTTAGCGGGCTGGTTGGGAGTGTTGTTGGGCTGAGGAGAGTAGCTGGACTGACTGTATGGGCTGGAGGGATAGGAGCAGGGTGGTACGGGCCAGTGGGCCCAGGGAGATGGCGGGTAGGAGTTGGGCTGTTGGTTGGGCCAAGGTGTAGACCAGAATTAGGGCGGATAATAGTGAGGTTGTTGGTAGCGGTCTCTCCCGTAGGATTAGCGACCGCGTCCGCGGCCACGGCCACGTCCGCGTGCACGGGAGTCGGGTTGGCGGTCATATGGGTTGGGTGGAGGGGTTTGGTTGTCACGGGATTGTTGGTTATGGGAGTCGGTGGTGGTGTGAAGGGCGGTACCGGAGGCTTGGGCGGATAGTTTGGCTTGGTTGGCTTTGGTGTCTTCATGTTGACATAGACGGGACCTAACGGGGTAAAAATCCGGCAATGGGTGTGTGTTTTGTAGGATGAGGGAGAGGCTCTCATAGGGTTCGGTAAGGCCATTTAGGATTTGTAACACACATTGGTTTTCGGTAATTGGTGATTCAAGGATTTTTAGTTGTTCAAAGAGGAGTTTCATGTTTTGGCAATAGGAAGACATGTAGGAAAATTGTTCTAAGAGGGTGTTGAAGAACTTGTTTTGAATGGAGAGGAGGCGGGTGGCTTGGTTATCTAAGAAGAGGTTCTTAAGGCGAACCCACGCATCATAGGCACTAGTGTTGGAGACCATGATAGTGTGGACAAGGTCTTGGGTGATTGTACCATAGATCCATTGTAGGACAATGGCATCTATGCGTTCCCAAGAGGCCAAAGGGGCGGGTGTTTCTGTGGCTGTTTCAGTCGTAGAAGAAGAAGATGCGGAGGCACGGCGAGGTTGAAGGTGATCATAAACCTCGTAGGCCTTGCAATGGAGGATAAAGAGTTCTGCCCACGTATTGTAGTGCTCAGTTTGTCGGTCAAGGATAATAGGGATGAAGTTCTTAATGTTGGTGACGGTGATTGCAGGGTGAATGGATGAAGAAGACATGATTGACGAAAGAATGATCGGCCGAATGAAGGTTGCGATCAGTGATAAAGGTGACGGCAAAAAGAGGGGTGAAGAGGTAGGGTTTAGGCATGTGATACCATGAAAGAATGTTATGATCAATTGCTTGATTTGTATTCCATATGGTAAACATTATATGCAAATTTACATTCCCTATTTTAGGGAAGAGATAATCACAGCTTAATGATAGGCATTATCTATAAATACAAATTGTCAAAAGTCAAATCTATTTAAATCTATTAAACCCAAATGAAATCAAACATTCAAACACAAACTTGCATAATCAAAATCAATAAACCCATCTCAAATTGTTCGCCAATTGCACTAATTTATTAATTAATTATACAATAATAGTCATAATATATGAATGTTTCTTCTTGACCACGAATTTTAACACGTTAGAGCATTCACATCTCATTCACCAAATCTTCTCCATCAAATTACACTAAAAATCACTACTTCACCCTTAAATCTTCTCTCTCCTAATTAAAAGAATAATACTTTTCATACTTTTATCATTATATTTTCTCTCTCTTCACTCACAACCATTTACAAAAATATTAAAATATATATAGAGGTGAACAGAAGTTTTTCATATATAGGGGTGAACACCGTGAACAGGGCTTTCTCTAAATATTTTATCTCTCCTCCACTCACACCCACCCCTTATAATTTGAGGGAACCCCTCACATAATTTGGTTACCGGGTTGTGAATGCTCTTATCTATGTCCAATTAATTCGTATTGTTAAAGACCAACAAGATCGAGTTATCCAGATCAATTGTCCATTTTATACAAATGTTCAACCTTAATATATATATTTAGGGTTATGATCAAATATATGAAAAATTGGAAGTCATAGGAATGGTATCAAACGGACTCTAATTGAACTCATTCAAGCGGTATTGGAACCGTCTCATCGAACCCTACGATTTAGGTTTTTAGGTTTTTGATTTTTTTTTTCGATTTTTAGCTTATAGTTTTTAGAATTTACGTTTAGGGTTGAGCATTTTTTCCCGGGTACCTATACCCGTACCATATCGTACCCATACCGGTACTTGTACCGATTTTGGGTACTCAGTATAGGTATCGGTACCCACTTTTATTGATTTCGGTATTCGGTAATTTCGGTATCGGTACGGGTACGGATAGCGAATTCTATATACTAATGAATTTGATAATATGTTTTACTTCTTATTATGGTATTTATCGTATTCGTATCATTTTACCGATTTGGTACATGTACCATATTGGTACTCGTACCAATTTTATCAATTTGGTACACATATAGTATTGATACTTGTAATGATTTACGTACTTGGTACCCGTACAAGTGCTCAACAAAGAAAAATAGCAAAATGGTACCAAGCGGGTACCATACCGAAATACCAGTATCGATACCCGTACCCGTACCGTACCTACATATTCGATATGGTACTCTGTACCAACTTTTGTTTAAATTCGGTACCGGTATTTTCGGTACGGGAACAGGTACGTGTATGATACCGATCTCATCCCTATTTACGTTATATTATTGTGTCATTTATGTAACATTGCGTCTTTTTCTTATTTTCAGCATTGTGTCATTTTTGCAATTTATTGTGTCTTTTTTTCTTCAGCATTGTGTTATATATTTTCAGCACTGTGTTATATTTTGTGACTCATTGTGTCATATTTCGTGATCTATTGTGGTTTTTGTATCCTTCTCACCTTTCTCATTTTTGTTGCACTGTGTACGATAACTTGACCATCAATACATAATCAATTATGTGTTGATGCTCGCAAGAAGTGTTTAAATAGTTGTTGTAACTTCGTATTTTCAAATATGTTTGTTCCATTGTTAATCAATAAAAACGTTGCATTTTGACATTCTGGTACGTTTTAAAAATATTTTGTGACACTTTTGGACTTATATAACCATACTATGAACATATGATAATATTATATTTGTGAAATAATTGCAAAAATATAAAATGCGTGGACCGGGACTCGAACCCGCGTCCACAGTCGGCCCAAACTTCACACGCACAACCTCAACCAACTGGCTACGGCCCTTCTTGTGATTTCTTATATATGCACAGTTGACTTTGGAAAGTCAACTGTGAAACCAATCATTCCAAAATCAACTCCAATCCGCATTATTATTCGTGATTAGTTATGGAATGATTTTGACCGACTTATTTTTGCTTAAGCCCCACGCCAATTAACAGTTAAAACATTCCAATTATAGCCCAATCACGCGTATAAAATTCAATACGGGTCAAAACTTCCAAACATACGATTAGGTGTGATTAGTATAAATTGATCACACCCTTACAAGCTAAAATCGCCGATAAACAAATCCTCATACTCAACTTATCCTAAAACACCTTCTAATCTGCAAAATTGCTACGGTTTGACTTTTTCATTGATCGGCTCGCTCGTAGCTTGATAAACACTGTAAGTTTCAATTAATCGTTTGGTTTTGATTGTCGTCCTTATACAAACAATAGCCTCAACGTTTCAGGGGCTATTGGTTGTTGTTTTGATCAATTAAGATGGCTAGGGTTTGTGTTCTTTGATTTGGGGATAAAGCCACAAACAGTGAATGCTTAAAGTCTTTTCTGTTCTAAATAAAACACCAACTGATCCACAGAACAGTTGGTATTAACCCCTCTGGGTAAGACGTGGGAACCGGCTTGGGTCTGGGTTCGAGTCCGGGCGTCTCGTTTTATTTTTTTATTGATTATTCATGTTTAACCTAAACAATTTATACAAGTATTAAAATCCAAATTAAATCGTTCTCAGAGTCCAGACCAACTGGTCTGGGCTTGTGATTTAAAACCATGATTCGGCCAAGGACCCGGGTTCGAGTCCCGGCACAGACAACCATTTTTTTAGTTTTCTTTTTTACTTATTTTTTCTATATTCTTTTAAAAATAGTTTTTAAATACTAAAAGTGCTTTATAAAATCTATAAAAATTATTTTATGTTATTCTAATGATGAAGTTTATTATACAATTTTTAGTTTTTGAAAAATCATTTATTTAATATATATAAAATATATTATAAGTTTATTCAATTATAAATTGAAAATTCTATAAAAATATCTAAACAATTTTATAAAATTTCACAAAAATTATTTTGAAATTATGAAACAGTAAATATTTCAGAAATATATTTTTATTTCAGAAAAACGTTTATTTTATATTTTTAATTAATTTTTACTATTTTAATCATAAATAAATCACAATAAATTCATTTTTCACTATTTTTATACCAAAATTTTACATAAATTATTTTTTTTTCATTTAGAAGAGAATTATAAATTTTAATTTGAAACTTCATTAATTTTAATATTTTTAGATATTAAAACTATATTTTGACAAATAAAAATAAATATACTAAATATTCAATTTTTGAGAAAATAATTCTATAAAAATTATTTTCATATTTAAAATATTATAATATGACCATCCTTAATCAAAAATCTACAAATAGTCTTTTATTTATTTATTTTCTGAATTTCTTTTATTTATTAACAATTTATCTAATTAACGGTTAATCAATTATCAATCCCCAAATTAGGAACCCTAGAACTATTATTGCCTTATAAATAGGGTGATATATGGACACAAGAGCCACAAATATTCTATATCAAGGGATTCAATTTTAGCACTAAGGTGAGTTTGCATAGCCCTTTTTCACTATTTTGGGGTGAAACATGTTATACTTTCAATTGGAATTTAACATTAGTGTCTATGTGTTATTCTATGTTGCATTATGTCTTAACCATTACTATGGTAAGCACAATTATTTTAGCATAATCATTAACTCCGTACAAGCCAACGATACACAATGATAGATCTATTGGACTGACAACCCCACCCGGATACGTTACCTCCAGTATGGGTAGCGTGGGTGATTGTTATCGCAACAAAATTGAGTGAACCGTATGCGTATGGGATGGACCACAATATTCTAGTCACAAGGTTTGATTATGCACACGATTTACCGGGTAGTATTGTTTTCACATATGGACTAGACTCGCCATGACACTCGAATTGTACAAAATTTTATTCAATACTCAAACCTATGTAATTCTCACCAACTTTTGTTGACCCAATATATTTTCAAACTTAACATGTTTCAGGTTATAGCTTTGCTTGAAGATTAGAGTTAATGCTTGAAGACTTGTATTTAGTATTTCTCATTTGATGTACAAATTCTTTTAGAACAATGTATGTAATTTATTTAAATAATTATTGAAACTTATTATTTACCTTGAGCTACTGAACAATCATTCATACGTGACACCTCGATGTTTCCGCCATCGGTTGGGGTGTTACAGTTGTTTGCATTGCTAATTCAATAAAAATAATACATACTAATATATATATATATATATATATATATATATATATATATATTAGTGTTGTAAAAGTCAGATTCCAAGGCCTTGTACTCGACGAGTACTCGGTCCTCGGAACCCCTCCAAGGTGACTTTCTCCTACTCGGCCAAACTAGTCGGCGGTGGTCAAACTCGGGCTACTCGGCCAACTCAACCCTGTACCCGGTCAACTCGGCCCTGTACTTAGTGGTCAAAATCAGTCATCTTCGTTCTACCCAGCCCAACTCGGCCCTTTACTCGGCCTTGTATTCAGCCTTGTACTAGGAAATATTTGAATTTTAAACATGGATCTTTAAAAATCATGCGTATTTGACTTGAATTATGCTTATTTTGACATATATATATTATATCCAATAATTAATTTTCTTTATATTTATCAGGTCCGAGTACTCCCCGAGTACTCCGAGTACACCCAACTCCCCAGTCAGCCACCTAGCGACTTTTTCAACATTGATATATATATATATATATATATATATATATATATATATATATATATATATATATATAGGATCCGGATCATTTGAGAACTCGTCTTAGTTGCGAGAACTTGAGAACTCCTCTAGACCAATAACAAGGTGACACATGCATACTCAACTTATCATTATAATATTGAGGGGCAACATAGTAATTTATCACCTCCCCTACCCTACCCCATGTAACACCCCAACCGATGGCGGAAACTCTTAAAAACATGTATATTACATGCCATAATTTTTTCAGATAATATAAAGCTTGGGAAGTAGAAGTTTTCACGGTTTTCTTAATTTAAGTGGGTTTTTTCTCTGTACTTAGCCTAACGACTCAAATGTATAAATATATATGATACATCCTGCCTTAAAAGTTATAATCTTTTTTTTGAACGGCCAACGAATCAATTCCGAACACTCTCGGGCACCCTTTTGGCGAATCAGGTACTCGAGAGTACCCGGCCACCAATTGCCACCAATTCCCGGGAAAACCCGACCACTCACCCGCCCGAAGGCACGACGGTGAAATAGTCGGTAAAACCGGTCGGGATCAGGACTCGAACCCAAGCCAATGGCCGGGTCATCCCTCATTTCCCATCCACCAATGTCCTCCAAATGTAACTAGTGAGAATTGAACCCAAGCTTCCCATAGGAAACTTTAGGCCCTCAACCAACTAGGCTACAAGTGTTGGACTTAAAAGTTATAATCTATATTATGGTTATAGAATCATATCTTTGTACTAAATACTCGCTGTTTGAACTTTCCAAAACACAAAACTTTCTTTTTGGTTTGTGGAGAGTAGATTTGAAGAAAGTATGATTCAATGTGTCCAACGGTAACTTGCCATTATGATTTCAAAACTAGATACTTTTTAGTTTTTTAAAAGTTGGTGTATTATAAAACATACCCATATCGATTTTGAGCCGAACATGGGCCACATGGCAACATATATAATTACATCTACGTATTAAATACTAGATATTATATAGCTTTAAGCTTAACAATTATTTTATATACGGACGTAATAATGAAAATCGCTAAAACCTCAAACACAAACACTAGATACATTGTCTTTCCTTTTCTTCATGCCATCATTGCATTAAAAAAAAAAGTAAGCCCATGGTCTTAAAATAGTTGTTAGAAGTCCTTAAATCATGAGTAACTTCTAAAATTGATTAAATGTTTCATATTAACCCTAATTGAATTCACTATTTCAATTTACAATGAAAATATATAATAATCACTTAAAAAGGTAAACATCATTTCACCAAGTAAAACTTGTAATAATTATGATTTGCTTAAAAATATGTGTTTTTTTTAAGTTGATAATAATATTATGTTTATTTTATCATTTTATGTGGCATCATAGCTGAGGGTTTTTCTATTTAAGACAATTGAGTTATTTAGAGGTTGTCGCATCCATGTAATGCGTTTTGAAATCGGTTTATGTACGTATTCATCTTAGGTTTCACAAGTGTGTGGGCATGTGTTAATGGCGATGTGAGATTGCTCATGCGTGTTACTTGTTACATTTTCTAGTTTGATTGGCTATCTAGTTCAATTTATGGATGGTTTTGAATCTCGATCATGTATGCGCAATTTATTTTTAACGGTTAATGTCACCCACGCTATATTTACAATAAATAAACAATTGCTTAGATTTGAACCTAGTACATTCCCTTTAAGAGACATAAGCTTCTACCAAGTGTGCTACCCCACATTGGTGCTTTTTTTTTTCTTTGATTTCATGTTTAACAAAATCCTTCATTTGATTTTGGGTTTGTGTTGATCGAAGGCAGTGCTCAATACTGCTAACATGTAGGTAACTTGATTTTAGACTATTGTGTTTAAGACGAAAATGTAAAGAAGATGTTATTATGAAGGTAATGACCGAAGAAAATAAGTGATGTTAATTTTATAAAATAAAAAACGACAATAACAAGTTATGTCTTATATATATAAGTAATCAACTTATCAAATACAATTTCTATTCACTCAAATATAATATTTTTTTAAAAAATAAAAATTACTAAATTTTATGGTGAGATGATTGATTATATATGTTTTTTTTGAACGATCAACTAAAGCATTGCCGGGTACTCTGTACGCGGCCCCCAATGGCTGAAAGGGGCCCCAGACGGCCTCTAGTCCGTACGGACAGAGCCCTTCGGCCCACCCGTCTCCTGTTCCAGGGAAAACCCGACCCACAAACCCGCCCGAAGGCACAACGGTAGTGAACCGGTAAAACCTGGATGGATCAGGAGTCGAACCCATGACCACAAGGGTCAAGGGTCTCTCCATCACTTCCCAACCACCTACCCCACCACAAGGGTGGGGGTATCCATCACATGCCTCCCGTGGGAATTGAACCCGGCTCCCCCAAAGAAAGAACCGACCCTTTTACCACTAGGCCACATCATCACGATGATTGATTATATATGTTGATCGTTTATTTGTTTCTTCCTCTCTAAAGCTTGATTGAGACAAGTGGAATATGTTTGTTGTGCTTTTCCAGTTAAACAGCATAAAAGATTTAACAAAATTTCTATTTTGTTCTAAAAAGAGGAAGCAATTAAAATTGACAACTTGCATCACCTTTACATGCACATGCAGTTGATATTTTTAAATTTATTACTTTTAATTCTATTTATTATATAATTATAAACTAAATTTAATGCTTCACAAACGTCGACCTCCTATCGAGCCACTAAAAGGGACATTAGTACATTCAAAACCCGACAATTTCAATACACAACCATCCAACTACCCCGCCTCACGACCCACGTCTATATTTCTGTTTATATATGTTTTGTATACGATAAATAAATATATACGTTTAAAAAATGGAACTTAATTTGGTAGAGTATAAAATTTTGTTTTATAGGTTACAAAAAATTATAAAGGGTTTAAAGTTTAAAACCATAGGTATAAAAATAAAATCCATCATGGCAATTTGCATTGTTTTTGTTAAGTTTCTTTCTGATTGACTCCTCCATTTTTAAACTTCTAATTACCATTTGAAGTGTCGACAATTCAATTTACAAAGCAAGCGTATTGTTTACAATATATAATGAAAGGCCTATACGTACCTCGGACGGCTGACGTAGTCAGGCCCTAAAAACTAGATTTTGCCTTAGTAGTCATGAAAGATTTTAGAAATGACATGCGACAATCTTTAGAATTAGAATTAAATGACATTTTTGTTTAAAAACACAAACTTTTAATTTTTTGTTTTCTCAATATCCAATATAAAAATCTAGTAACAAATGTAATAAAAAAAATTAGTACAAAAAACCCAACGTAAAAAAATGTAGTAAAAAACAAAAATATTACAAAAATTTGTTGACAAAATAAATTAGAACAAAATTCAGCATCAAAAAATAAAGCACAAAAACGTTAACATAGAGTTAACACATTCTTTTGGGGTTTTCAGTGACGTTTATTATGTAGTAATATGTACTTAAATCATAGTGTAAAATATGCATGTGTCTTGCTTGTAAAAAGAGAAAATCAACAAATAGATTATTATCTAAAATTCTCTTACACCCTTATTTTTTTCGTGCATTTTCATCTTAACTATTGATTTGAAAAAATAAAAGGTCAATATCATTTTTTATCTTATTTATGCAAAATCAACTTTTTATTTGATCATAACCCTATAGATTCGTATCTCCCCTTTTCTAAAACTTATAGTAATTTTAAATAACAATTAAGAAGGGTTAGGATCAAATATAAAAGACTCTTAATTTAAGTAAGGGTGAGAAGAATTTTGATCCATTGATTTTAAATTTAAATTGTTGAGATTAGTTTGATGGAAAAATTAAATATTAAATTAGGGAAATGGTATAAAAGGAAAAACCATATTTGTTAACTTTATCTCTCCATATGCAAAGCACATGTCAATTCCACACATCATCTTAAAACAACTATAAATTTTTCATACGATATTCTTTTTAACAAAAATCAACATATTAACAAGCGTTTTTTTATCTTTTATATGAGTACAACATTGCTATATTAAAATTAAAAAAATTGTGTTAACCGGGTTTTCTTACTTCATTATATTTTATGCTCGTCCATTGTGTTATATATGTAAATATATGTTATAAATATGTTTATTGTGTTTTCAGACTACACATAATTTAACTTTGTCTATTATTTTTTTTCGTATTATTTTCATTGTATTTTACGTTGTTCATTGTGTTTTACACAAATGAGTTTCTTGTTTATGGTATACATTGTGTTTTATTATGCTACTCATTGTGTTTTTAATATTTTTTTAGACTGTTCATTATGTTTTATACCCCATTGTTCATTACATATTTAATTGGTACTCATTGTGTTTTACGTTATCTCCATTGTGTCTTACGCAACTGGGTTTTCGATTTTTTTCAAAAGTATACATTGTGTACACAAATGGGTTTTTTTTTTTCAAAAGTATACATTTTAAAATGGTGTACACATATCATATGTTTTCCATTGTGTTTTACGCAAATGGGTTTGTATTTATGGTGTATAATGTGTTTTATTATGTTGTTCATTGTATTTAAGTCTACTATTCGTTGTGTTTTAGTTATCTGTTCATTGTGTCTTTATTATGTCGTCCATTGTGTTTTATTAGACTATTTATTGTGTTTTATAACCTATTATTCATTGCATATTTAATTGGTACTCATTGTGTTTTACGTTATCTTCATTGTGTCTCACGCAATTAGGTTTTCGACTTTTTTTTTTTTCAAAAGTATAACCATATGGTACTCATATTAAAGATAAAAAGACGCTCAGTTTTATTGTATAATTTTATTTTAAAAAAAGATGATGAATAAAAAAGTTACGGATATTTATAAATGAAGGTGGAAATGACATGTAATTTGCATGTGCATACTCCTTTGACAAAATTACCCTCCCCACTTGTTTAATTCTTTGGACACATGTCATTTTTTAGTGGTTTCTCACTCTTCTCATTTTTTGTAGCCATTGTAGAATAACTCAACCCTAACAATTAAATACATTATGGGGGACGGGGTGCCTACCGATTTGGTCACGGGTACCGCACTACCAGCACGGTAACACCGCCGCCACCCATGCTTGTAGTGGTCCTGTGAACCAAATTCGGGTTCTAGTTACCGTGCTGGTAACACATGATTTTTCTCCCTCCCTTGTCAAATCACTAATATTCAAAGATTTTCTAGACGGTTTTTTATGGATCAAGTTAAAAATAAAAGTTTTTTTTATTACCTGCAGCTCTTGAAAATTTCTGGTTATTTGGAATGAAGATAGCTGGAGAAGATGATGATAATAATATTCACCTTTTGTTTTTAATAATGAATATAATATTGTTAAAATCCTTTAAATGTACGAAAGCTATTGTTTTTTTTTCCTTTCACTTGCCACACAATATTCCCATGAGAGTTTGTATTATTATTATTTTTTTTATTATGGGTAAGTGTTTAAATTTATATATTATTATGTGTAAAAATAATTGATTGTTGGTTAAGAATAAGTGGAGTGTTGCCTCTAAAAAAGTGATTCAGTGAAGTAAATCAGTGTAGTGATGTGACAGTGCAGGATTGGTTAAAATTAGGAAGGCAATGTAGAACTCACCTTGACCCATTTACTTCTTTTACACAGTATAATTGGGCTTGGGTTTCCACGAATAAGAAACATGTGATACATGCCATATTCATACATATTTTATGGCAGCTGGGGAAGAATAGATACGAAAAAGTATATTGCAAACGCGTGCGTTTACAAGTTGGTAGAGGATATCAAAGATGAATCATTCGAATGGATTCAACGGAGATTAAAGTTTGTTGAGGTAGCATGGCAGAACTTTAAATTTATTGTTTAATTGCATCCTACGATAGTTAATTCTTTTCTGAATTGTAATGTTAATTTGTTTATGTGGTATCATGGTTCGCATATTGTGGTATGTTTTTGGCTAATTATATATATACTTAAAATGCATGGTCGGTGGACCATGCATTTTAATTCACACCCCCATGATTTTTTTAAATTGACAAATCTTACCCTTAAATTTCTAACTTAACAAAAACTAAGTTTTTTAACTTCATAAAAATTGCACTTTACTTTCTAATTTGACAAAAAGTTCCTACACTTTATAACTTCAAACTTTTGACATGTAAAACATTCTACCCTAAACTTTGCTATAATATCAAAGGTAACCCTCTAACTTCGTAAATGTCACTTTGACATCTTTAGGTTTCTAAGGTTTTGACCTTATCGTAGAACTATTTTCTTATGTTTTTATTTTTTTGGACGTGTCGGTTTAAATCCGAGTTCGTCTACGCTTTAACTTTTTTTTAAACGAGTTAGGTCAATTATAAAATGTTACGTTTTGATGTAAATTTTGTTTGGAAACAAATCAGGTGAAACGTAGAGTCAACTCAAATATAAAACGTTTTCATTCGACGGTTTAAATTCATGTTACCTAAGTTTCTGACATAAACTGTGTTTGGAAATGAGTTGGCTAAAATATAAAACGGTTTTTTGACAGTATAGATTCGAGTTACATACGTCTTTGACTTAAACTGTGTTTGAAAACGTGACGGCTCAAACATAAACGTTTTCATTCGACAATATAACTTAATATGCCTGGTTGGTGGCACATGCCACCCACAAAAAGACAAAAAATAACTAAACTTCTAGAAATGACAACAATAGCCCTTGTACTTTTAAAGTTTACATTTACATTTCTTCATTTTTTTAAAAACTTGAAATAAATGTTATTTTCACCCCTTCAGTTTCAACTTTTCAAATTTACACCCCGTACTTATATTCTTTAGCTTTAAAGAAAAAAATATTTTCCCACATAGTTATTTTTATCTATGTGTCGATAAAAGTTCACGTTTCGACGCAAATTTCTTCAGAAGTGAATGGGGCCAAATATAATGTGTTTCAATGCCTATTTTTATGTACGTTTTTAGTTGGTCTACATTTTACCATTTTAATTTATGTGTCGGTATAAATTCACGTTTCGATATAAATTCTTTTTCATAAACGAGTCTGGTCAAATAAAATTGTTTTCTGTTTGTCTACGTTTTAATTTAAACAGTGTTTGGAAACAAGTCTGGTCAAATATAATACGTTTTCATTCGATGGCATAAATTCGAGTTATTGTACATTTTGATGCCGCTAAGTTTTGATGCAAAGGTACGGGTGATGTAGTGTTAGGTGGACACATCACTAATCGAACCAACCCGAGTTTGATTCCATTTCTTCGGTAACCGCAATGCTTTAAATCAGATACGTCAAAACATGTGTTTTCGTATGGTTAACGCATCACATAACGTGACACCGTTTAAAGTGTCGCCGCCGCAACGCGCGGCCTGCGGTCATAATCTAGTATAAAACATTTTCCATGTTAAAAAAAAAAAAAAAACTTAAAGTTATAATTTCAGGGGAGCAAAATTTTGAAGTTCTCATGTGGAATCCACGATCATGAGTCATGAAGTTAGAAACTGGTCTTCCTTTTAGCTCTTTTTCTATCTCTATACATTATGTGGGATGTGTTCAAGAGTGAAGTACGTGATTTAACATAATCTTGACTACTATTATTTTTAGAATCACGATTTTTGTGTTGCTTGATTTTTTGAATTTGGTTATGTGTGTCTGCTCTTACATACCATACGCAATTAACATGTTGATAACATCTAACTTTGCATATTATTCTTTTGTTTCTTGCATTATGTCTTTGACCAATTGACCTAATCAAATCAACCCAATAAGCATTGTTATACATTTCCCTGCTACAAGATTTGGAGAGTTAGTTGAACAATCAAAAATTGAGGAACTTCTACGGAGTGAGGAGATAACAATCATGTTTCACCACCCTCTTTTTACAAAGCCAATTTCAAGCATGTTGTCAAAAGGGACAAAATGAGTAAATCTGGTAAGATTAGGTTGACCCAAAAATACGTTTTGTATATGGTTTTGATAAATAGTCAGGGTGTCAATACAAGTACAAATTTTAAATTATTATATAGTCTTTTGAATATACTAATTCAAAAGTTTTACGTATTAAAAATACACTTTGAGCAACTATTGTTTGCTCGCCACGTTTCTTTTGTAGCTAAATTTCTTATTTGACCATTAGATATAAATTAACATAACCCATCGGGTGAAAATAAAACCGTGAGTTCTTAGATGGGCAAAGCGAACAATATTCCATTGCATCTTACTTGGGATGTTGCAATTAACTTCTCAACCACATAATGGGAATTCCAAATAAGTTATATACCATAAACGAGTCCCGTAATACAAAGTGTTGCTCCCGCCGCATCGCGCAGGTAGCTCACTAGTATGTATGTATGTATGTGATAGAGGTTTTGTTTTGTTTTGTTCAACCATCCTATGTATATGTGTCGTATGTGTATATAAATATATATATGATATGTTTATTTAACTCCATCACATTTACACATATATGTAAATCGAATATATATATATATATATATAAAAGAGATCCTACGAATTGGTTCAAATGAGAACCTTTGGTCAAATTGAGAACTGAGAGAACCATTCTAGACCACACATTTCTTTAAGGCATAATTTTTTTTTTGCTTAATCGTTGCTTTTTATGTAGGAATACATTTTTTTTTTTTTGCAATATACACATGTATAATTGCAATATACACATGTGTATAAATGAAATAAATTTAAAAAAAATATTTTTTTTCTTGTATAAAAACATGCGATTAATAAAAAAAAAATTGTCTTTATAGAAATGTGTGATCTAGAATGGTTCTCTGGAGTTAATCCCATCAATAGCAAACAATGAATGAAAATACTGTTTTATTTAAAAAAAAATTGAAAACAATGAGTAAGAGTTTTATAAAGAAAACATGCAAGATGCATGGTTAGTGATTTTTAATATAATTGTGGTTATTATGAAACATGTCTCTCTCTCTCTCTCTACATAGATACACGCATGTTAATATGTTATATATATAACAAGATACAAAATGCATTTTAAAGATAACAATTTCATGCTCTTCAGTATTATGACTAATAGTCTTTCTTGGAGACATCACATACAAGTGAACGATACATATACACGTTTCTATAATTTTCTATCATAGATCTATTACGTTTTTGTCTGTTTGTGCTTGTGTGCATATTGAATTATTGATTGCTATTTATAACTTGTCTAATATGATTGAAAAGCATGTGGTGTTGATCTTGCAATCTCTTGATTTTTATTTAAAAGAACTTGTGCTAGTGTAGATGTATGTATTTTGATAAGATAATAATTTTCACTTGCCTTAATGTTAAGGTCCGGGACGTGTCCCATGATGTAAAAGTGTCGAGTTTAATCCTAATCAAGTTTATTTTGTCTTTAGTTTACATGCATGGGCGGACTTATATTAAACTCAAGGGGTGCGGGCGCCCAACTTGAAAAAAAATATTTTAGTATTATATACGCGCATTAATCCCGTCCGCACCCCATAAAATTTTTTAGTCGCACCCCTTGTACTTTTGAAACCGACCTAAAGAAAAAAATATAATTATATGTTAAGAGTTAGCCCATTTCATTAGTTAGTAGCCCAATTTCTAGAATGAGCCAAAACCCAAAGTTTATAATAAGCCGACATGTGTTTTAATGCTGATTAAAATGAAAAAAAAAAACAAAAAATAAATCTAAAGCCAGAAGATCGTTAAATAAAGAAACACAAAAAGAAAGTTGTTCGTCTCCCTCCCTACTTCTGATCGGCGATCTCTAAACAAAGAAGAGGAACCTGTGACGTTGACCAGTCACAATTCACAAACAATTGAACAAATCCAACAAAACTCCAAAAGGTAATTAGGTAAATGTGATTCTGTGAATATATTAGATGACTAGATGAGCAATATTATTATGGGTTTTTATATTGTAATTTTGGTTTTGTTTTGGGTTTTTATATTGTAATTTTGGTTCTGTTTTAGATGAGCAATATTATTTTGGAACGGTTTCTTAGAAGGAAAAGTGGAGAATCATCTTTAAAAAATCCTGAATTCGTTGACTTGGATACTTTTTCTACGGATCCTGCCGATAGGAAGCCGATTTCGTCATATAACGTTAATCAACGAGATGAAATCAGAAGGGCATACATACTTAGAGGACCATATCTCCCACGAGGTATAGAATTCCACAATCAATGTTTGGTGTTGAGTTAAGACGATTTAAAGAAACTTGATATTATACGTATAAGGGATGGTTAAAGTATAGTATAAAATTAGACTGTGTGTTTTGCTTGTGTAATGACGTTTAAATTATTTTTGGGCTTTTGGTTTACTTTAGTTGATAATATAATTTTAGTATTATTATTTTTGGTATACGAGTCGACCCGAACCGACCCACCTGATGGATAAACGACCTATATAAGGTCTATGATTCCGCACCCCATAAAAAAAATTTCTAGGTCGCCACTGTTTACATGTGAATCTGCCTTTGTTTTCCGTTTTCTAAGTTGAAATAAATCTAGATATATAATAAATTTTAATATATTTAGATAACCACAACTATATAAGGATTACATACATGATTTATAAGTCAATTGTAGATAAAAAAAATTGTAGATTTGTGTTTGCGAGTAGAAAAATATATGGTTCTTGGTTTTACATGATGAATAAGTGAACATATTGAAAATCGTGTTGTGAGGTCGAAACGTTTAATTAGACGATGTGTAGTGGAGATGGTTATTTATAACGCCCCTCTTTCTGATTGGTCCACGTGACAGCTGAGTCAGTATGGGGCGTTAATTCAAAATGAGGTGTAGTGGGAGGGGTAAATTTGGGGCGCTATTTTATTAAAAAAAAAAAAAAAAACCTGCTTCTTCTTCATCATCACAACCACCATTCACCCACCACCTCCGCCGCCGCCTTCATCATCACCACCACCTCTCTTCTTCTTCTTCCCTCCTCCTTCTTTCTTTCTTCTTCTTCTTCTTCTTCCTTTTATGTTTCTTTCTTTCTTTCCTCCTTCACCGTACACCATCACCACCGCCGTACACTACCACCATCACCTTCACAGCAGACCACCACCATCACCTTCACCTTCACAGCAGACCACCACCATCACCGTCACCTTCACAGCCACTCTCTCTCTCTACAAAATTTTTGACCATTCAAACTCATTCACACGTGGCTCTATTTTGTTGGTTGGTAAAATTGGTGTCTGGCGTTTTTAATATAACGCTTGGGCTTCAAATTGATGCATAGCGCCCCACCGTGCTGATGTTCCCGGCGCTATTTTTCAAAATCGCGCTATATAGCGCTTCCACTACAGGTGGTCTTAAAACTTGTTATCAGGTAATAAGTTTTCTCAAATTTTAACCCTATTTTTTTCCTGCTAAACCAGTTAGCTTAAATTGTTTTTATTTTTTAAAGTTTATTGTCAAGGAACAAGACTTGACTTTATCATATAGATCGAGATTAGGTGCTGAATCAATAAGAAGTTTGAATGGTTAAGAGACTCCAAATGATTAAGTGTTGAATGGTTCAGCTATGCACCAAGTCTGAATTGTTCAACTCTTAATCATTCCATTCAAAGCTTTTTTTTAAGTTGAAACAAACAGTCTGAATGCTGAACCATTCAAAGCTGAATGGTTCAGAGCCTCATTAAGAGGCTACCAAATAGGCCCTTAGTAAATGAGAGAGAGAGAGAGATGTAAAACATCATCATCATACTCAGTTAATCCCACCTATAGCAAAACTAGGGTAGGGTCTGAGTAGGGTAAGATGTTAATAGTCTTACCTCTACCCCTAAGAATAGAGAGGTTGTTTCCAGTGAGACCCCCGACTCGATGTGGTTTGGTATCAAGCCTTGGACATAAGGCACAAAACACTTAGCAATCGGGACAAACCCGATCGGTGCATGTACCCCTTTTTCTTTTGGCTATTCACGCCACCACATGATGCATGATTAACCGTCCGTCATTTTTAACATTATTTTCACGAAATTAGTAAAACAAATAATACATATATAAACCTTTAGATCTTACTACTTTTTAAATAACATTTTGAATTCTCAAACGATATATGAAGAAAAAAAAAAAGACAACTTAGACTACGCAAAGTGGGGCGTGAAGAAGGGAGGTGAGCACTCTCTCATGCCCCGAACATCGTCGCATGCCATTGATGAAGAGGGTGTTGCCCTTTTGAGGTGGAGAGTTCCACCGCTGTTGCCCCTTAAATTTGTTTGAGAAACTTGTTTTTTTTTTTTCAAAGCCATTTCATGCATTCCCAACGCCACCCCATGCTTTGTTTTGCAGAGGGCAAAACCCACTTAATCTACTCAACGTCTACATGGCAGGGTGGGACTTTGCCTTAGCCTCGCCCTTATGATACCGTTATAGTCTTAAAATGGATTATCGTGTCAACACATTTATTAATCACATCTTATTTGGTTTATCTTTTAATAAATAAGTTTAATCTTTTTAATACACAAGTTAGGTTACTCAATCTAAAACCTGAGTATTTTAAATTTTTACTTGGTGTAACTAAATATTTAAATTAATTGTATATTTATTTTGAAGAGCAATTTTAAGTTTATAAAATAAATATACCCATACATGTATTATTACACTTATAAAAATTAATAAAGAAACGATCTCAATTCTCTACCCACCCCTTGTGACTCATCACCCTCTCGTCTTATATAGTTTTAGATAATCAGACCAGGTATCACTTAATAAACCCATCAGATATCTCGTCTTATATAGTTTTAGATAATCGGCTGGTGTTCGACCAAGTAAGAGGACCATTAGGCAGCGTTGTAAGCGAGATCAAGTTCAAGTGTTTCCTGTGGGTAAAGGCGAGGTCCAAGTGTTCGTCTCTGGATTGGACCAATTGGGGTGGGTTCAGATTATACAAAGTGGGCTGGTAGTTTTTCAGTGTTTGTGTGTTTACTGTCAGTGGCGAAGCTTGACCCGAAGGTTCGGGGGGTCGGAAGTCACTAGTTTCGGGGGGTCGAAACCCTATATTTTCAAAATTTTCTATACGAATACTATATAATCGGAACTTCTGCGCGAAAATCCGGGGGGGTCGGCCGCCCCTCCCCGCCCTTACTATGCTTCGCCAGTGTTTACTGTGATGTTTTTTCTGCAGTTGTATATTTGTGGGGTTTTGGCTAGTATCCCACTAGCATTTGGTGATTGAATAAAATGGTTTTCGTTGACCGTTCAAAAAAAAAAATCATAGAATACACCCTTCTCGAATAAGGTAATGTTTTTTTCAATCCCTAGAAACAATCTCTATTCTCCACCCACCCAAGTCGTGACTCATCCATCATCACTCGTCTTACCGTTGAATATAAGTAAAAGACTCCTCCGTAAATCGCGTAGTTGAAGCAAGTGAAAAGACGGTCCACATTCCACAACTATTAAAAAAAAAACAAAAACAAAAATACAAAAAATATAAAATTTCTAGAAGGGCAAAATAGTCAAATGCTATACTTTTTCCGTCAAAGGCTCCTCCTCTTCATACTCTTTGACAGAAATATAGACGTTACTGTTACGCCATAATTTATGCACCTCTCAACCGAAATACTTGTTTCCCTCATTTAACTCTCTCTCTCTCTCTCTCATACACACACACACACTTTCTCTCTCTATATCTATATACTGTGTGTTTGTTGTGACTATATAGTTTTATTATATATTCACCTACTCTGACTAATCAACGACTAATAATAATAATAATAATAAACTTCATCAATTTTTGATGAATTTCCAGACACCAAAACCATTTCACAGGTTCCTTATTTGTTCTTCTCTAATTTCGATTATATGTCGTTGTTTTTTCTTCGATTGATATGTTTTTCTTATAATTTTTTCGTTTTAATTGATGTCGGTGCATTTTATTGCGTTGAATATTATTACATTTCTATTAGTTCTATCTCTTTCTCTGAGTTTCATCATATCATGATTAGTTCAGAATACGTTTTATTGTTAAATATAAATGTTAACGTTTGGTTAACATTTTATTAATTTTAAATTTAATGATTGTGTTTTTAATTTGAGATTTATAGCTAATAAATTATTGTTGAATATAATTGTTAACGTGTTCGCATGTTAGGTTTGATTAATAATGATTCGTAGTCATATGAAATTATTCTCTGGAAATTGTATAAATTTTATAGATTTAGATTTCTTTATTATATGGAAAATTCCTGGATGAAGAGAATTAGGATTTAATATTATATTGATTAATGGTAGCTAATTTTAATAAAATAATTCAAAGCTTTATTCTCTGGAAATTGTATAAATTTTATAGAGTTTTAGATTACTTTATTATATGGAAAATTCCTGGATGAAGAGAATTAGGATTTAATATTATATTGATTAATGGTAGCTATTTTTAATAAAATAATTCAAAGCTTTATTTAAATTCCTTTAAATGCAGCCACAAAAAGAAAAAAAGTAATTTTGTGGTGATTTGTATGGTATTATATTTATATCTATTCTAAAGTTTAAAACAGTAATATTTTTATGTATTCAGGACATGGATGAGAATAGTTAATGCAGAATTATAGTGGTCAAGTGTAAAACAAGTAAACAACAATGGCTGTTGCTGGAATAAACAATGTTTCAGTGCTTGAATCTTCTTATTTTGGTGATAACTGTTCTCCAGCTATAAGGAGATGGGGTAGTCAAGAGAAGCCGATCACGCGTACGTCTTTTATCCGGAAACTGTGGCGGGATCTTGAAGATGGAAGCAAAGTTAGAGACGGTCAAAGGAAGCAGACGAGTGTGAGTGCGTTGGTTAATGGTAATATGGGAAGCCGGTGTTCATGTTCTTCAGAAGATGCAGAAAGTGAAGATATGTCGATAATGACTAGTGAAGTTGAAAATGAGTGTCCGTTGGATGAGAACCAAATGGCGATTTTGAATGAACGAGAGGATGATCAGAGCTTGTGCTTGCAACAATCTCCTGCTATTGGTTTGGCGGATAAAGAGCGTGTGAGGCAGGTTTTTCGTGAATGGGGAAGTAAAAATAATAGTGGGCGAGGAATGAATGTTTCGCATAGGAGTAACTGTTCGCAGGGTCGGTCTGTTTGTGAAAATGAATCCAAGAGGGTGAGGACAGTGAGGCAATGGTTAGAGTCAAACACGCAGCATGCAGAAACTGGCCAATCTGTTGTTGAAGAACAAGATGGATTAGGTGTTGATCAAACTAGGGTCAGTGCACGAAGGTCTGTTCGTTTGCGATATGGCAGACATGCTCTTCTTGACTTGCTAACAAAGTTTGAGATGGAAAGGAAAAATGAAATGCAGAGTTTGCTGGAAAGTCGACCCGTATCAGCTTTTGCTCATCGGAAACGGATTCAGGTTTGAATCTTTTTATGCACTTACGCCATTATGTGGATTTGTTACCTTGATTTACAAGCAGAAGAATATTATTATTGGAAAATAGTTAATGATGTATCACAAAGCTTAGCAATAATACTCTTTGTGGTGATTAAGGGGATGTTTGGGATTGATTATTCAAAACAGATTATGCGTTTTGGAAAAGCAGGGGTGGAGCTGTTTATAGATTATTGCGTTTTGATAGCCTAAAAAACTGATTATCTACGTTTTCAAAACGCAATCCCAAACACTAAAAACTGATTATGCGTTTTCAAAACACAATAACCTAAAAATCAGATTCAAAACGCAATCCCAAACACCCTTTAAGTAATTTGAAAGATTAGGTTTCACTTATTGTCTTTGGTAATCCTGTGGCACAAATGATATTATTGTTTCAAATAGAAATTATCTTTTTTAAGTTATCAAACCCATTATAATTTTATTAATCTTTAAACAAACATGTACCATGACTTTAATGGTTCGAGGTAACTTGCGATCTGGCTATAGGTATTGCTCAAAGGTAGATTTCTGTGGAACCAAAGATTTGTACAAGATGAAAAGTCTGCCTCTACTGCAAAAAGCGAGTTGGGATTACTGAGGCAAACACAAACAGTCTCCGATTTGAGGTATGCTGTATTTTCGCTATTTTTTGCACATCTGGTTGAAATGCAGAGAATAATAGTCTTTCAATCATTCAATGTGTTGCCAGTGAAGACTACTTTTTTTAAGAATAATAATAATAATAATCAGTAATAAAACTTTTTTGGTTGTTATTCTTTGCCAGGAAATTGCCCAATTATTTAGAGTTGATGTTCTTGTATTTTTTTAGATATTAGATGACCTGGAGTCAAACTTTAGTTTGAAAATTCATATACCATTATAATGTACTCATTTTTTATAATTCTTTATGGAATGTTAAATGTCACTTTTATTACATTTGTTTGAAGCAGGAAAGGGTTCCTTTCCAGAGTGAATAGCCATGAACAAGCTCATGACGGGCCCCAATCTGATAATTTATCGGAGAATGGCATAAAATATCAAGAAAATCATCAACTTGAAGATGTTAATGAATCTGATACGTCATCTGAGAATGACATGACATATCAAGAAAATCAGCTACTAGATAATATTGTTAACGACAATGGAGCCGAGGGACAACCACCACCACCACCACCACCAACTGAGATTTTTGAAAGCAGGGACCAGGACCAGGACAAGGGGGAGGG
Organism: Ambrosia x helenae; assembly: GCA_030844895.1. NCBI lineage: Eukaryota > Viridiplantae > Streptophyta > Magnoliopsida > Asterales > Asteraceae > Ambrosia > Ambrosia x helenae. The sequence goes on from CM061228.1 coordinate 3,022,860, forward strand.
GGAGGGGGAGGGGGAGGGTTCAGTTGAAAGGAATCACGGTGCACATCAAATCGAACCTCAACAATCCTTGGAGCTTAAAAGTCAGTATGAGTCGGATCGGGATGAATCAGAAGTTAAGGAGACATTTGAGTCAGGTGCACGTCAAATCGAGCCTCAACAATCTTTGGAGCTTAAAAGTCAGTATGGGTCGGATGGGGATGAATCAGAAGTTAATGAGACATTTGACCATCTAAATCCATCAGAAACCGAAACAGATATATTGTCTTGGCGAGAAGAAATTGTAGAAGCAGAAGACAATTTGACCATTGCTGAGTCAATCCAAAGTTTTAATGCAAATTCAGTTGAGAACCAAGATGATTGGATGTACCAAGAAACAGTACATGATGGGTGGTATGTTAATCATCCTTTGGTCACAACAAATGCATTCTATGCACCTGATGATGGTGATGATAACAATACCAGAGTTGAACTTCAACGGCTTATGAGCAGGTATTTGACCATCTAGTCTCTTTAATCTCATTGCTCTTTCTTATATAAGATTAAACTGACAAGTTTTATTATTGTAGGAGACAAGTCTCTAATCTTCTTCAAAGTGATTTCCGTGGGAGACTTGAGCACGTGATACAATCCTACTTGGCACGCCAAGATCAAGCTTCTGAATCAGACGAAGACTGGATGCTGGAGGCGGAGCACCAAGATCCGTATCAGCAAAGCGTAGATGAAAATGATGAAGCGGTTGAGAGTACGGATCCTGCTGACAGCTGGCAACAACACCCTGAAACTGTGAGTTTTACCTATCAAATTATGAAAAAGGAAATAAATATATACATCTTCTTATAAGATATTTTCATAACGTATCAGGAACTTGAGATCATCAATAGTCTACGCATGGATATGGTTATGCTTCAAGAACGAATGAATAGCATGCAGAGCACTCTCGAGGCTTGCATGAAGATGCAACTCGAGTTGCAACGATCAGTGCAGCAAGAAGTTTCATCAGCCCTCAATCGTTCATCTAATTCTGGTTGGTATTAAACTATTATTATTATTATTATTATTATTATTATTATTACTATTATTATTATTATTATTATTATTATTATTATTATTATTATTATTATTATTATTATTATTATTATACCTCAACATGAACATTCTTTTTATCTTCCATGAAAGTCCTCACTGTTGACCTCATGTTAGGTGAAGAAAGCTTGCAATCTTGCTTCCTATGCTGTGACAGTGGGTCTGATTCTTCACCCAATAGGTAAGAACATAAGCCTCGCAAAACTGGGTTGGGTCGGGCCAGGTAATGATTCAAATGGGTTCCAACTAGGGGTGCAAATGAGCCGAGCCGAGCCCGAGCTCCACCAGGCTCGAGCTTGATTAACTTATGAGAGCTCGAGCTCGGCTCGTTGGTAATTCCTCAAGCTCGGGCTCGGCTCGTTTATCATCTATTAGTTAATAGTTAATATATTAAATATGAATAATATAAATAATAGTTTGTTTAGGCTCGTGAGCTCGATAAGTGACGCACGAGCTCGGACTCGTTTAGTAACAACTTTAAATGAGTGGTAAATATTATTAAATATTATTAAATATTAATAAATCTAATATTGCACTAAGGCTCGACAAGCCTAACGAGCTACACATATCAGGCTCGAGCTCGGGCTCGATAAATAAACGAGCTTTGTTTTAGGCTCAAGCTCGAAAAGGCTTGGCTTGGCTCATTTCGAGCTTTTTACCGAGCCGAGCTCGAGTAGCTTGCGCGCCGCTCGGCTCGTTTGCACCCCTAGTTCCAATCAAAGTGGGTTCAGGTCAAAATGTTTTATGGCAGTGACCCAAATTGACCCGTTTTATAACTTTAGCAGACTCAAATGAATGCATAGAATTGGTCAATGGAGCTTGTGAATCTAATCTTTTTTTTTCCCTTTTATTTGTTAATGTAGGTGTGGACGCGTCTACGTATGCTCACACTGTGCAGAGAAGATAAACTGGTCAAAAATAAAAGAAAGTGTTAGGCACCCTTAAGCTGAGGTGGACACACAGAACAACACATACTCTTTACTAATACAATTTTAACACCCTGGAAAAGGATAATTAGCAGTTGGAATGACAACAAGGCAGACAGATGGCGAGTTCCTGTTGGATCTTTTACTCTTATTTAAGAAGTTGACAAATTAAGTTAAGGTTGCTGTGGTGATTGAAGAAGATGCCCAGCCTTTGTAGACTTCACCAGGCCTTAACCTTTGGTCCATTCGGTTATACGATGACTTGTAACTCGCTCATAGAAAGCTGTGCTTTGCTAGACAACTTGAAATACAATTACTAGCTAGTTTTGTTTGGAAACATTCTACTGTACTATATATCTAATAACAAATGACATGGATTTTAAAGGACCTAATGAGCATTACTTACAGTTATGGTTGCGCGCGAATGAAACTCTCGCCTTAGATTTAGTACGAAAAGAGTATGAAATGTTGTATCTAATTGTTTCTATGGCTGTCCAACACTTGTTGCCCAGTTGGTTAAGGGCCTAAAGTTTTCTATGAAAGGCTTGGGTTCAATTCTCACTAGCTACATTTGGAGGACATTGGTGGATGGGAAATGAGGGATGACCCGGCCATTGGCTTGGGTTCGAATCCTGATCCCGACCGGTTTTACCGATTATTTCACTGTCGTGCCTTCGGGCGGGTGAGTGATCGGGTTTTCCCGGGAATTGATGGCCTGGGTACTCTTGAGTACCTGATTCGCCAAAAAGGTGTCCGAGAGTGCTCGGAAATTGATTCGTTGGCCGTTAAAAAAAGTGTTTCTATAGCTGCTAATTGTCACCACATCTAGTGATGGTGGCAATGCTGACCGCCGACATACGAGGGTGGTGGTTGGCATCTCTATTTTGATTAGGTTTCATAATGCGCCTAACATAGTCTAGGGTCCAAGACCCTAATTTAATGGGTCGTACTGGACCCAATTTTACAAGTCTTGTATCTGACTCAACAAATTTTGTAATGGTAACATGAGATGAAATTGACCCATCTTATAATTTTATATAACATCAATATACTTCATGGAACTTAGCTTCCAGCTCATGTTTTAACGCACATCACCATCTCCTCATGTACTAACAAATCACCAAAATCTTCTTAGGCTAGAATAATAATAAATGTATGTTGTATATACAAAATATATTTAATTAACCAAGACTAATAATGTCCACACCACTTGCACTTCACGCTTCACACCTTTGTCCAAAGTAACTTCTCATGTCGTATTATGCTTTGACTTTTACTCGATTGACTTTGACTTTGCTGCTAACATTAGACTGGATTTTTTAGACCTAACAATCTCTCTATAACGTTACCAACTTTTTGTATCATCTTCAGAACCATTAACTTCATTCATATTGTGATCTTTAATTCGCCAAAACTTTGGTCTCAATTTTAGACCCAACAATCTACCCCTAGACTAAAGTTTTCCAAATTTATTTGACTTTGTCTTCCACCTTAGTGAATCTACCAAAAACCCAAAGCTTTTCATGTCGAATCTCCCCCACAAAAGTAAGTCCCCCCTTATTAATTCGTGTTTCCAACTCAAAGCTCTTCTTTTTATGTTTAATATTAGCATCATCCTAATGGTAAATTGTTTAAGTAGTGTAACTTTACGTTAGCATCATTCCCCATTTTTGTTTAATATTAGCATCATCCTAATGGTAAAGAAGAGCTAGAGCATGGGCGAAGTATAAGAGGGGCTAGGCGTGCCATGCCCCTCTTGTTTTTTGTTTAAGTAGTGTAACTTTACGTGTTTTCATCAAATAGTTGTATACGCATTGAGTCCAGTCCACCCCATTTAAGGATACTGTGACTTTTAACTCCCTTGATTGTTTTTTCAAGCTCAGCAAGTGAAAATCGGTCAAAGGATGCGCGGGATGGGGACATGCCCTTCCCAAATTTTTGCGGTATGAGAGTTGTGGCATGGTGTTCGATGGTTGCCCCTTTATCCTTCAAGTCCACCTCATGACCCGTGTTTCATAGTGTAATCATAACATCTAGCCTGATAATTATAAAATAAATTTTATAGAAGTTATGATAGCCTGATCTACTTTTGATGAATGATTGGGGGCTTTGACATTTAATGAGAAATCTTGAATGTTCACATACAATACAAGGAGCTAGAAAATTCTTGGTGGTTAAGTGTTTTCAAAGGTTAAAAAATTTATTACTGCCTGTTTATATCAAAACTATATACCACTTTGTTTTCGAGTATTTGGCAATAAATGTATAAACATGATCTATAAACATTTTTTATTTAAAAAACCAACAAGTAAAATGTATAGAATGATAATAAAGCTTAACAACAGCTTTGGATTAATTAAAGTTCAGAGCTTGTTTCAAAATTTATTTTCATCAATACAACATATTTTCTTTCCTTTTTTTTACTAAATAACTTTACTTTAGACTATCAGGAGTGGAGGGACGGGAAGGAGGGACGTGATACGCCATGTGGCACTTGTGGGATCTAGATGGGGGAGAAAAAATTGTGAGGAGTGAAAGGGGGAGAAGAATAACATTATATTGTGTTAAAGTTAAAAATAAATAAATAAATAAAAATCAGCCAACCATTGCATGCCAAGTATCCCCACCCCTCTCCCCACGTCATAACGGCGGCAGTGTTCCCACACAAAAAGTGTTCCCCGCCCACTCCGTTTAGTCATAATGTTCGAAATTAAAAAAAAAAACTGTTAAATCACATGTAAAAGTGTAGAACCCAAGGGAATATAACGTTCAATCATACATCTCATTGTCCAAACGAACGTACGATAACCATGACCCAGTGAAATATTTGTCATCAAAGCCTAAACCATTCACATAAAATTCCAATTTCACATCTTACAAGAAAAAAAAAAGTATAAAGGAAATTCGTGTATAAATGTGGTGGTTATGAAATATTTCTTATTGCCAGCTGGCAGACTCTTATTAGATAAAAGGTAGTAGTAGGTTGCACAAATCGTATTAGACCCTATGTAGTCGTGGACGCTATTTCAAGCGTGAAAAGCATCATAGCGCCCCCAATACTATTACATGGGGGCGCTATGGGTTAAAAATCAGCCAAAGCGTTATGCTTATAACGCCGAATATTAGGGCCGTCTCCGAAAATGTCAAAAAAATTTGGGCCTTGGGCTAGAGCCAGAGATTGAACTTGAGACCTCTACATTAAATTAACATGGTTTTTCCAACTCCACTAACAAGACTTTAATGTATAAAACACAAATATATATCCTAAATATAGAATTTTATATATATATGCGCATATTTTAAAAAAACGTTCGGGCCCATTTAAGGGTCGGGCCCGGAGCCGGTGACCACCCGGCTCACCCTCCCAGCCGGCCATGCCGGACATCATGATTCAAAACCAATCAAATGTAGCCACGTGTACAATTCAAACGAAAATATTATCAAACGGTCAAAGTAGGGGCGTTATGTTTTTCCAACCACCACTACACCCCATTTTGAATTCAAGCACCATGCTGACTCAGCTGCCACGTGGACCAATCAGAAACAGATGCCTTATGTTTTTCAAGCCCCACTACACATGATTTTACGAAAAACAAACATTTCAATTTTCTATCACTAAAACGTAAAATATTAATTTATTAAATTTTAGAGTAAATTACACTTTTTACTATTTAAGTTTTGAGTAAATAATACCAAATTACAACAGAGATAATCATATATATATATATATATTGTCACATGAGGGCAGTTTTGTCTTTTCAACCTGTTGACGAAAAAAAAAAAGTGTAATTTCCTTAACTACTATTCAATTATTGAGGTTCCCACCATTTGGTGTAGTGGCATGAAAAAATGAATATAAGAGCTTGAGCCTATTTGATCTTAAATTTGAATTTGATTAAGAGAGGTTTTACCGCAGTAGGCCGTCGAGCAACTGGTTTTTTCTTGAATTGATGACTTAGTGCACTTAGACTGTCCAGTGGGCAACCATTTGTTCAGTGCTAAATCACAATCCGTTCAATTAATATTTAGTTAACCGTTAAAAAAAGTATTCAATTATCGAACTTATAACTAACAACGTTTCAGTAAACACATAACATCTAATCTAACTCATTAGCAACATGAAATGCATTTAAAATATTAAAATCAATAAATTAAAAAAAAAAAAAAAACAAACCCAAAAAAAGAAGAAGTTAAAATCCACATAGTACATGACGTAACACGTGCCACTCTCCCACGTGCTTCGCTGCAAAAATGTTTCCCGGCAAATTTGTCTTACCCGTAACAAACACATCACCGGGCCCCTCATCCATCCCTTCACGTCGACTCATCACCACCGTCGGATATCCATCTATCCGGTACCCGATCAACCCTCATCAACGGTCGGAAACAATTGAGTAGACCTACACATTGGACAAGACACATGCGATGAAAGCCACGTTTCAATGCACATAGGATGAAACCCATGACGACAATACGGGATTATCTTTACAGTTTCTCTCTCCTCAAACTCCGTTAAACATATGGAGCATTCGCTCCATATTTTATACTCTCCACCGTACGGAACGTTAGGAAGCTTCCGTACGGTGGAGGGATCAACCCCGCCGCGTTGTTTACGCGGCGGGGTTACACCAACTCCGGAGACGGAGTCTGGTCTGTCTCCGGAGTTGGAAGAAAAACGACGGATGTAGAGAGAGAAAAAGGCCATGAAAAAAAGGACGGTGAGGAGGACGAGGACGGTGAGGACTAAGGAGGAGTCGAAGGGTGATGACGTGGAAGAGGAGAAGGAGGTTGTTGGTGATCGGAGAAGTTTGTCGGAGTCTTCTTCTTGAAGTAGGGTTCTCATGATGAATGATAAGGATATTGGAGGGTTTTGGTTTGCAGGTTATTATGGTGTTTTGGTTATGTTTTGTTATGTTATGAGTAGTGACTGACACTTGTTTGGAATGTTTTGTGATGTTCGGTTTTCCCATCGTTTTCATAATTATTTCTAGTTTTAGGGATATGTAAACGAGATAATTAACTCATTTTCACTCGTGTTTAAGTTGCATAGTTTACAATTTTTTTAACGGTCAACAAATGATGCAATGACCATTCAAGATACCCACCAATCGATTACAAAAACACTTTATACGCCTCTTTGTTTCACTGTTACCTAGGAGAGAGAGTGTCTCTATAGATTTGGGGTGTTTCATTAATATGACTCTTAGTTTATTTTTTGATACCATGTGTAATGGGCATTATGTGGGTATGAATGGGCTTGATAACGTCTTTAACAACGTCCTCCTAGGCATTATAGGGGCATGAAGAAGGAGAGACATTTCTAGTATAATGCTCAAAAAGGAGAAAAATAAGGAAAATAATTACTAAAGGGGCATTAAAAAGAGGTTAACTGTCACACCCTCAAAATCCACTTGCGGAGTTTTACCGCGAGGCGCATGACAAACCAGGATCCAAACCAACGATCACAATAAACAAGTCTAAATGAATATAAATGCAATTTCAAAACATAGTTTAAAATCCCGTTTACAGCGGAATCTTATTCAAAACAGTATCTCAACAATGAAATAATAGTTCAACGTTCAAAAGACCATGCAACCCTAGTTAGACGCCGTGCAGACGCGTGCGCCCTAGTCCAGTCGTGCTACCTTAGCGACCTGAGAAAACATGCAAAAGTTTACGTCAGCACAAAAATGCTGGTGAGTTTACAGGTTTTGTATCCAAGTACCAAGTCCACCTGTCCATACTATAATAATCGAAAACCAGTATACGCTAGCTAGGCGTACGTTTTGTTACTACCACGATTGGAAAACCATTACTAACGCGAATACCAAAAGTATGCCCGATGTAGTTCCTGTTGTTCCTGTTGTTCCTGTTTGAGACAATATGCACCCGCCGACCCTCCAAGTCGACGAGCGGGGTTGGTCACTCCCAATAGCGCTATTCACATTTCCCCGTTGTGCAAACCCGCACATTCATGGTTCCCCCCGGGACTTCCAAAGATCGTGTAGTACACAATAGAAACCCATAGTATGACAGTAGTTACCAAATAATCGTTTTAACACATGTTTTCTCCCCGAAAGTATAAAACCAGTTTAAAAGAGGGGCCGTAAACTCACCTTAAGTTGCGTTACTCCTTAACCCGAGTAAACTCAGCTGCTATGCTAGTCCCGTAAAGCGGCGACCTAACATACGACAGTTACAAGTACTTAGACTAATAACCCGTAGGTTAATTAGTCCCTAGATGTCCAGACCATAACCAAGTTCGTTTGAAAACACCGTGACTGTTTAACTGACCCAAAGTACAAGACTCGACATCCCATTGGTGACCCAAGACTCCCCGTGTTATGTTTACGCTCCAAAACATACAATAACGCAATTACACTTAACATACGTTAACGCACAACAAGTTATAGCACATCGTTCACGTATCACCGAATTACATCCAAATATATGTTACCAAGTTATTAGGCATGTTACGGGGTTCCTAGCATGTTACTACATGTTAAATTGGGTCTCGGAATGCTAATTTACACTTACAGCAGCAGTACACGCGATTAGGAAAAGTCAACTAGCAATTAGGTTGGTCAACTAGCAATTAGAAACCCTACTCGCCTATATTATAGGCAATTAGGAGCTACTCACATGAACTTACTAGCAATTAGGGCTATTCACATGAACTTACTAGCAATTAGGGCTATTCACATGAACTTACTAGCAATTAGGGCTATTCACATGATCTTTCACACGAGTAGGCCTCTACTCGCCTATGTTATAGGCGATTAGCACCCTACTCGCCTATAACATAGGCGATTAGGAATGCTACTCGCCTGTAACCTTGCTGTTCCGGTTTTTCGTGCGTTTAACGCTCCAAATCAGATCCAGAACGTGTGTAACCACCCAATATCATCCCAAACACTATCCTAAACATGTTTAACCCAAAATCCTTCGTTTAACCTCGTATAATCAGTCCTGCATGCAACCAAGTAATCCAAACACCATTCACATAGCATGCAACATCATACTAACACGCGTAATCATAACCCTAATATCCAATTACTGAGATTCCTATCATCATAATATCAATATCAATACTGATCTATCATAATAACATATCAAATCATCATCATGAATCATAAAAACCCTAGCTTTCTAATCATACACACTCATAATGCATGCATATTAGTTATAATCCGATTAACAACCCTTATTGACGATTTTCAGAAAGCTTTTTCGTTTAAGAACAGGTCTGGACCATTAGGGATTGATTAAAAACGTTTATAAAGAGTTATGGATGAAAATCAAACCTTAGGATTATGAAAATATGATGATTCAAGCTTGAAACCTTGAGTTTTGATCAAAAATCGCCTTCCAGAGGTTGTTTATGTGTTGGGGCGGGTTATGGGACGACTAGGGTTGGTATAATGAAGTTTAGGAGGTTATGTATGGTATTTATAGTCGTTTTTAGTCGTCCAGCCCGTTACTAGCGAGTATGCAGCAGTTTCAGGCGATTAGGAATCCTAATCGCCTGATTGTTCAGGCAATTGGGGCCTATTCGCCCTTACCTATACACGAGTAGGGTCCTACTCGCCCTTAGGGTTCCCTACTCGCCTCCCCTATAGGTGATTAGGCCTCCTACTCGCCTATAGGGGTTGGTTTTGTGCGTTTTGCGCGTTAAACCCCGTTTTAACATATGTTAATGCATATTCACGTACCGACAAGTCACATAATGATTGTAAACACATAACACAAGTAAATATACATATTTACACTCGTTCACCAATTCCCGGGACTCGAGACTCGTACGTTCCGTATGCCCTGACGATCCTACAAATCGTCACCGTTTGTACACTTGGTTAAGGACTGACATCTAACGAACCTCTAGACCAACATCCAATGATCTTCTAGACTAACCAATAGTTCCCGAACCATACCCCGACTTAACTAACCCAGTTAAGTACAATATACGCGTGACTCGCTAAGGTAGACTTTCATCTAAACAACGTTGTTAACCAGAATTTGCCGGGTGTCACATTAACCATTACACAATTTTTAAAAGGGCGTTATAATGATGATGTGGTGAAAAATACCTCTTAAAGGGCATTAACCATTACCCATGGTCTAATGTTTGAAGCGTTTACGGTCAGGTCTATCCGTGCTTGATATTTACACACTAGTACAAAATCGAGTTAAAGATGGGGTTAAAAAAATAAAGACAGGGTTTTTGGTTTGAACCCCGTCTTTGCTCAATATAATAACAAAATCCTTGCCAACATAATAAAATATTCATAAAATTTCAACCTAACCCCGTCTTTTGATCAAAACCCCCGTCTATTAGTATAAGCCCATTCTTTAAAGAAAACCCCGTCTTTAAGCTAACATAATAAAATATTAAAAAAATTCAACACGACCCCGTCTTTTGTTTCAAAACCCCGTCTATTAGATCTAAACCCCGTCTATTAGTCTAAACCCAACTCACTCACCCAAACCCTAGGTATATAACCTCCTAACCTTTTTCTTCCTCCTCATTTTTGCAGCCACCAAACCCTAACTCTCTCCCTCTCATCTCATCTACACACTCTCAACACCCCTCTCCCTCTATGCTATTAGAAATGGCCGGCCACCAGCGTCTTGGGTGGTGGCGGTGCAGTTATTTTAGGCCCGAGCGGGTTGTGTTGGTGTTTATTGGGTCTGCCTAAGTAGATGGGGACCGAATGTGGTGGTCTCAGGTGGCTGGATTGGGTTTGGTTGACAGCTGGCTGTAGGTGGTTGTTCACGGCTGAGGTATAGGTGGTCTCAAATGGTACGATTTGGTGCTTCGGTGGTGCTGGGTCGAGGAGGGTCGACGGTGGTTGTGATGTGCAAACGGTCGGAGTAGGTGGTGCAGGTTGGGTGGTGGTTAGCGGGGGACTGTGGTAGTTTTCGTTGGTGGTTCCAGGGACTTTGAATGTTGATTGAACATTCTAGATGTAAGTTGGTTTCTTGAACATTATCATATTGAAGCCCCACTGGTATTAATCATGATCATTTGTGTGCAGTTAATTGTGTCTATGTGTTGGACTATCAAAATCGTTGTCACTTTGTTTTATTGGAAGGGTTGTGATGATTTTAGTCGGTGTTATAACTTAAACTTTTTGTTGCAAGTTGCTTTCTTGGTATTTTATTAATATTGGTTTATTTTGTATGTTATAACTTAAACCTTTTGTATTTGCTTTTATTTTAGGTGTGGAACGACACCAAATTCGCCAAGGACCAAGAGATTGATATTCTAGTAAAGAAGTTGATTCCGATTTTACTTAGGGGCTGTTTGTTTTCTTGTGAGAAGTACTTCTGAGCACTTATGTCTGCGCCGCGCAAACACGGGCAGACCTTTGGAGTGGGCAGCTTGTTTGTTTTTTAGAAGACATCCTCCTTCAAAAGCTCTGCCCAACCTCTTCCTCACGCAGACATCAACCCACCTCTTCCAACCACTTCTCCCCTCTTCTCTTTTTTTCCCTTATCTCTATCTTCCTTCTGCATTTCTTCTTCATCACATATTCTTCCTCCCTCCCCTTCCCCCTCCTCCTCCCCTCCTCCACCACCGTGCCGCCTCCCCCCACCACCGCCGTAGTGCCGTCGCGTCCCTCCTCCACCACCGCCTCTCTCCTTATAGCCACGTGTTCAACAACTTAATCCCTTCCTGATTTCCAAAACAAACAATAACAATAATTATAATAATTATTTGTTTAAAAGAGGGAAGTACAGAGGGTATTTTTGGTTTGTGTGTGTTTAGAGAGAGAGAGAGGAAGAATATGCTTTAGGAAGAACATGTTTGACCAACGATTTTTGACAAACTTTTTTTTTTGTTTTCTTGTGGTTTGAAACATAATGTTAAAAAGTGATGTTAAAAAAGTTCAAAAAAAGTGATGTTAAAAAACAAAAATATTGGTTTTGGGTTACGCTACAGACGTTAAAAAACAAACACTCTTCCTCTTGCAGACAGCAGACCTTTGGTCCACCTCTTCTCCTGCAGATGTCTGCAGATATGGTCCGCAGACTGCAGACCTTTTGCCTCAGAAAAAACAAACAACACCTTAATGATGTTACTAGTATCGGTATTCATCTTTTGTTTAAAATGAAGTTGTGCTTTATAATTTAGAAGTTTTTAAACATACATTTTGAAGGTTTTTTTCGTTATTGTAAAGATCAATTGAACCATTCGGCACACTTATTTTACAACGCTTCGATTAAACTTATCTACATCGAGCCTTACATAACGTCATAATGAAATTAAAGTTCATTATGGCATGCATAAGGTTAAAACCATGCTAGCGATGGCTGGTTTTCCTGAAACAGCAGTGTCTTATATTGGTGGTTTGTCCGTTCTTGCTACGTTCCGGGATTCGGAGGAGATGAATGATTTTATGTCCACAAAGGAGGGGGAATGGAAGGAGGTTTTTCGTTTAGTTGTTCCATGGAATGGACAATATATTCCTATGGAATGTATCGCCGTCCTGAAGGTTGTGGGACTACCGGTTCTTATCCGGGATAGTTCTGTGATCGATAGGGTTGGCGGGATTTATGGGAAAGTAGTATGGCCATCGGACTTTTCTTGGCTTGCGGTTGACAACGCTGCTAGGTATACACATGTCCTCACCTCCTTAGCTTCTAGGATTGACGAGGAAGTTGTTATTCAGTGGAAAGGTAGGAACTATCCGGTTTGGGTGGTAGAAGATCAAATGACATGGGTTCCGGAGTTCGAGTCTGTTAACAAAGATGATCATGTGGAGGATATGGAGGAGGGGGAGTTCCGGCCCAATGTGGCGGAGGCGGACGACGGGGATCAGTCAATTACGGAGACAGTTACGAAGTCACCGGTTTTCCAGCCTAAAAATCCGGAACAAATTAATCTGTTTAAAGACTTGCCATCTTTGGAGGAATTGGGAAATACCGCCTCTTTTCAAAAGTTTGTGGGCCGAAAGGATACTTGTCATTTGCAACATACCCCAGTGGGCTTAATGGGTGCATCTTTGTTTAATGGGCATGTTTCAGATAGTGGGCTTGAGTTCCGTGTGGGCCAATTGGAATCGTTTAAAAGCAGGAAAAGAACAAGACTTCAATTCCATAACTCACCTGAAGATCAGTCGGACAATAGGTGTAGTGACCAAGGGTCTAATCGCCATGTGGTGACTGAAGTGTGTCCAGATCTTAATATCGGTGTGGATGATACTAGGGTTATGCCGGAGGTTGTTATGGAGGTGAACCTTCATCCTGACTTGCCGGAAGATGTGGGTGTCGATAATAATGCGATTTCTGGTGACGATACAGATGTGGTCTTTAAGGAGGCAGAGGAAATTAATACGGAAGTAGATGCTACTGTATAGGTGGGTGGTTTGGTGGGTATAAATTTGAAGAAATTTGAAGGACGTGTTGCAGATGAGATTGTTTCGGAACACGGTAACTTGGTCTGTCCATGAATTTTCTTTCATTAAATGTTCGTGGGATTAACGGCAGGGGAAGGCGGGTTGGATTAATAGTTTGAGATTGTCGAATGGGGTAGATTTTTTGGCGGTTCAGGAGTCTAAGATTTCTGATCCTCCTTATTGGTTACTTGCTCGATGTTGGGGTAATTCTAGTTTCTGTTTTGATTGTGTTAATTCGGTTGGGGCTGCGGGTGGTTTGATTAGTTGGTGGGACCCTGCGTGTTTTCGTCAAACGGGGGTGTTTAGGTCTCATCACATTTTGATTGTCTCTGGTGTTATGATTCATTCTAATTCGTTTGTGAATATCGCTAATGTGCATGCCCCTAATGATCCGGTTACTAGGCGTAATTTCTGGAACGAGTTGTTGTTGTATAGGCGTTCTTTTGGTGGGTGGTGGATTTTTATTGGTGACTTTAATGAGGTTCGGAGTGTAGAGGAGCGGGTTAATTCGGAGTTTTCTTTGCTTAATGCGTTGGCTTTCAATTCGTTTATTTCAGAAGCGGAATTAGTAGAGTATAATATGGGGGGTTTCAAGTTTACTTATATGTCCGGGAATGGGGAGAAAATGAGTAAGCTGGATAGGGTGCTGGTGTGCTCTGATTTTTTGTCAGTTTGGCCACAGGCGAGTTTGACTGCTTTAGCTCGCCATCTGTCGGATCACTCTCCACTTATTTTTTCGTTAAAGGACTCGGATTTTGGTCACATTCCTTTCCGGTTCTACAATTCTTGGCTGGAATTACCGGGTTTTGTGGAGTATATAAATACTATTGCTAATTATTTTGTGTGTTCAGATCCGGCGGATATCGCTTTGGCTTCGAAGTTGAAATGGCTTAAAGGTCGTATTAAACTATGGGTGAATGCAGAAAGAAGCCGAAGGGATAAAAAATTATTGGACAGCAAAGCTTTGGTTTTACAGTTGGATTTGGCTGCCGAATCCAGGTCGTTGACTGTAGCCGAATTAGAGAGTAGGGTGGCCGCGAAGAAGATAGTCGTTGAAGAAGAGAGATTGAAAGCCATGGATGCCAAGCAGAAGTCTAGAGTTAAATGGGCTTTAGACGGGGACGAGAACTCGAAGTATTACCATGGGGTGTTGAAAAAGAATTTGACGAGTAATCGGATACATGGGTTGATTGTAATGGTGTGTGGATCTTGGATCCGAATGTTATTAAAGATAATATTTGTTCTTTTTTTGCAGAAAAAATTAGTTTTGTTGCGGGCCTGATTCCGGAGTTTATGTGCCCTGATGTGAATCGTTTATCTGATGAAGATGTTGCCGTTTTGGATGAAAAGTTCTCTATGGAAGAGATTACGGCAGCCGTGTTCGATTGTGATGGCGAGAAGGCACCGGGTCCTGATGGCCTAAACTTCTCTTTCATTAGGAAGTTTTGGCCAGTGTTGAAGACGGACTTCTTAAAAATGTTTGAGGAGTTTCATTCGAACGGGTTTATACGTGATGGTATTTTCTCAGCGTTTATCGCTTTAATTCCGAAAGGGAAGGTTCAAACCACGTTGGGGGATTATCGTCCGATTAGCCTTGTTGGTGTCTTGAACAAGGTACTTTCAAAAGTTCTTGTTTTGCGGTTGAAGCCTTATATGCCGAAGCTAGTCTCTGATGAACAAACAGCTTTCTTGTCGGATCGTAATATCCTTGACGGACCTTTAATCCTGAATGAAGTGATCGCATGGTTAAAAAATTCCAAACTGAAAGGTATGTTCTTGAAATGTGATATTCAAAAGGCCTATGACACTGTGAGATGGGATTTTTTGGAGGCCATGCTGGAAAAAATGAATTTCTCACACAAATGGTGCGGTTGGATTCTTTCGATTGTGCGGAATTCTAAGTCCTCTGTGCTGGTTAACGGTCGCCGACAGCTGAGTTTCTCTGTCAGAGGGGTCTTCGCCAAGGCGATCCTCTGTCCCCGTTCTTGTTCATCCTCGCGATGGAAGGATTGACTCGGATTATGAGGCGTGCGTCCTTATTGGGAGTCTTTCACGGTATTCGGGTAGGTGGTAACGGGCCATTACTTTCGCATTTTATTTATGCGGACGACGTCGTGTTCTGTGGTGAGTGGTCGCTTAGTAATGCCTTGAATCTAAGGCGTCTATTACGGTGTTTTTATTTGATATCCGGCTTGAAGATTAGTCCAGTCAAGAGTTGCTTATATGGGGTCGGGGTGGACGATAACGATCTGGCTGCTATGGCTGTGAAGATTCATGTCTCAGTTGGTAGGTTTCCATTCACTCACCTTGGAGTTCCTATCGCCTCTAATATGAATCTTATTCGGAACTGGAACCCGGTAATTGAGAAGGTAAAAAAGAGACTCTCGTCTTGGAAATCCAAAACTTTATCTGTCGGGGGACGTATTACTTTATTAAA
This sequence comes from Ambrosia x helenae, assembly GCA_030844895.1. Classification (NCBI taxonomy): domain Eukaryota; kingdom Viridiplantae; phylum Streptophyta; class Magnoliopsida; order Asterales; family Asteraceae; genus Ambrosia; species Ambrosia x helenae. The sequence continues at coordinate 3,038,705 of CM061228.1, forward strand.
GTCAGTTTTAAGCTCGATTCCCCTTTATTATTTCTCTCTTTTTCGTGCTCCATTGCAAGTGATTGGCCAATTGGAGAGATTGCGGCGTAAATCTTCTGGGGAGGGGTTAATGATACGGACAAGATGAGTTGGTATGCGTGGGATAAAGTTCTCGTGCCCACGAAGTATGGTGGCGTGGGGTTGGGGTCTCTGCGGGATGCAAATTTGAGCCTATTCTCAAAGTGGTGGTGGCGTTTTAAAATTAATCAAGGGTCCCTTTGGCGTAATGTTATATGGTCGATACATGGGGGTGGTAGGGGTGGCAATATATACCGCTGAGGTCTTCTTTGGCTAGTACATGGAAACAGATTGCTTCGTACCGGCTATTTTGGAGTCGTGTAATGTTGACCCGGATAATTGTTTCAAAGCAAATATCAAAAACGGATGCTCAATTATGTTTTGGAAGGAGTGGTGGATCGCGGATAGTTCACTGCAGAGAAAGTTCCCACGGCTGTTTGCTATAGAGCGGAATAAAAATTGTTGTGTTTCGGACAGATTGGTTGTGGGTCTGACCTCGACACAGGTCGTCTGGAATTGGAGGGTTACTAGGCTCTCGGGGCTGGAACAAACTGACCTTGCTGAGCTGCTGTCATTGCTCAGTAATGCTGCTCTTTCTCAAGGCGAAGACTCATGTTCGTGGGCTGCAGGTAACAGTGCAGAATTCTCAGTTTCTAACGTCAAGCGCTGCATCTTTGAAGCGACAAATGCTCTTCCAGAGGTGTCATTTGAGTGGTGTAATTGGGTGCCTAAAAAAGTTGGGGTTGTAGCGTGGAGAGCTTACTTGAATAGGTTGCCGACGGCGGATGCGTTATTGAGGCGGAATATACACATAGACTTCCATTTGTGTAAGATATGTGAAGCGAATACGGAGTCGGTTGAGCACATTTTCACGGGTTGTCCGGTGATCTTGGAGGTGTGGCAAGCTCTTTATACATGGTGTAAGGTACCGCCTATTTTTGCATTTCATGTAAACGATTTACTTCGATATCATTTGATTGCTTGGAACGGCCCCCGGGTGCGGAAAGCTTTTTATGGGGTGATTTTGACGGCCTTTTGGAGCATATGGAGGGCGCGTAACAACCTTATTTTTAATCAAAAAGAGATTGTGGTCCGGAAAATATTTGATGAGATTCGGATTATGAGCTTCTTGTGGATTTCAAACAGGGGGAAGATGGCAAACTTGGCTTGGGAGCATTGGCTTAGTTTCGATGTAACTAGGATGGGGTAGTTGTTGGGTTGTTTAGTATCTTTCGGGTTTGTTTGTTCGGATTGTTTTGTTTTCGGCATTGTATTTGGGTTCGCTAGCCCCTTGCTAGCTATTCAATAAAGTTGGTTGGCCGTTAAAAAAAAAAAAATTAAAGTAACTGTAACGAGAAAACAAAACTATTTAATAAATGTACAATTTAGACACATATCATTATTTCATTAGTATTCAATAAGGTATTCAATATGCCTTTCAAAAAAACAAAAAAAAACAAAAAGGGTATTCAATACTTTTGATCGTTGTCTGATTTCTGCCGTAGCCCAAAGGTAACATATGATAAAGAGTTTAATAGGGTGTTCGATTGATTATTAAAGTATTTATTGGTTCTTATTTTTACGATACCTAACTTGAAATAAATAAATAAATAAATATATATTTAAATAGCTTTCAACTTGTATTCAAAATTTTAAACATAACAAAAAGGGAAAATGAAATTAAATAATCTCAATTTTGGAGAATTGATAGTAAATAATTCCAACTTGAAAGTTGTAAATTAGCGTTCCTAATTTGTCATGTATTTTATTCCATTTGGCCAAAACTAACCGAGGTTAACTCAGTTAGTTATCTGCTGACGTGGCAGACCACGTGATATCTGTACAGTTGGCAAAAAAATGTGGGCCAATGATGAAGATGTGTCTTTTTTTTAATTTATATTCTATATACACACATATTATATATACACACATATAATTAAAAACCCTATCCTCACTTTCCTTCTTCTCCACTTACCGATAACAGCCAACAACCCACCATAACCACCACACCACCACCCACTGCCGCCACACTATCACGACCACATGTCACCAAACCGCCACCCATTGCCTCTCACATCTCTCTCTACCCCCATCTTTCCTCTGTTTTCCCTATCTTCTTCCCCAATCTCTCTCTCTTCTCTGCTTCTGTTTGTCTCTCTGTTTCTAGCCCTCCACCTTCACTAACCATCACAACAATCTGCAACCACCACGAACATCCATCCCCACCCCACTTTGGGCTTGAGATGGCTGAGCAAGGGAGTGGGTTAATTGGTTGGGTCATATAAGAATGGAAGTTCATGGTGCAGCCAGTCTCATCTTCGCATGACGTCTTGATGGGAAGAGATGGATTGAAAAAGTTTAACAGCAACGCCTCTACACCGCACCAGATGGTTGGCTTCTCCACCCGCACAGGGGTAGCCTTCATTAGGGGCAACAGGCAATGTCATGCCACTGAAGTCACCAAGACGCTGAAGGCAGCCAGGCCAACCGTGCCTGCGGAATCGGAGAAATGGATGCTCAATCCAAAATTCCCGGAGTAGACGATTGTGCTTGGGACCGCCATGTCAGAGTCTATCCGGGTCCACATGAAACAACTGGTCATCAAGAACATGGATGTATTCGCATGACAACCATCGGACATGGTAGGGCCCCTCGCGATATCGCGGAACACATACTCGCCACCTACAAGTCATTGGAGCCTGTAGTGCAGAAGAAGAGGAGCATGGGTCCGGAAAAGACCAAAGCAACGAATGACCAAGTCACGGAACTCGTGAACGCCAGAATCTTGCGTCCCGTCAAGTGCCAAACCTGGGTTGCCAACCCAGTTATGGTGGGGAAAGCCAACGACGGTTGGAGGATGTGCGTTGACTATAAGGATCTAAACAAAGTATGCCTAAAGGATTGTTATCCTCTTCCGGAGTTAGACTTGAAGGTAGACTCCTTGGCCCCTTCCGCTTCAAATGTTTCCTTGATGCTTAGTAAGGGTACCACCAGTTCCAAATGGCCAAGGAGGACGAGGATACGACAACATTTCGAACCGACATGGGCATATTCTGCCACACCAAAATGCCATTCGAACTGAAGAACGCGGGTGCTACATACCAACGCCTCATGGACTTCGTGTTTGTGAATCAAATCGGAGTTAACTTATAAGTGTATGTAAATGACCTCGTTATCAAAAGCGCATAAGAGGATCAAATGCTCGTCGACATCCAAAAAACGTTTGACCAACTGCGAGTCGTGTGGATGAAGCTCAACCCAAGGAAGTGTTCATTCGTGATGGAAGAAGGAAATTTTTTGGGCGTGATTGTCACAAAAGATGGGTTCCGCGCGAACCTAGAAAATGTTCAGGAAATTGAGCGCATGCCATCACCCGCCCAATCAAGGAAGTGCAAACTCTCATGGGTCGCCTGGTGGCCCTGAAACGTTTCCTGTCCAACTACGCATCAAAGTCGTTCCCTTTTATGAACACTTTGAAAAATTGCTTGAAAAAGACACATTTTCGTTGGACACAAGAAGTGGAAGACGCCTTCCAAGAAATGAAGCAATGCCTCATGAATTTACCAACCTTCACAGCACCGCGTCCCAAGGAACCGTTAACACGTTTTCTTTCCGTCTCAGAGAAAGCAGTCGGAGCTGCACTCTTGGTTGATCGAAAGGTGGTCTAAACCCCTATTTATTACATCATCCATACACTTTTTGACGCGGAGATGCGGTATTCAATCATGGAGAAGCTGGTACTTGTGCCAGTTCACGCCTCGCGCAGGCTGCAGAGATACTTCCAAGGGCACCCGATAAACGTTCTCACGGGCTATCGGATAAGTGACGTTCTCCGAAAGCCAGAATTATCAGGCAGACTTGCAAAATGGGTGATCGAACTAGGTGAACATGAAATATTTTACAAGACAAGGCAAACTATCAAAGGGCAAGTGTTAGCAGATTTTGCAACAGAAGTTCCTGCGGACAAGGTTGCCGAGTGTTTAGCGGAGCAAGACCTTGCACCCGCTATCGCCCAAACTGACAAATGGCAACTGTATACCGACGAAGCCTAAAGTGATGACGGCGCAGGAGTGGGCTTGCGGTTGATAAGTCCTGATGGGGCGGAGTTCACGTACGCAATCCGCCTCAACTTCGAAAGCACCAACAATGAAGCAGAGTACGAAGCCCTTCTAGCAGGCCTCCGCATCGCGAACAAGATGGGTGCGCGCTTTCTCGAGGCGCACATGGACTCAATGCTGGTCGCGGCGCAAATCGATGGCACATACGAAGCCCGCGACAACAAAATAGCTCTTTACCTTGAACAAGCCAAGCAGTTGATGCAAAAGTTCGACTACTGCAAAATTGTGCACATCAGCAGAAGTCAGAACAAGCCCGCCGATGCGTTGAGCAAAATGGCCGCAACCGTCTTCGAGCATATGGGCAAAGAGGTCCGAGTGGAAGTCCTGAACAAACCATCTGTGTCCGCCCATCAAGTCAATGTGATACAAACCGGCACGCCGTGTTGGATGACACCTATCATCACATACTTAACCACAGGAGTGCTGCCGGAAAAGAAACAAGAGGCGAGAAAAATCCAACACAAAGCCTTACACTATCAAGTCTCAAACGGAATCTTGTATCGCCGCTCGTACTTGGGGCCTCTTCTAAGGTGCGTGGACGCGGAAAACACATCCTTCTTTCAAGTCTCGAACACTTAATATTCAAGGGAAGCTCTATTTTAACTCGTTAGTTATCTTTAGTTGTAATTTCTTTTGAACTTTCAACAAAGTCTAGTCATCGGATACACCCATAGACAAAAGACCATCAACAACCATGATAGCAGATAGTGCTCGTGACCCAACTGTCACTAATTCCAAGAGAAACCCATTACCCGAAGGCCTACTATGGTAAAACAGCTAGCTTGCGCATGACATTTTGTCATGAACGAGAATTCAACTGACAACCTCCCCAAAAGAAAGTCACAGTAAGCACTACCCTTTCATCTTCAAAACTAAAATTTATCAAAGGGGCGGTCATTGTGTGACCTTAATTATGGGGTTGTTGTTATCCGTATAACGATATTAGGATGGTGGGGACGCCACCGTGATAGGTAGCATAATGGCCCATCACTCATGGAACACCGCTGACGACCCTTTCTCCACGCCACGATGGTCTTAAACCGTGCTCACTATCTTGGTAGTGATGGGGTGGGTGGTTTGTTAAAAGGTGTAAGGGGGGATAAGATAGAATATTGTGATTGGTTGATTTTTTTTTTGTGATTAGTGGGAATAATTTAACTAGTGATGAATGTGATGGGTGGTGCAAAAGATGTAGTCATGATGTGATGAAATGTGATAGAATGATATGCCAACTTTTGATTGGTTTATTTTTAGTGATAATATAATGGGTGCCCCTCCACCCTTGATTGTATAAGGCTAATTGGTTTGATGATGGTCCTCATGATAATATGATGGGAGTAATGGGTGTCCTTTTAATCTTAATTGTATAAGGCTAATTGGTGTGATGATGGTCCTCATCACCATTATTACCACCCTCCACATAAGCTTCATATCACAAACCTCCTCTATCCTTATCCTCCATCGTTAGCCTAGGATATGGTATGGGAGATTTTCCTTCAACCAGAGCCCGTTTTTGCATGGGTTGCGCGCGTGGGTAAATCCCCAAGTATAATTTGACAAGAAGAGTTTAATCTCTTCCATTTGGTTTCAACTTGTGTGACTCTTGTTCACGTAACTTCCAACATCATGTATTTCAAGAAATTACTAGAAATGTTTCTACCCGCACCATAAAGAGAAAGTATATATATGGTATATGTCAAGAACATAATTGAAATGCTTCTAAAGACGGTATGTCTCATTAAGAGATATGGTTAATTAATTCCTTGCATCAAAGGGGTTGTTGCCCAATGTTATTTGGGTGTTTAATGTCCATACACTTCCTGTCTCTCTGCCCAATGTGCAATATTCGACATTCCCCCACTCCACACTTTTTTTTTTGAACGATCAACAAAGATTTTTATTTCACCAAGCTAGCGGGATACTAGCGTACACCTTACAAACGTACAAATAACACCAATACTATTCAAACTAGACGACACATATTGCTTTCACCAACCTATATCTGAAAAATTAAACTTACACCATGAATTCCATAACAGCGATTGATTCTTCGACCTCGCCTTTATCCATAGATAACTAAGAGTTTTTATGTCACCCAGTACCTTAGTAATAGAGACTTGTTTTTGGTCAAAAATCACCTCGTTTCTGTCCCCCACTCCACACTAATTAAAAAAAATGCACCACTTCAAACATTAAATAAAACCATCTTTTATAAACAAAAATAACGTTTAAACCTAACAGGAAAACACACACACAAACACTCGCACAACTAAAGAAGGAAACATGTAGTACCACATTAGCCTTACATCTAGCATACACATTCCTAACTAAACCTAACATCAACCACCAAACAAAATCCTAAACAACTTACTAATCTTTAAACCTAAGACCTAGTTCTACCACCACCACCACCACCGTAAGACACGTAATTTGCAACAGCTTTACTCCCTTCCGCAATCGCATGCTTCCCAAGCTCTCCAGGCAACACCAACTTAACCGCTGTTTGAATCTCCCGCGACGTCAACGTCATCTTCTTATTGTACATCGCTAACCTCGCCGCCACCTCCGCTAACCGCTCGAACATATCCCCCATCATATTATTAATTATCGTCATCGCTTTCGACGATATTCCCAAATCAGGATGCACTTGCTTCAACACCTTATGTACATACCACTTATACCCTTCACCACCACTCTCTCCTAACTTTCTCCTCTTCTTTTCCCTCTTTTCGCCACCCGCGAGCGCGTCGCGCTCGCGGGTAGCGGTTTTCTTACCCTTTTGTTCTTTTTTAGGTTTGGGCGTTGGAGTGGCGTCTTGGACTTCGATTTCGCGCGTTTTTTGTCCGGTTACGACGTCGTTTTCTTCGTCGTCGTCTTCTAGGGTTTGTTGTTGTTGTGGGGTTTGAACGGTGAAGATTTCGATCTTTTCATTGGATGAAATATTATTAGTGATTGGTGTTTTGGTGGTTTGGTTGATTACTGAAACTTGGATGGTTTCACGTATGGTTTTCTTGGTCGTTTTCACGACAGTTTTCTTCTTTGGAGCCATTTACGTTATGTTTGTGTTTGAACTTAGAATGATGATGATGTTTTTGTCGGAATTTAGTGGTGTGATGAGTGGAATATAACTAGAAGTTGGTGGTAGAGTGTATGGGGGTGTTGTAACGATGACACGTGGAGGACATGTGTCTAGACATTGCTGAGTTTAATTGCTACGTGTGGTAAAACTGTTAAAAGTTAATATAAACATTGGACTTTGGAGTTGATATAAGTTTTTTTAACAGGTTATCTCTTTGGGGGAGTCGGGTTCGATTCTCACGGGAGGCATGTGATGGATACCCCCATCCTTGTGGTGGGGTAGGTGGTTGGGAAGTGATGGAGAGACCCTTGACCCTTGTGGTCATGGGTTCGACTCCTGATCTCTCCAGGTTTTACCGGTTCACTACCGTCGTGCCTTCGGGCGGGTTTGTGGGCCGGGTTTTCCCTGGAACAGGAGACGGGTGGGCCGAAGGGCTCTGTCCGTACGGACTAGAGGCCGTCTGGGGCCCCTTTTAGCTATTGGGGGCCGCGTACAGAGTACCCGCAATACTTTAGTTGATCGTTCAAAAAAAAGATATAAGTTTTTTTTTAGAGAAATTTACAATAAGATAATAACCATTTTAATATTTTGAGTTATTGAGTCGGTAAAATTTTGAAAATTGTCCAAGGCAAAACAAGTTATTGAGTTATTTGATGGTAAAGAAAAGCATGAAACATATGAAGAGTATTGAAGACATACAATATATATGCATTTGATAGTGGATTATGGTTGATTATAGCTGAAGCTTTTATTTTTTATTAATTTGCTTGAATCTATCCACTTACATTCCAGCTTGGATATTTTAATAGATTTTGTTGGAAGCAAAAATAATTTTATAACCTTAGAGTGAGGGGAGTGGTGACGTGAAAATCGTGTGGGTTTTCATTTCACGGCAGGAATATCACCCCTCCGGCGTTATGACCGGCGTGGCCCTTGGGCTTGGAGAAACTCACGGGTATGGGGCTAGGTGGGTGGGTTGGGTGACGATTTAAAAATAAATAAATAAATAAAATAAACTAACCGTTGTATAACGTATTAAAGTTATTAATAATATTAATTACATTCAATCATTTATTTATAAAATCAACCAATCCTAACCCATTTTTTAACCATTCTCCCTACAACTTCTCTCTATTTTTATAGAATCTCACTCTCTTAAAAAAAATGAATCCACACAACCGAGGGTTTGACCCAAACAACCCATTCAACTACATAGAAAACCCAAATCTTAGTCCACTATCGGTTCGCCCGATAACAAACCGTCTGCCCCAAGTTTTCTCACCGTGTCCCGATCTCGCGGGTTTTGCATCCTACATTGTTGGGCATTTATTAACAAATTTTCCATACGACGACTCTTCCATTCCGGCACGGCCTGCTACTCAACAACCCGATACAATGATTCAAACAACTTTACCTTTACCAAAAACCGTACCGGAAACACAACCACTAATTATTGTTGGATCGTCGATGGTGAAAAAAGTTACAAAAATAAGTCATAAGAAGACCGATGACGAGAAAGTGATAGCCGCCGCCCAACGAACTCAACAAAAAAGGACGACCAACGAAGAATTTGCTTTCACAAAAGCTTGGATAAGCGAATCGTAAAGCTTGACTCTAGGTATTTTTTTAACATAATATACGTTGTTTTTATTTAGTTTTATTGTTACATAATATATATTTTTAAAATTAAGTTTTGTTGTTATATTAACATTTAGTTTTATGGTTACAAAAATATATATTGTTAAGCATAACTAATATTTTTTTGTAAATAAGAAATAATCGACAGAAAGCTGATTTTTGGAACGACATAAACAATGCGTTTCATAAATTGATGGACCGAGGGTTCTACCGAGCGAATGATAGTCTCTCGTTGAAGTGGACCGTAATAAATAAAGCCATGACCACATTCAAGGGTTTCTATTATAACGCAAGAAATAATCCAAGGAGTGGTGAGATGGATGGCGACTTCATATCGAATGTGATTAAAGCTTATCGTGAGGATAAGGATACGGAGTCCAAGTATATGCATTGTTGGGATGTTGCGAAACACTATTCAAAATGGGCGAACGTCCCCCTTGCTAGCGATTCGTCAAAAAGGTCGATAGCAAGTTCGTCTCAAAATCGTTCGGTTGCTCATGATAACTTGGATGATATTAACTTGGATGATGATGAGTTCGAGGAGGAATTGAGCCGCCCACCTGGTAGAGACAAGGCAAAAAAGAAGGCCCAAAGATCATGTGCTTCGGCTTCGGGCTCATGAAAAGGTAAAGTACGTACATCGGGCAGTTGGACGGTTTAAATGCTAATATCGTTCAATTCAATGCCATTCAACAACAAAGGCTCGACGAGAAGAAACGCATTCGGGATGCTTTTGAAAGAAAAAATTATTTTGAAAAAAAAAAGCGAAGATATGAAATTTCTCGCTATGCCCTTCGATCACCTCACCGTTTCTGAGTTAGAAGTGACTTTATAAATGAAACGTGAGATCATGAAAAAATATAACATTTAGTGTAATTTTTTATGTCGTTTTTTTGTTTGGCATTTTTTAGTGTATCATTGTTTTTTTTTTTTTTTTTTTTTTTTGTCTTTTTTCATCTTCGAGACTTGATTGGTTTTATATCTGATCTACCACATCCAAGTGATCCGGTAAACTTATGCACATCGCTAACGCTAACGGAGTGATATTTGTTCTTAGTGTCGATAAAACCATGTCACTAAGAGAAAATGCATCTTTAGATGCTATTGTAGAAGGTTGTGTCAAAAATAGGTAATCAAAACTCTCTAAACAAGATTCACAACAAATCCGAGGATACAAGTTGAATGAAAAACAAATCCGAATTCAAAATATCTCACAACCTATAACTCGTAAATCGTCAACACAATGATTTACTAGACACCAACACTTAAGCTTAAAGATCTACGAACAGACCTCAAAGAAAACTCCAAAAAATTGAGCGAAACCTTAGAAAGAGTTGATAGAAAAATGACGAGTGAGAAAAACAAATTAGAGGGTGTTTGAGATTGCATTTGAAACCAAATTATTTACTTATTGGCTTCTAATCCAAAAGCACTTTTGGTTTTGACTTTTCTATAAGGGTGAAAAAACTGTTTTTAAAAAGTCAGAAATCCTAGCTTTTGGCTTTTAGAAAAAAAAATACAAATCTACCACCCATACAACCAATCTTCACAATAAGTTAAGCGAAACATTAAAAAAAACAATTTATTGACTTTTTGACGTTTTTCATCACAAAAGTCAATCCAAAAACTTTTTTTAAAACTCCTTTTAAAAAAGTCATAAGCCAATAATCACTTTCAACTAAAAACACTTTTGCATTTCCAAACTCAATCCCAAACACAAACACCCTTAATGTCGGACTTCAATCTCTTCACATGGGGATTTTGGATTCTTTATAAAACAAACCTTCCATCAGACTATTAAATCAGAAGTTGGGCTAGGCCCATGTAAACCAATAAACCTGCTTCCAGCTTATAAGTTGTCCATAAGCCCAAGTCTGCTTCCTAAACCCTAAACATATCCGGCCTAATCCTCGTAAAACCATAAAACAAATGATGAGAAGGGATAACAAAGATATAAAATACCAAAAAAAAAAAAAAAAAATATATAAAACTGGAATATGATATATTGTCAACAGGTTGAACGTTTAGTAAATCACATGCCTTGCGGCTAGGATCAAGAATTAGGATTCATTACCTTTTCACCAAGTTGTCTAAAGAGCCCACGGTTACACCCTAAAGTTGAATAAACTACACCAACAAAAGCCCAAGCCATAATAAAATTAATTGTTTATAGATTATACACGTAACAAAAATTAAATTTATTCATGTAATTTGAATTAATTTATTTTAATATTTGAGTTCCAATCGGTTATTAATTGATTTGAAATTTAAAAACCGAATTCATATACGTTTTTTTGAACGGTGACTTTCATTAACTGTGTGGCAGAGATCATCACACCCGCCTCTTGGCAGGCCCTAATCACCCACGCGTCCAGACTATGTTGTTTGAACCGGGTCCACGCTGGTACGGTGGGGACTACGGCGTTCGCCCGGAAACCGTACTGTCTCCACACGAGTTTCCTCGCTGGAGTAACAGCCGGATGAAAAACAGGTCAGCTCAGATTCGAACCTGCGCAACTAATGGCTTACAGGTTTTCCTCTTCATTGCCTAATATCTATCAAATTGTGACTTATGGGGATCGAACCCATGACTCATAAATGAGAACATAAGCCTCCTACCACTAGGCCACAACTGATACAACTGATGGATCCGAATTCATATACTGAACACTCTAATCCTATCTTCTTTTTCAATTTTAAACAAATAATTTTACTTATTTTGTTTAAAGAAAAAAAATTAAAAAACGTAACTAAAAAGGAATAAAAACGCAACCATAACGAATGAACCTTGTTTTCTGGAGGGATTATTCTGTTTTTGTTTATTGTTGTTTGAGTGCCGAAAGTACACTCATAGTTTAAGTTATTCGTAAAGATTTGACCAAAGAAACAGTTGAGTAATGTCATTTTCTTGATAGTAACTGACTCTCCTTTACACTCAATCTCAAATCTTCACTTCAAAACATTTGTTTTATAAAAACCTTGGAATAAGTTTCATTTATCACTAAACTTTGTATATCTTTTCATAATAATAATAATAAAAAAAACTGCATTTGTTTGATTCTTTCAGCTTTTTGGATAATGGGAAAGTCCTATCATGTTGCTCTATGCTGTGTTTCATTTGTGTTGTTATTTGTTAAACTTTTGAATGGAGGATTGGTTATGGCTGCAGGGACTCTAGACGGGTCCGAAAAATGGGGTTATGTTGAAGTCAGGCCTAGTAAGATTAATACTTTCAGTTTTGTTGTTTAACCCATTTTCATGATTTATTGTGTTAACTTGGTTTTATGTGTGTTTGATGTTTATGAACACAGAAGCTCATATGTTTTGGTGGTACTACAAAAGTCCTTATAGAACTCATGATCCAAACAATCCTTGGCCTATAATTCTTTGGTTGCAAGGTGGACCTGTAAGTACTAAGTATACGTGTTTAGTTTACGCAAGTTGCGCTTTTTTATAGTTTAAATTCTAAAATGTGTGTGTGTGTGATCTTTAACGAATAAAAACATCGGTTTTAGATCATAAACTTGAGCCTTGGAAACTTTCATAAACTAGAATTTACTCGGGTATTTATAGGAGTAGAAACTTGTAAGTTATAACTCAAGCAAGTTAATCCTACTCTAATTATTACTCATATGAATTTTAATTAATAACTTATTTGAAATTCATGTATTAAAAACTCCTAACCAGTGTTGTAGAACTCGCTAGGCGCCAGTCGAGCGGTGGGGTACCGACTAAGGATTAATCGGGATTAATCGGATTGGATTTATATATATATATATATATATATATATATATATATATATATATATATATATATATATATATATATTTTCCAAATGTATACATATATGATGCTTATTTTATACCTTATATGTATAAATTTAGAAGTTTAGGGGCCAAATATAAACTAGTGAATATAGATGGGGTTTAAATATTAAAATGCCCAAACTTAAATAACCCTAATCACCTTCAACGTTCACCAGATCCTGCTTTTTCCTCCGCAGTCCTTCTTTCATCGTAAAGAACCATCAGACGCAACTAGGGTTCATGGAGTTTTATCGATTTTGCTTCTAAATCGATAAGAACTTGTTTTATTTGATCGATTTGCTCCAATTTTAACCCGTTCGAATTGATTTTTTTTTACCTAATTTTGAGTTTTTTAGGTCCGACTAGGACCAATTTAGTCCGACTAATCGGGTGATTAATCGCGACACCGATTAATTGAATGATTAGCCCAAAATTAATCAGTAAAGTGAAGACTAGTGATTAATCACCGATTAATCGGTGATTTATCGGGATTTTTACTAACTTTGCAAATAATAAATGTAGGGTGCATCAGGAGTTGGGATTGGAAATTTTGAAGAAGTGGGCCCACTGGACTCTTTCTTGAAGCCCAGAAACTCTACATGGCTCACAAAAGCAGATCTATTGTTTGTGGTATGTATGATGTAACATAAGTAACTCTTGAAAATGTGAAGAATTATTATTATAGTGTTATTATTTATAATATTTACATACTTTTTGTGGGAAATTAGGATAATCCAGTTGGGACAGGATACAGTTTTGTTGAGGATGAAAAACTGTTTGTGAAAACTGATGAAGAAGCTGCAACAGATTTAACCACATTATTGATTGAAATATTCAATAGAAATGAGACGTTGCAAAAGAGTCCTTTGTATATAGTGGCAGAGTCTTATGGTGGCAAATTTGCAGTCACTCTTGGACTCTTTGCTCTCAAAGCCATAGAAGATAAAAGATTAAAGCTCATTCTTGGAGGTATATTTATCATATTATTTAAATTTTTTTTTATTAAAAAAAAGGAAAAATGGAAATAAATAATCCCAACTATTGACTATTGGCCAATAACAGTCCCAACTACGAAAATCACCAATATTGGTCCCAACTTTCGACATATTGGAAACCAACGGACCCAAACTAACGGAGACTAACTCCGTTAGTGTGATGCTAACGTGGCATGCTTAGGTGACAAAATGATCCTACGTGGCATCCTACGTGGCATGCCACGTGGTAAAATAATCCTATGTGGCATGCCACGTGGCAAAATGATCCTACGTGGCATGCCACGTCAGCATCACACTAACGGAGTTAGCCTCCGTTAGTTTGGGTCCGTTGGTTTCTAATATGTCGAAAGTTGGGACCAATATTGGTGATTTTCGTAGTTGGGACTGTTATTGGCCAATAGTCAATAGTTGAGATTATTTATTTCCATTATTCCAAAAAAAAAAAAAAAGATTACATTGGTTTGGTTTTATATTCAGGAATTGCTTTGGGAGATAGCTGGATCTCGCCTGAAGACTTTGTGGTGATTTTAATTAATTTGGTTATCTTATTAAAAGTGTCACCTAGGGCTGTAAACGAACCAAACGAACACGAACAAGGCTTTGTTCGTGTTTGTTTGTTAAGGTTTCTTGGACAAACGAACCGTTCACGAACATATTTCTATGTTTGTGTTTGTTTGTTAAGAAATTCAGTTGTTTGCGAACTGTTCGTGAACACGGGTCTTGAACACAAACAAACAAAAACAAACATTTAATATGCAACTAACTAAAAAAACTTTGTTAATATTAACCGTTAGACAAAGTACATTTACTAAACAATGTCGATAAGTCAAATTGTACTAACTTAGACATAATTATCTAAAATTACTTAGGCATAGGCATGAATACATGATATTCCTAATTTAAAAGTTCATAATTATCCTAAGTTTTAACTAGTGATCGAACATAAATAAACATAAACGAACGGATATAAATAAACGAACGTAAACAAACACATTGCCGAACGTTCACAAGCGCAATCGAACGAACGAGACATTTGTTCGTGTTTGTTTGTTTAGTTAATCAAACGGATTTTTTTGTTCGTGTTCGTTCATTTATTAAACAAACGGGCACAAACGAACTTTCCGCCGAACGGTTTTCGAACTATTCACCGAACGTTTGATTTGTTTACAGCCCTAGACTGTCACCTATAACAAAAATGAGACTTTAAAACCGATCAAACATGAAAAGTGTTACTAAAAACTTTGAAACTAAATTATCAGGAATCATGGGGTCCACTTCTAAAGGATGTTTCAAGGATGGATGATAACGGTTTAATAGAATCAAACAGGTTGGTATACTATTCCTGAATCAATAACTTAATAAATCGTCATGTTTGTGTGTGTCATTGGCGGACCTATAGGAAGCCCAAGGGGTGCGGGCGCCCACCCTGAAAAAAAAAATTTAGTGTTATATACGCGCGTTCATCCCGTCCGCACCCCATGAAATTTTTCAGCCGCACCCCTTGGACTTTTGAAACCGACCTCAAGAAAAAAAAATATAATTATATGTTAAGAGTTAGCCCATTTTATTAGTTAGTAGCCGAATTTCAAGAATGAGTCCAAGCCCAAAGTTTATAATAAGCCGACATGTGTTTTAATATTGATTAAAATGAAAAAACAAACAAAAAATAAACCTAAAGCCAGAAGAGTGCTAAACAAAGAAAAATAAAAGAAAACGTTGTCTGTCTCCCTCCCTGCTTCTGATCGGCGATCGCTAAACAAAGAAGAGGAACCTGTGACGTTGACCGGTCACAATTTACAAACAATTGAACAAATACAACAAAACTCCAAAAGGTAATTAGGTAAATGTGATTATGTGAATATTTTTCTTGAACGGCCAACAAAGCAATCCCGAGCACTTTCAAAATGCCCACGGGACAAAGGAGTATCCCGAGAGTAACCCGGATCCACCGGTAATTTCACACCAATTCCCGGGGAAACCCGCCGCCCGAAGGCCCACTGCGGTAAAACTCGACCCACCAGCAGCATTTTAGTATTATTATTTTTGGTATACGAGTCGACCTGAACCGAACCGACCCGGGCCACCTGATGGATAAACGACCTATATAAGGTATATGATTCCGCACCCCATAAAAAAAAATCCTGGGTCCGCCACTGGTGTGTGTTACTGCTATCGAGACTTGTTCATTGCTTTAGATAATTAGTTCCAACGTCGGGTTTTATTTTATATAACAAACTGTGTCATGAAACAGTCTAGTCGAAAAAATCAAACTACAAATAGCAAAGGGGAAATTGAAAGATGCTACACAGACATGGAGTGATCTTGAGCATGTTGTTGATGTCCACAGCAACCGTGTTGTATGTTTACTTTTATACTCTAATGACATTATAGCAAGTAACATTTTTATATAAAATCAGTAGGATGAAATATGTTTTAAATAGTTATATTATATATTTCACGAGTAAAGATCAAATACAAAGTGTTTTTTTGGTAAGAACTGTAAGAATCAAAGGAGGTAAAAAATTTTTATTTTTTTTTAGAATTTTTATTTCCCATGTGCTTAAACATACTTTTTAGATGAATAATACAAATTTTTTTTAGTATAATTACGTCATTAAAGTAAATACATTAGTTTACACTAGAGTAATTATGTAATTACTCTACACCAATTTCTTTTTTTTTTTTAGTTTTCAATACTATAATACATGTTTAACAATATGGGAAAAAAAATTCGAAAAAAAAAATAAAAAAAAATACCTTCCTTTGATTCTCACAGTTCTTAACAAAAAAACACTTTGTAATCTTTACTCTATATTTCATTAGCAAATTTATTTTTTTAAATCAAAATGTGTAGGAAGTAACAATCTACCTCAACCTTCTTCCCTTTTTTAGAACCTTTTCTCTAATGAAACAATTTATTTTTATTAATTATAGGATTTCTACAATTTTTTGTTGGATTCGGGAATGGATCCAGTGTCGATGGCAACAACAAAGGCAGTGAGAGCGACTTCGAGGAAGAGGTATTTAAGATATCTTGATTCATTAACGACTTCACCAGATGAAAATGGTGATCTTGGTCTCTTGATGGATGGTGCCATTAGAAAGAAACTTGGGATTATCCCAAATGATGTGAAGTGAGTTTATAGCAAATTCTCTTGATTTTCTTTGAACTCAAAACAAATACGGAATATATCATTTTGAATTGTGTTTTCGACAGTTGGGGAGGACAATCGGATCTTGTTTTTTGGGTACTTAGAAGGCGATTTTATGCGACCAAGAATTAACGAGGCAAGATTTTAAATATCAATAAGAAGATTAAAAAAATAGATAAAATGATATGTAAATTTACATTCGTTGTTATATTTTGATTGTTAAATAGGTTGATGAACTATTGAACAAAGGAGTTAATGTGACTATATATAATGGTCAAGTAAGATCCTTTTCCTCTTCAAAAGCTAGCTTGATGAGCAATGTTAACTATAAAAAAAATATAAAAGTAAATTGTTTTCAATTGTTGTTTTTGTAGCTTGATGTTATATGTTCAACTAAGGGAACTGAAGCATGGGTTAAAAAGCTCAAGTAATTTCATAAATACCCTATATGATAATGGAATGTATCTAATGAAGAATTACAACCTTAACCTTGTTTTTTTTTCTTTTATAGGTGGGAAGGTCTAAAGACATTCTTGAGTACTGACAGAACACCATTATACTGTGGAGATGATTTAATCACAAAAGGGTTCACCAAGTCTTATCGAAATTTACATTTCTATTGGATTCTTGAAGCCGGTCACTTTGTAAGTTTCACACTTACAACCCTTGCAAACATTTTTTTTTTGTTTATCGATAGGGTAGTATTCATCATAAAGTAATCAGTAAGAGTATTGTGTTTTTTTACGATGGTATGATTTTCAGGTACCGGTAGATCAACCATGTATAGCATTAGAAATGGTGGGTAACTTCACTCGGTCTCGTGTGTCTACCTAGTAAAAGAGGATGTTAAGAGAAGAAAATTGAAGAAATCAACCTAGAGAAGACATACAACAAAAAAATCATCATGCATAAAAAGTTATATTAATTACAATTCATAATAAGAATGAAGAATCAATACTCTTATGAACTCAATATTTGTGCCTTTGTTATTTTTTTTTTAATTATTTTCATGTGAAGATGAATATAAAAAGTGAAGTCTTATTGTGATTTGCTTCTTTGTTGTTATTTGACTAACTACTTTTCATTAACAAAATGTTTTATAAGCTAATCTTTGAACAAATCTCATATTAATTATGTTTTAGTAAATGTAAAACTATGATAACTATGGTGTGGTTGATTTGAAGCAAGTTTTATGTTTTATTTATCAATATATATATTGCCCCCTTTTCGACAGCGGTCTCACGACTTGTATTTGATTGTCCGAGTGAGAACTTCATATATACTGGTCACTCGTTTTGGAATTTCTCTCATCCAAACATGTTTAATCGTGAATTTTTCTTTCATCCACATCAGTCGTTATTATATTCATCTGTTTCTATAATTAATTACCTTATATGCATGCATACCACCTATTTGATGAAAATCATTTGAGTTTTTGACCTTTTATTTTTCAATATTCTTGCAACTTTTATGGATTTCACCTAGTGATCATAGAGATAACCTTACAAATCTTCACGGGTTGTTCGGTCTGATTAGCTATCTTCGGCCATACCTGAAACCAAAATACCTTCATAGTGAAACCCGCGGACTAGCCAAAATACAAGTGGTTGGTTACTTGATCCTACCGGTTATACCTCACCCCTAATTTCCACGTATATTTTTTAAGTAATTATCTCTTTGCACTAGTGAAAATGACCCCTGATACATAGGTCCTTTCGAAATACTTGCTAGGATTGGTCCTGTGGCATACAAGCTCAAGTTACCTAAAGAGCTCAGTGGTGTTCATGACACGTATCCAATCTAAAGAAGTGTTTATCCAATGAATCTTTGATCAGTCCCCCTAAAGAAATTCACATCGATGATCAACTCCACTTCATTGAGGAGCCGATCGAAGTGACTGATTGGAAAGTCCAGAAATTGAGAAGGAGCTGAACAAAACTTGTCAAAGTCAGATGAAATGCAAAACGCGGTCCCGAATTTACATGGGAATGTGAAGACCAGATGAGATGCAAGTATCCAGCTCTTTTTCCCAAGGCTATCGAGACCAGTGGGAAAACTCGATTTCGCCGACGAAATTCCAAAAACAAGGGGAGAATGTGACACCAGTCAATGCTCCAGGTCAACATCCGTACATATTTTACTTATTATTGTCATTTCATGTGCATAATTTGACATTTTGCACATACAATACCCCCCCCCCCCCAGTATGGTTAAGCTTGAGTTATTAAGGAAACTCGATAGATTATCCGTTTATGCATACAACACCCGGACTATACAAAACAATTGGCATTGAACAGTCAAGCCAATCACACGCTCAACAGAGAGCAACCGGATACCCGATTACCACACTTGTACAAAACAAAAATACACATAACAATACCCAAGTGGAAAGTTACACAATCCACCCAAATCCGAATAATCACAAAGTGTTTATGAGGTTACCACTCACACCATTCATGAAACACTTCCAAAGAACAAACATGCGTTATCACAAATAGATTAAACTCAATAACACATGATAACTTCTCACTAATACACGTAGGTGGATCACAAAAACTATCATGTGTTAACATCTAATAACATGTGATCACAACTTTTGGAACTTGATGCATGTTAATATCGTTATCTAACACCCCTATAAACTAATCAAAACCAAGATATATTTCATTAAAATAGCCGATTATAACCTATACTAACTAGAATTCCATTCAATCAACACTATACACCACACATATTCATTTATACTCGGTCATAACTACGACTATACATATACATGCACATACAAATAAATCTAGTAAACTATGCCTATGAACCATGTGTGTGTATACAATCGGCCATACAACCTCGAAACCATATCCATCCTATATCAAACAACTTACCTATGCCCACACTTATAGTTAAACCAACTTATACACACACACACACATACTCGGCCAACATGTGTGATTGTATCACTACCCAAAACAAGCTTCTTTTCCTCTTTGTCACTTTGGTCGAAAGCTACACCACAAGACACTATCATGACAATTACCACAAAGTTATACCAAAATAGGACCTTACATTCTTCATAAACAAACCTCAACACATGATACACTACCCCTCTTGTCATGATCTTCCTTAATCGTCCAAGATAAGAAAGAATAGAGACAAACCATCATCTATCAACATCATATATATTTATACACACACACACACACACATACGATTACAACGAATACATGGACGGCAAATCATTGTCTCATGTCAAGTCTTTTTTCACACACAAACAACCAAAACAACTAATGTTTCATATATATAGAACACTTATCATTCTAGTACCCACCTTGTAGGAAGTTGACTTGCCAAAACTATCTCCCTAACCTTCTTGATCTTCGGCCGAATCCCACCATGCATGCACCAATATCTTTCAAATGACAACTAAGTGTACATGGAACAATCAACATCAATCAAGTGATGACAAACTCATGTTCTTGGACAAGTCACTATCACCTCTACAACCATATATACTTTGGCCGATTTCCACCCAAGATCACATGACAAGGATTGATCACAACATCCATTCTTACACATGATGAAATCGATTATGGCAAGGGATGATGTAATAACTTACACTCATTTGGACAAAAAAGGGAAGATAATCCAACCTCCTAAACTAGTCAACACCCCTCTTCCTTGATTATACTTTCCAACCCATTGCTTTGCACTAAATGGTGATTACCTTTTCTAATCAATGCTTCGACCAAAGAGGATAGAACTACCACATTTGTTTTGTTACCACCTCCCTTGAACACCTATATAAAGGCTCCATGATCACCCACAATTTCACACACAACACTCTCTTTCTCTTGGCTATTATACTCGGCCGAACACCCCTTCCCAAACACCATTAACTAATCTTCTATCAAGCCACAATAATCAAAGGATTGGAAGCCCACATAGGAAGCCAAATGTAACAACCGGCAAAAATAAGGTAATTCCGTACAGATTAATTAATATATGATTAACGTAATTAATTGCAATTATGTGTGATTTAATTATCAAGGCCTTAGGAGATAGCAATTTCCAAATAGTGCATAGGAATGCATACGTTTAATGGTAAAGCATGATTGGATCATGTGCGAATAAGCTATCCGGTATGGACGTTGGCAATTACCCGGTAATAATTAAATAAACGAAATGGATCCCGGACACCCAGGATATAAAATAAAGGGTATTTTCATGAAATATAATAAGTTTTGGAACTTCAAAACCATAAGTGAAAACGTCTTGTACAAATCTCCCGGTAACGAATAAAATGCGCGTACCGCACCCGATACGCGTATAACTCATAATTTCACCCGGCAAAGGCCTAAATAACCAATCAACGCTTAAACTAGGCTATGTTTAAGGGTTATTAGAGGCATTTTTAATGTCCGAATAAAGCGCGGTTAAAACCCGAAAAATGCCCGAACGACACCCGAACGTTAAGAGATTTAACTTAACAATTAATTAGTAAATAATTGGTGTGGTGGGCCCCACCCAAGACCCCTAAGAACCGGCCTAAGACCCCCCCCCCATGCTCCATCTCCTTTTTGTACCTTAATCCCATGCTTAATCTCCTTTTGTACCCTAAAAGCTAAAGGAAGATTAGGAAAGGCATGGTATGGATATGCATGATCATGGGTAGGATTATGTTGTACAAAAAAAATCACAAGGCCATGCTTTCTTTTAAAAATGTTCGGCCAACACAACAAGCAACCACCCCAAGATCATTCCCAAAGATCACTCTAGTACATTCATGATTTTATAAATATAGGATAGGTTGCATGAAAGTTATCATATCCTAGCAAAATCCACCAAATCTTTCCTCCCTTCTAAACCTCACGGCCACACACACATATAAAATATTATCCAAAGATCACCATAGTACTCTAAAATCCTTGCAAGTCCTCACTAGATTTCATGTGATCTTTGATAGTATGGTGTAATTATAAAAGATAGCATGGGTGGACATATGTGATAACAAAGCAAAAAAAAAAAAAACAACTTTCTCCTTCTTGAACTTGTGGCCGTAGCATACCAAGCAACCACACCCATTTTCCTTTCAAGTTTTTACACCTTTTAATTACTCCTAAACAATCCATCATCCAAACCCCTATTGTGTGTTTCAAGAGCTTGGAGCTAAACCACTTGGAAGAACACACTAAACCCCTCTCAAATCCAAGGTGTTTGTCTTCCCTAGCCTTGTGCTAGTAGTAAGCATTCTTAATCTTGTTTTTGATTATTATTATTCATGTATGTGTTCCTAGTAGCAAGTTGTACATGAAGGGTTTAAAAAGAGGTTTGAACATAATCTTTAATAGATTTTACATGTGTAAAATGGATGATTAAAGATATGAAAATAAATCATGGATTTGATGATGATGGAGATATAATCTTAAAGATATATAAAGTTTACATTTAAAACCAAGTAGGATGATGTTTTGAGTAAAATTTTGGAATGAACTTGAATATGTTAAAAGTAACTTTAAATCATCTTATTATGATCATCTAAGGTATAATATGTGGTAAAACATGTTGGAAGTTCATAAATAAAGAAGATGGAAAATTAAAGTTAGCTTACTTAGATGAATGATATTTTGTTAAAATGGACAAATACATAAAACACACACACAAGTAGTCTTCCATATGAAATACAAGACTAACAAAAGTGTTTTGATACAAAAATAACTTACCAATAAAAAGTTGAATCTTCAAAGTCTACCATTTCGAGTGAAAAATGTTAACTTTGAAAGTTAGAGTGGAAAAATGCAACTTTTGAAAGTTAAGGGACTAATATTGTAACTTTGAAAGTTGGAGGACTAAAATGGATATTTTAGAAACTATTAGTCCAAAAATACAAGTATGGAAAGTTTGGTGTCAAAAATGTAAGTATTAAATTCTAAGGATGATTTTTGTAAATACTAGTAGATATACTTGGGTATTTTGTATAAAAGTGTATTTTTGAAAGTTATAAAATATAGAGGGTTTTAACATATGGATTTTTATAAAATAGAGATTTTATAAAAATATTAAACAAACTTGGGAAACTTATACAAAAATGAATACTTTTATATAAATGGGAATATAAAAGTGTTGGAAACATTTTTGTAGTTAAGTTAACAAGTTGGATTAAAAATACATAAGTATTTTAAATCATCCAAGTAACATGTGAAAATAGGAAGAAATATGGATAATATTTCTATAAAATACATGTTGGGAAAAACTTGGAAAAATTAACTAATCGAGTTAAGATATCGAACTAAGACGCGTTAACGAACCGTACACAGACAAATCATGAGAAAAATGCCATCGCGGCAAGATAAGAAAAATATATATTTAAGAAGTAAAATATATATACATTGGGTGAAAACTAATAAACACTTTCCTAAGTGTTAAGAGAATTATTCGTGGGAGAAACACACGACATAAACAAATAAGACGTTAAACAAACGTATATACTTAACGAGAAAATTACACATTTATATATATATGTACGCTCGTCTCGGCAAAATTCTAGTATATCTACTTAATGGGAAAGTAGATATGTGGGAAGGAAAGCCGCGACGAGAAGACAAAGATATATATATGTGTATGCCGTACCAACGAAAATCCTAGTATGTTTATTTGAGTGGGAAAATAAATATACGGTATGGTGAGTTGAAATGGGACGTTAAGAATATACAATCGAACGACAAGATCTTAGTATATTTGTTTAAATGGGAAAACAAATGTGCGGCAAAGTGAGTCGGGTCGAGGGTTGAAATATATATTATATCGAGCGATGCGATCTTAAGTATAATTATTTAAATGGGAAAATAATTATATGTTAAGTGAAGTCGAGTCGATGATAATAAGATACAAGTTATGGAAATATTAACAAGAGTAATATATAACTTGTAGTACAAGGGGTAATGTAACGCCAACAAAACCTAGGATACGCGCTTAATTAAACGGGATTTGGAACAACTTGTGGTCGGGAGTTGGGTGTACAACTTGCCAAGGCACATGCACTATAGGAATAGTGACTTATACGTCTAGGACGTTTGTAGGTGCGAGACCACCCACTTGCTATCTACCTTTTGAGCCAGACGCAGTTTCAGGTGAGTTTCACGGCCCCATTTTAAACTATTTTTACGTTTTCGGGGGAAAGATATGTTAGGGAAATGTTTGACGGGTTTATTACTTGAGGTGTGACCGCCACTCGGGGTTGAGTCCTCGCCTCTATAATCATTTATTCGGAAATTGAAACCGGAGGAATATTCGAATAGTACTATTGGTGCCTGACAAGGCCCACCCCTAATCGATAGCGTCGATTATGCATTAGGTTATGCCTGGGGTGCAAATATTCTGAACTTAAGTCGTGGGAAACCGAGCAACGACTTGGAGCGGGGCATTTTATTTATATACGTCTTGGTTTGATTATAGTCTCAAGTAGATTTATAGGAATTTGCAACTCCTATATATTGTCATAACATGGTATTCCCAAGTATTCAAGTTTTAGAAACTGAAAACCTGTGAACTCACCAATATATTTATATTGACGAAACTTTTAAACATATCTTTCAGGTAACTAGATGAAGAAGGATCAGGCGAGCTGGGTCGGAGAATCTCCCAATGCGGCGTTGTACATTTTGCGGGGTTTCACCTTTATTTCCCAAAGCTTGGGATATATTTGAGAAACCTCGATGTTACTTTAAAAACAATTTACTTTTGTGTAATGTTTGGAACAAGTAATGACGCCTTAATAAATGACCCACTTTTCTTAAATTACTTATGTTTAGCAATAACCTTGACTTTATGCTTTTGAACCGTCGCGCCACGTGTTTCCGCCGTTGACGTGGTGTGACAGAACGTGGTATCAGAGCCAAGGTTATAGCGAACTAGAGTATTTTCTTTAAAAACTAGACTATAACCGGATTTGGTTCAAATAATAAAGTTTTCAAAAAGAAAATATATATAAGGTGTTAAATAAAAGTAATTTTCAAGAAGCATTGGGCATGAGGAGATTCCGACCAAGCCAGCCATGGGTATTGTTATGCGTTAACGTGAAATTAGAAGTTAGGAAGGTTACTATAAAGTACGCCATAACTGTCTAATTTAAATAATTCATATATATTAGTACGGTTCTTTTGCCAGGAATGTCGAACGCAGGAAGTATCGCGCCGAGCTACGACAGTAGCTTGCAGATCATCCCAGCACCACCACCAGAGCCAGCAGAGTTGGTAGTGCTCTCCTCGGGAGATGAGGACGTAGAGATGGGCGTCGCCGCCGACGGAGCAGGCGACGATAGCTCAGATGAGTCAGACCCCAGCGAGGACCCCCACTGGGCACCGGCCATGATTGACGCGCCACTGCCCATTGTACCGGCCGCACCTTTGGCCGTACACCCCATTCGAGCCATCAGGGACTTCCCTGAAGGCTGTGCCGGTCCGTCGCGACCAAACCCAGCCCAGTCGGATGCGGCAGAGTCTCCATTCCGCCGACAGGCTCACGCCGAGCACGAGCCAGCACCGGTACCCCACATCCACGTACCTGCAGGCATGAGACTCCTGCCTATCGCCCGTGGGAGGAACGGGTGGATATCCGATGATTCCGACGACGAGTCTGTAGGTTCGGTGGAGCACATGTTGGTGCCCGAGATTCCGGCTGATCAGGAGGAGCCAGTGGCTCCAATGCTAGAGGACGCCCCAGCCGACCCCGTAGCCCCACCAGCACCACTCGAGCCCATACCTCAGGAGGAGCCAGCCCCAGCAGCACTTGTACATGAGGGTAGTCCCGCCCGTAGCTCTGAGCTACATAGGGCAGGCATGGAGGCATTCGCCACTGCGAGCCCTCCCACACCCCCTGTAGTGGTGTCCACCCCAGAGTGGGCCACTATCTCTGAGCCCCTCTTGACCCCTTTAGCCGAGCCTGTGCCACCACCCACCATAGCCACGACACTGCCGATACCCACCTTACCCGGCATGACACCTGCACCGTACCCTTTGGGTGCAGGAGATCCTTACATGAGACCTCCACTCTTTACACCCGTACCACAGGGCTTTGCCCCGATGTTCTTCCACGCACCAGACCCTTTTGGCCCATTTCCGCCAGTTCACCCTGATATACCCGGACCGTCCCACCTTCACAGGATGACACCCCTCTCTGGACCCGCCTGGACCTCAACCATCACCTTAGAGCAGGACTTTCAGACTCTAGTCAACACGGTGCAGCGCGCCGTGAACCAGGTTGAGCAGGAGACGAGATTGATGTGGGCGAGGATGATTGACGCTCGTGATGCCTTAGCGCATTACGCAGAGGAGCTATTGCGCATGGATGCGCAATGCGGGATTACTGGGGATGCACACTGGGCGCATCGACAGTTTTTGTACGAGCGCATCATGGAGATCAGCATGACGATTAGCATGCATGCGCCACAATACCAGTTTCCTCCGCCACCGCCACAGTAGGGACTCATTGGGACACATGAAGGAGTATATGAAGATAGCCGTAATAGTAGTAGTAGTTGTATGATAGCACCACGGGGTTATGACACCCACTTGTATTTTGCCTAGCCGAGCGGGTTGTGCCGGCATATAACAATATATTTCTGATGTATTTCAAATGAATGATGTAAGAGGAAGAAATCCTCAATTTTGTTGTATCGAACAAATCAGTGTAATCATTATGTTGAAATTTATGAAAGACTTGTTATGGTAAAATTGTGTTATGACTTCTACGGTTATTATTATTTATTCTGTATGGTGTGCTTGCATGTTGTGTGATGACTTTGTATTGACTATCGCGTTCATATTTTGGGTTGTTATTTATGCTTTATATGATATTGTATGAATGTTGCCGAATTAACCTTTGATATATATATTATTGAAGAAAAATGGCACCTGCCACCCGAAGCAACAGCGGCTCGGACGGATTACCGACCACCCCCGCTGAACTAGAGACACTGATCTCAGAGCGCATAGCTCGCGCCATCGCTGAACATGAAGCCGCACGCTCTGAACACTCCCATGACAGGACAGGGAGCGAGCGACGAGAGACCTCCCCCATTGGTAAGAGGTTTAAGAATAAATGAAAAAAATGAGGGGAGGATATTTCAAAAACTCCTATCCCATAATAACATACTACATTACTATTACAGGGACAGCCTCGGGAGAGCGCGGCTGCACTTTCAAGGCTTTCTTGGACTGCAAGCCGATAAACTTCAGCGGCACTGAGGGTTCCATAGGCCTGGTCAAATGGTTTGAAAAGACCGAGGCAGTTATCCGCATCAGCGGGTGTACCCCTCGACAGTCTGTCATGTACTCCACCAACCTGTTCCTAGATCAGGCACTAACTTGGTGGAATGGCCAAGTACAGTCTCTAGGAGATGATGTTGCATACTCTCTATCATGGGCGGCACTGAAGGAACTTATGACTGCCGAATACCGCCCGGCAAGCGAAGTACAGAAATTGGAAACCGAGTTCTGGAACCTCACCATGGTAGGAGCAGACGTTACTGGGTATACGTCTAGATTTCATGATCTCGCTCGACTGGTACCTCGTCTGGTTACACCGGAAAAGAACAAGGTGGAACGCTACTTATTCGGGTTAGCACCACAGATACGCAGCATGGTCACCTCTTCCAAGCCCACGACCATGCGCGAGGCGATTGATCTGGCACTAAGCCTCACTAAAGATACTATCCGCATGGGTACCTTAATCCGCCAAGTTTCAGGATTGAAAATTTCTGAGGCAAGCAGTGTTGAGGCCAAGAATCAGGGATCAAATTCAGCTGCTGTGACTAATGATCAGGGTAACAAGCCGAGGTTTGGGAAAAGAAAGAGGGATGAAGGAAAAAGGGACCGAGCGTCGGGTAGCTCGAACAAGAAGGGAAAGGGATATGTCGCCACGGGACGTGGTAATGGTAACAAGCAGGGAAATCAGGGGAGAAACAATGGATTAACTTGTGGGAAGTGCCACCGCACAGGGCACAAGACTGAAGAGTGCCGATCTGGAGCACCGAAAAATGGAGGGGCTAGACCATGCTTTGCATGCGGGTCATTAGATCATTGGAAGAAGGA
Organism: Ambrosia x helenae; assembly: GCA_030844895.1. Classification (NCBI taxonomy): domain Eukaryota; kingdom Viridiplantae; phylum Streptophyta; class Magnoliopsida; order Asterales; family Asteraceae; genus Ambrosia; species Ambrosia x helenae. The sequence continues at coordinate 3,066,632 of CM061228.1, forward strand.
TTGCCCCAAGATCAACAACCAGGCCCGCGGCCGGGCATTTGTGATTGGAGCCGGTGATGCACGGCAAGACCCCAATGTGGTCACTGGTACGTTTCCTCTAAATGGTCATTATGCCTCTGTATTATTTGATACCGGTGCTGACTTTAGCTTCGTATCCATTGAGTTTAAAAGACTACTTGGTTTAAAAACTAGCAAACTAGATACACCATACTCTATAGAACTGGCTAATGGTAAAACTATTGAAACGAGAGAGGTAGCAAAAGATTGTAAGTTAGAACTCTGTGGGCACGAGTTTGGGATTGATCTATTGCCAGTCGTTTTGGGAAGTTTTGACATCGTTGTCGGCATGGACTGGTTGTCCGCGCACCGTGCCATTGTGGTTTGCAACGATAAAGTTATTCAAGTTCCCCTCGCAAGCGGTGAAACTCTCTCAATTCAAGGGGAAAGACACGGGACGCCACTAAGGATTATTTCGAGCATGAAGGCTCGTAAGTGTCTGAGAAAAGGGCTTGTCGCATTCTTGGCACACGTAGTGGACAAGAAGGCCGACGAGCGAAAGTTGGAAGACATTCCAGTCGCCAGAGATTTTCCGGATGTATTTCCAGAAGATTTGCCGGGGTTGCCGCCACCTCGATAAGTCGAGTTCCGCATCGATCTCGTTCCCGGAGCAGCTCCAGTGGCACGATCGCCATACCGCCTAGCTCCATCAGAGATGCAGGAACTGTCCAGCCAACTGCAAGAATTATTGGACAAAGGTTTTATAAGACCGAGTTTCTCACCTTGGGGAGCTCCCGTCTTATTTGTGAAGAAGAAGGATGGCACATTCCGCATGTGCATCGACTATCGAGAGCTGAACAAGCTAACCATCAAGAATCGCTATCCTCTCCCCAGGATCGACGATTTATTTGATCAGCTCCAAGGATCCAGCTATTACTCCAAGATCGATTTGAGGTCAGGCTATCACCAGTTGCGTATACAAGAAGAAGATGTACCAAAGACGGCCTTCAGAACCCGGTATGGACACTATGAATTTTTGGTAATGCCGTTCGGCTTAACCAACGCACCAGCGGTTTTCATGGACTTAATGAACCGCGTGTGCAAGCCATACTTGGATAAATTCGTCATAGTCTTCATTGACGATATTTTGATCTATTCACGCACGAAAGAAGACCACGAGAATCACCTTCGGTTAATTCTTGAAGTATTACGCAAAGAGAAGCTCTATGCTAAGTTCTCGAAATGTGACTTTTGGATTCGGGAAGTTCACTTTTTAGGCCACGTGGTAAACGAGAAGGGCATACACGTCGATCCCGCCAAGATCGAGGCAATTAAAAATTGGGAAGCCCCTCGAACTCCCACCGAAGTACGACAATTTCTAGGCCTTGCGGGTTATTACAGAAGGTTCATCGAGAACTTTTCGAAGATAGCACAAGCTTTAACCATGCTAACCCAAAAGGATAAGAAATTTGAGTGGACGGAAAAGCAAGAGGCAGCATTCCAATTGTTAAAAGACAAGTTATGTGGCGCTCCGATACTGTCACTTCCAGACGGTACGGAAGATTTTGTAGTTTACTGTGATGCCTCGCATCAAGGTTTGGGTTGTGTATTGATGCAGCGAGAAAAAGTAATAGCATATGCTTCCAGGCAACTGAAAATCCATGAGAAGAACTACACTACACACGATTTGGAATTAGGTGCAGTGGTGTTCGCTCTCAAGATATGGAGGCACTATTTGTACGGAACCAAGTGCACGATTTTCACTGACCATAAGAGTTTGCAACACATCTTTGATCAGAAGGATTTGAATATGCGACAACGGCGATGGGTTGAATTATTAAACGATTACGATTGTGAGATAAAGTACCATCCCGGTAAGGCGAACGTCGTAGCTGACGCCTTGAGTCGCAAGGAACGGGTTAAACCATTGCGTGTTCGGGCTTTGGGTTTGACTATCCACACGAATCTGACTGAACGAATTCGTGAAGCTCAAGTTAACGCCCTTAAGCCCGAGAATGTCAAGGGCGAAAGATTACGAAAGATGGTTGATTCACTGGAACCAAAAGCGGACCAGACACTGTATTTCATGAATAGAATTTGGGTCCCAGTATATGGTGGATTGCGTGAGCTAGTATTGGCCGAAGCTCACAGTTCTAGATATTCGGTTCACCCGGGTGCAGACAAGATGTTCCACGATCTGAAGGAACTTTATTGGTGGCCAAATTTCAAGAGAGATATAGCAGCCTATGTTGCGCGATGTCTGACTTGCGCAAAGGTCAAGGCTGAGCACCAGAAACCTTCCGGTTTGCTTCAACAACCAGAAATACCGGAATGGAAATGGGAACGAATCACCATGGATTTCATCACCAAGTTACCCAAGACAACAAGTGGCAATGACACGATCTGGGTAATTGTTGATCGATTGACGAAATCCGCACACTTCCTTCCGATTCGCGAGACGGACAAGTTGGAGAAACTGACCCGTCTGTATATTAGGGAAGTGGTATCTAAACACGGTGTACCTGTTTCTATCATCTCCGATCGAGATAGTCGTTTCACGTCGAGATTTTGGGAAAGTTTAAACGAAGCCCTCGGTACTCGCCTCGACATGAGTACCGCATATCACCCCCAAACGGATGGTCAAAGTGAACGAACCATCCAGACCTTGGAAGATATGTTACGAGCATGCGCGATAGATTTCGGAGGTAATTGGGATACGCACTTGCCATTGGTAGAATTTTCTTACAACAACAGTTATCATACGAGCATTCAAACCGCACCGTTTGAAGCTCTATACGGACGCAAGTGTCGATCTCCGTTATGTTGGGCTGAAGTTGGAGAAAAACAGCTCACCGGGCCGGAAATTGTTCAAGAGACAACGGACAAGATCTTCTTGATAAAGGAACGTCTCAAGGCGGCCCGCGATCGCCAGAAGAGCTACGCCGACATGAGACGAAAACCTTTGGAATTTCAAGTTGGTGACAAGGTCTTACTGAAGGTGTCACCTTGGAAAGGTGTCGCGCGTTTTGGAAAGCGCGGAAAACTGAACCCGCGATATGTAGGACCGTTTGAAATCTTGTCCAGGGTAGGCCCAGTGGCTTACAAACTCAAGTTGCCTCAAGAGCTCAGTGGAGTGCACGACACATTCCACGTATCAAACTTGAAGAAGTGGTTATCCGACGAAACCCTCATCATCCCTGCTGAAGAAATCCAGATTGACGACAAGTTACATTTTGTTGAAGAACCAATCGAGGTAACTGATTGGAAGGTCCAAAAACTAAGGCGCAGCAAGATCAGATTGGTCAAAGTGCGCTGGAATGCCAAGCGTGGACCGGAGTTCACGTGGGAAAGGCTGGACCGGATGAAGCAAAAATATCCCGCCCTATTCGAGAAGACACCTGTACCGGAGAACTCGAAGTGAATTCCGGGACGGAATTCTCTTAACGGGGGGAGAATGTAACAACCGGCAAAAATAAGGTAATTCCGTACAGATTAATTAATATATGATTAACGTAATTAATTGCAATTATGTGTGATTTAATTATCAAGGCCTTAGGAGATAACAATTTCCAAATAGTGCATAGGAATGCATACGTTTAATGGTAAAGCATGATTGGATCATGTGCGAATAAGCTATCCGGTATGGACGTTGGCAATTACCCGGTAATAATTAAATAAACGAAATGGATCCCGGACACCCAGGATATAAAATAAAGGGTATTTTCATGAAATATAATAAGTTTTGGAACTTCAAAACCATAAGTGAAAACGTCTTGTACAAATCTCCCGGTAACGAATAAAATGCGCGTACCGCACCCGATACGCGTATAACTCATAATTTCACCCGGCAAAGGCCTAAATAACCAATCAACGCTTAAACTAGGCTATGTTTAAGGGTTATTAGAGGCATTTTTAATGTCCGAATAAAGCGCGGTTAAAACCCGAAAAATGCCCGAACGACACCCGAACGTTAAGAGATTTAACTTAACAATTAATTAGTAAATAATTGGTGTGGTGGGCCCCACCCAAGACCCCTAAGAACCGGCCTAAGACCCCCCCCCCCCCCATGCTCCATCTCCTTTTTGTACCTTAATCCCATGCTTAATCTCCTTTTGTACCCTAAAAGCTAAAGGAAGATTAGGAAAGGCATGGTATGGATATGCATGATCATGGGTAGGATTATGTTGTACAAAAAAAATCACAAGGCCATGCTTTCTTTTAAAAATGTTCGGCCAACACAACAAGCAACCACCCCAAGATCATTCCCAAAGATCACTCTAGTACATTCATGATTTTATAAATATAGGATAGGTTGCATGAAAGTTATCATATCCTAGCAAAATCCACCAAATCTTTCCTCCCTTCTAAACCTCACGGCCACACACACATATAAAATATTATCCAAAGATCACCATAGTACTCTAAAATCCTTGCAAGTCCTCACTAGATTTCATGTGATCTTTGATAGTATGGTGTAATTATAAAAGATAGCATGGGTGGACATATGTGATAACAAAGCAAAAAAAAAAAAAAAAACAACTTTCTCCTTCTTGAACTTGTGGCCGTAGCATACCAAGCAACCACACCCATTTTCCTTTCAAGTTTTTACACCTTTTAATTACTCCTAAACAATCCATCATCCAAACCCCTATTGTGTGTTTCAAGAGCTTGGAGCTAAACCACTTGGAAGAACACACTAAACCCCTCTCAAATCCAAGGTGTTTGTCTTCCCTAGCCTTGTGCTAGTAGTAAGCATTCTTAATCTTGTTTTTGATTATTATTATTCATGTATGTGTTCCTAGTAGCAAGTTGTACATGAAGGGTTTAAAAAGAGGTTTGAACATAATCTTTAATAGATTTTACATGTGTAAAATGGATGATTAAAGATATGAAAATAAATCATGGATTTGATGATGATGGAGATATAATCTTAAAGATATATAAAGTTTACATTTAAAACCAAGTAGGATGATGTTTTGAGTAAAATTTTGGAATGAACTTGAATATGTTAAAAGTAACTTTAAATCATCTTATTATGATCATCTAAGGTATAATATGTGGTAAAACATGTTGGAAGTTCATAAATAAAGAAGATGGAAAATTAAAGTTAGCTTACTTAGATGAATGATATTTTGTTAAAATGGACAAATACATAAAACACACACACAAGTAGTCTTCCATATGAAATACAAGACTAACAAAAGTGTTTTGATACAAAAATAACTTACCAATAAAAAGTTGAATCTTCAAAGTCTACCATTTCGAGTGAAAAATGTTAACTTTGAAAGTTAGTGTGGAAAAATGCAACTTTTGAAAGTTAAGGGACTAATATTGTAACTTTGAAAGTTGGAGGACTAAAATGGATATTTTAGAAACTATTAGTCCAAAAATACAAGTATGAAAAGTTTGGTGTCAAAAATGTAAGTATTAAATTCTAAGGATGATTTTTGTAAATACTAGTAGATATACTTGGGTATTTTGTATAAAAGTGTATTTTTGAAAGTTATAAAATATAGAGGGTTTTAACATATGGATTTTTATAAAATAGAGATTTTATAAAAATATTAAACAAACTTGGGAAACTTATACAAAAATGAATACTTTTATATAAATGGGAATATAAAAGTGTTGGAAACATTTTTGTAGTTAAGTTAACAAGTTGGATTAAAAATACATAAGTATTTTAAATCATCCAAGTAACATGTGAAAATAGGAAGAAATATGGATAATATTTCTATAAAATACATGTTGGGAAAAACTTGGAAAAATTAACTAATCGAGTTAAGATATCGAACTAAGACGCGTTAACGAACCGTACACAGACAAATCATGAGAAAAATGCCATCGCGGCAAGATAAGAAAAATATATATTTAAGAAGTAAAATATATATACATTGGGTGAAAACTAATAAACACTTTCCTAAGTGTTAAGAGAATTATTCGTGGGAGAAACACACGACATAAACAAATAAGACGTTAAACAAACGTATATACTTAACGAGAAAATTACACATTTATATATATATGTACGCTCGTCTCGGCAAAATTCTAGTATATCTACTTAATGGGAAAGTAGATATGTGGGAAGGAAAGCCGCGACGAGAAGACAAAGATATATATATGTGTATGCCGTACCAACGAAAATCCTAGTATGTTTATTTGAGTGGGAAAATAAATATACGGTATGGTGAGTTGAAATGGGACGTTAAGAATATACAATCGAACGACAAGATCTTAGTATATTTGTTTAAATGGGAAAACAAATGTGCGGCAAAGTGAGTCGGGTCGAGGGTTGAAATATATATTATATCGAGCGATGCGATCTTAAGTATAATTATTTAAATGGGAAAATAATTATATGTTAAGTGAAGTCGAGTCGATGATAATAAGATACAAGTTATGGAAATATTAACAAGAGTAATATATAACTTGTAGTACAAGGGGTAATGTAACGCCAACAAAACCTAGGATACGCGCTTAATTAAACGGGATTTGGAACAACTTGTGGTCGGGAGTTGGGTGTACAACTTGCCAAGGCACATGCACTATAGGAATAGTGACTTATACGTCTAGGACGTTTGTAGGTGCGAGACCACCCACTTGCTATCTACCTTTTGAGCCAGACGCAGTTTCAGGTGAGTTTCACGGCCCCATTTTAAACTATTTTTACGTTTTCGGGGGAAAGATATGTTAGGGAAATGTTTGACGGGTTTATTACTTGAGGTGTGACCGCCACTCGGGGTTGAGTCCTCGCCTCTATAATCATTTATTCGGAAATTGAAACCGGAGGAATATTCGAATAGTACTATTGGTGCCTGACAAGGCCCACCCCTAATCGATAGCGTCGATTATGCATTAGGTTATGCCTGGGGTGCAAATATTCTGAACTTAAGTCGTGGGAAACCGAGCAACGACTTGGAGCGGGGCATTTTATTTATATACGTCTTGGTTTGATTATAGTCTCAAGTAGATTTATAGGAATTTGCAACTCCTATATATTGTCATAACATGGTATTCCCAAGTATTCAAGTTTTAGAAACTGAAAACCTGTGAACTCACCAATATATTTATATTGACGAAACTTTTAAACATATCTTTCAGGTAACTAGATGAAGAAGGATCAGGCGAGCTGGGTCGGAGAATCTCCCAATGCGGCGTTGTACATTTTGCGGGGTTTCACCTTTATTTCCCAAAGCTTGGGATATATTTGAGAAACCTCGATGTTACTTTAAAAACAATTTACTTTTGTGTAATGTTTGGAACAAGTAATGACGCCTTAATAAATGACCCACTTTTCTTAAATTACTTATGTTTAGCAATAACCTTGACTTTATGCTTTTGAACCGTCGCGCCACGTGTTTCCGCCGTTGACGTGGTGTGACACCAAAGGTTCAAGCATTCAACCACCCTTGATCATCTTGTAATCGGCCAACAACACACTAAGCCGATGAGTTTTTATAAACATTGTTTCACTTATAATTGTTTCAAACATCTATGGATCACACTATATCAATTAACCATATGTAAGTGATATTAATCGGCCTTGAACATACACACACATTATCACAAATGTTTTAGTCCAAACTCGGTTTGGATTTTTTTGCTATTTTCGTCCTTTTCACTAACTCAGTCAAAAACTGGCGTTAAGGTAAGAGGTGGGCTTGTCATTTTTCCTACTTAATGAGGGACAATTTAGACATTTCATCCTATGATTATTTTAATAAAAAAAAAGATCAGTCATCTTCTTTCCCCTTTTCTCCCTTTAAAGTTTAAAACCCTAACAATGTCACCACCCACACTGTAACACCCCAACCGATGGCGGAAACATCGAGGTGTCACGTAGTGACGATTGTTCAATAACTCATGGACTAAAGTGTAAATTTGAATACATTGATTAAATAAGTTATTACATTCAAATGAAATACAACGATCCTAACTGCCAACTAAATTGAAATACAATGAATCAAAATCTAAATATAAATCCGAAAGCTTAAAGAATGCATCTCAAAACAACCTGAAACATGTACGAAAATAGTATATGTCAATACAAAAATGTATTGGTGAGCATACCCTGTTTGAATAAATATAGTAGGAAAAATGTTTAGCAATTCATGTGCGGTACCATTTGCAATTATGTAATAAGTAATATCCGTTCAAAACCAAACCTGAGAATAATGACTAACACATGACTAACCAACTGAATAATGAATTAACAAGACAATGACCAAGATTCTCTCAACAGAGTCTCAAGGGGGTATACCATAGTACTATTCATTAAAATGCTAGGCCGCCCAGCGGTTAATGATTAAGCATAATACACACCAAATCACATAAGGCAAACACACATGAGAATTGCATTAAGTATAAGAAATAGAAACTTGAATAATAGGTACATGAGTCACCCCAAAGTAGTAAAACATTAAAAAGGGGAAAGATATACTCACAGTTTGCGAAAGCGATCAAAATCCACTTAAGCGGACATGAGCTAAGTAATGAGAATTCCGAGGAATTCAACCTATAATGTGTAAAAATACTAGTAAGGAAACGTCTAAAAAGTCTAAGGTAACTAGGGTCTAAGGCATTAGAGTTTGCTAAGTCGATTTGGGGAATTAGAGTTTTATGATAAATTGCATTAATATAAAAGTTGTATGTCAAAATAATATATCAAAGTTTGTACCAATTGAATATTTAGGTAAAAAAAATATGTTGAATAATTAAGACAAAATAATGTAGTTAATTCCTTTAACTAATTATTATAAATAAATACAATAATTATAATTGTATAAATAATTGATTATGATTTACACAATGATCCAACAAATGGTAATTAATATTTTCAAACATAAAACATTTCTATTTTATAAGAAAACTATTTATAAAATAGATGTTTAAATAGTGTAAATAAATAAATGATTAATTATGTCTAATTAAACATAAATAAGACTAATAATTCAAGACATGATCCAAAAATGCTATTTTTATAGAAAATGGATGATTTCTGATGTAAATTAATGAAAATAAATTTCCCATAATTTTTATAAACTTATTTATATTTAAAACTGATTTAATGAGATTAAATCATGTTTAAATGACTAAAAATAGGAAAATCAATAAAAATAAATGTTTTCTGAACCAATAATTTTTATTTCAGATTAAAATGCTTAGAAATAATTATCCTAAAATTTTGAGATTAAAATCATTAAAAATGAAATTTTTATCAATTAATTATGATCAAAACAATTTAATTCAATAAAAATAGAAAAATATGACATTTTTTAGAAAATAAAAATGTGATGATTTTCTATGAGGTGTCAAGAATCTATACCTAAATTTTCATAATTTTTGGATTAAAAATGAATTTATTATTAATATTCTAACACGTTGAATTTTAAATGATTAAAATAAAGGAAAAAGATAATGAACTAATAAATAAAAAAAATATCAGAAAATAAATGCTTCATGTGGGAGTTGAACCTGGATCCTTTCCAAACACAAACACACACTAAACCATTAGGCCATTTCATGTTTTGATGATATTATTGAAAAAGGTTTATATTTATATTATATGTTTCAACTCATCTTCTTCCCCAAATTAACACATGAACCCTAACCCTAACCCCATTCCTAGTAACCACGATTTAACAAGATTAACGAGCAGAAACAAAGGGTTTATGATTGGAACTCCATAAAAACGAAATGGCACAAAAAAAACGGACTTACAAGGTGATATAGGAGTCGAACCCGAGATAATAAACCCGATTATAAAATGGCCGATTTCTAGCTTCCTGTACTCGATTATGCCGTGTTCGTTGTGGGTTTCAGATGTTCAAAGGTTGGGGAACGTAAATAAGGAATCAATTTATAGTGTTAAACACAAAAACTTAACGTTTGATTACTGAAAATAAAGTCGCCGGTTACACATTAAATCCGGCTTTAAACTCGCTTTATAACGCGTAATTATCGTGTTTTTGAAGTTGTAACTGATCGAACATGATTGAAAAAACTCAAAACGCACCTTAAAACGAATTTATAGGCTATAACTGATGGTTTAAAGGGTCGCCGGAAATTTGGAGGTCGCCGGAATCTTCGATCGGAAAAAAAAACGGGACTGGAGAAGAAAAACAATTTTGAACTTTGGGCAATTGGCAATAATGGTCCCTCATGTTAACTTGGTTAATTAAACTATGATTTGGTTAAGTTTTTCTTTATAGAAACTTAACTAAGTTAACTAACTTAACCTAAATGTTTTAAAGCTTTATAAAACTTGAATTTTTTTATAAAATCTATTCCGAATAACGTTTCAAACGCGCATTTGATTAAAATAAAGGTACGATCTATAATAAATACAATTGATAAATTTGAGTTCGCTCTTTTATTAAATTTGAAAACGACGAAACTTACACGAAGGACTATATTTGACAACTTGATAAAGGATGAGGGTGACGGATGTCACACACACACACACATACACTCTTTCCCCTATTTCTCTCTCTAGAATACCCACCACCCTCCACCACGTCCACCACCATAACCACCACATCCAATAAACAAGAAACTCTGTCCACCATCGCTTATAGGTTTTGTTTATTGTTTGTTTTTCACTAATATAGTATGCATCTTGTTAATCTTTTTCAATTCCGACCTCCATCTAGTTTATGTTCATGAAATCCTCTCTCTGTACATGTAGAGTGAGAGAATATCGATTGAAAGTGAGGGAAGAAAGCAGTACATGTATGACAATGTTCAACCACTACGTCCTCTTCACTGTCATCGGCAAAGCCGATCTAGTGTCCTGTCGTCTTCTTCATCAATGTCTCTTCAAGCTTCTCTCCCATGGAGAAATTGCTTCAAACAACCATCACCATTTCTGGTTAGGATACACTTATGGATTTTTAATCAGGGACGTGTCGCCGGTGTAAGGAATCGTTGTTGTGATCGGCGATATGAAGTGTTGATGGACGGTATACAGGTGAAACTACTTCACTTTCTTTTTAAAAAGAAAAAAACCTTGAGACGTGGACCATTACATTACAGGGACAAAAAAAAAACCCAAAACAGGTAGTGAGTGAAGATAATGGTGGTGAGTGAAGATGATGGTGAATGATGGTGATTGTGAAGGTGTTCGGGTGGAAGAAGGACTCAATTATTATTATTATTATTATTATTATTATTATTATTATTATTATTATTATTATGAGAGAGAGAGAGAGAAAGAAAGAGAGAGAGAGAGAGAGAGAGAGGGTGGAAGTGGGGTGGGGTGGGGTAAGGTTGATTTTTTAGGAAAAATAAAAGATTTTTTTATTAAAATTTTAAATTGCAAGTAAAAAGACAAAAATACCTCTGAATTAACATCAATTTTTAACCGAGTTAGTGAAAAGGACGAAAATAACAACAAAAAAAAAATAAAAATCCAAACCTCAGGTGTTAAATTGCAAAAAAAAACTTTTTTGTACTGAAGCGGCAGACTGGACCAAACATCAGGGACGAAATTGACATTTAACTCTTTTTTATTTATTCAGAAATTGGCATTTAACTCTTTTTTATTTATTCACTAGTTCATGTCGTAAGAAGTTTTTATGTATGTAATGTTATTTGTTATAAAGTAAGTAAATAAAGGCAAAAAAAATATTTTTCTAAAAAGATATATGATATTCACTAAATTCCTTCATTGATACTAGACACCATGTTTCCAGAAATACCATATTTAGTTATTTACATCCCCATCTAATTTTTCAATTAAAATAACTATTGCATTTTTATAGTAAAATTCATTGGTTCCTCATAAATCTAAAATTCCTAAAAATACTATGCATGCCAAACATGGGTGTCTTATAATTATTCTGATGCCGGAATGGGTTTAGGACGAATTCATAACTTTTAAATCAAATTAATTTTTTACTAATAATGGTTCACATTTCAGTTTCTTGTCTCACTCACCATCTTCTTGACTTGTTCAAAGTTTTTGCCATCAACCTATTATTGTGCTTATTATTAATTATTTATTTTTTGAACGGTAATTTTTTAACGTGTTTTAAACTCTATATCTTTAAATTAACATTAGAATTTTTCAGTGCATTTAACAAATTTTGTATGGAAGATTAAAATGTTTGTTATTTGTTTTTCAAATAATTAAATTTACTTATATAATGACATATCCTCGCAATCTAGTTATTAAGCAACTTGGTTTTTTCAAACAATCTACTTACTGTTTGGTAGTCTCTTAATGAGACTCTGAACCATTTAGCTCTGAATGGTTCAACATTTAGAGGCTGTTTGGTTGATTAAGTGATGAATCATTAAGAGGTCTGAATGGTTAAAATGTCTGAATAGTTCAGTGTTGAATCATTAAGTTGGACCTCTTAATGGTTAGTTTTCTTGTCTCACATTAGTAGGAGAGCCTCATTAAGGTTCACCCTAGTTCAATGTTTAATGGTTCAGCAACATCCCAAATCTTAATTGTTCAGCCTTAACCATTCAATTCAGAAGCTGAAACAAACGCACTGAATGTTGAATCATTCAACGCTGAATGGTTCAGAGCCTTATTAAGAGGCTTACTAAGACTGTTTGTTTCAACTTAAAAAAATCTCTGAATGGAATGGTTAAGATCTGAACCATTCAGACTAGGTGCATAGTTGAACCATTGTCCATTCATCACTTAGGGCCTGTTTGGTAAACTCTTAACGAGGCTCTGAACCATTCAGCGCTGAATGATTCAGCATTCAGCGCATTTGTTTCAGCTTTTGAATGGAATGGTTAAGACTGTTTGGGCTCAATAAGTGAAGCTTAGGCTCGAGCCTATCTATTTAATTAACAGACTTATTTTTAGGCTCTAGAATGCCCTCAGTGTCATTTACACTTGGCTTGTTTTGAGTTTTTAGCGAGTCGATTTTGAGTAGCACATGAGCGGTTCGGTTTAATTGTATGCACCTACAAGCCCTATGGTTTGACACAATCTTATATCATCTAACTCGTTAAATCCACTGATGAAAATACTTAAATTCGTCGCCGCTTCTTAGTAACTCCTCAATCCTAAGTAGTCAAAAGGAAGATTTCGTCTCTTTTCATCTATCTACTACTACTAACAACACGTTGATGTGTTATAAATACTCTCATTTCTTCCTTTTTGATGGTGCTTGCCTCTTAATTGTTGTGAAAAATGATAACCCACATAGTGAAAGCTCTATTTTATTTACTCTTCATTCTTTCATATTTGTATGGTGGATTGGCCATTGGCATGGGAACCCAAGATGGATCAGAGAAGTGGGGTTATGTTCCAGTTAGGCCAAGTATGTGTTTGACTTTTGAAGTTTTTTATTTTTACGAAAATATTTTGAAGTTAACATATTGCTTTCTAAAGTACAAAATTGTACACTAAAAGAATGTGTCAAATTGCATATTCCTTTTGTATAATAATTTACTTTAAGATTAAGATATTGTGTTGGAAATTGTATGAAAACAGAAGCTCAAATGTTCTGGTGGTACTATAAAAGTCCTTTTCGAACTCAAGATCTTAACAAACCATGGCCAATAATACTTTGGTTACAGGGAGGACCAGTAAGCAATTGCATATCTTTTTATTTGTTTAAATTTTCAATTATTTATAAAAAGACATTACTATCTACTAATTAGCAAACTCGTTTGACTAAATCGTTTCTTTTGGGCATATACACTTGTGTTGTGCAATGTAGGGTTCCTCAGGAGTCGGGTTTGGAAATTTTAAGGAAATAGGGCCGTTGGACACATCTTTGAATCCTCGATGCTTGACGTGGTTGAAGAAGGCAGATCTTTTGTTTGTGGTAAGCCAAATCACATATGAGATTTTGTGTGGTTCTCGTTATAACACTATTGTGATACTCATTTTGTTTTAAAAATATAAGAAAGTACACTTTTATAAACATCATCATCATCATACTCAGTTAATCCCGCCTATAGCAATGCTAAGGTAGGGTCTGAGGAGGGTAAGATGTAGACAACCTTATCTCTATCCCTAAGAATATATATGTTTACACTTTTATAAACATATATATTCTTATATTTGTTCTTTTTTTTGTTGTGATGTTCTGCCTCTATATGGTTTTGCTTACAAAAAAGTTATAACAATTAAAATTAATGTCGCATTTCTTTTTTAAAATCTTTTGGTGTGTAAAATAGGACAATCCAGTTGGGGTTGGGTATAGTTTCGTGGAGGATGAAGCATTATATGTGAAAAATGATGAAGAAGCTGCAAGAGATTTGACAACATTGTTGATTGCAATATTCAATGAAGATGAGGGCCTTCAAAAAAGCCCTCTTTATATAATGGGAGAGTCCTATGGAGGTAAATATGGTGTTACACTTGCACTCTATGCTCTCAACGCCATTCAAGCCAAACAATTGAACCTCGTTCTTGGAGGTATTTAAGTCGCCATCAACTTTAGATCTTTGTTACCTGTTATCATGCTTAACGCCAAAAAAAATATTTTACGTACGTATTAGTAGAAATTGTGATATTCATATCTTCCGAATATAACTTCCATATTCACTAGTAGAATCAGGTCAAGAGGGTCGGGTCTGCTGACCTTAGGCCATCGGACTTTGTTAGGTTTGTTTTTTTTTTAAAGTAAGTTATTTAAAAAAAAAAAAAACTAATTAGACATGTTGAGGTATAATTTTAGAAATTCAAATAATTTCACTACTTTTCCTATTGTTACATAATATTATCATATTGCATAATATTGAATATATACAATGTTTAACTATTCAAGTATTCAACTTTTATATTTTGTCAATGGTTTTTAGGAGTAGTGTTGGGAGATGCTTGGATATCGCCGGAAGACTATGTGGTGATGACAACATTTACTTTCTTAAGAAAACAGCTTCCGTTAAATATATATATATTTTGTTAACATATTAACATTTCTTTTATTAAATATAATAATAATAATTTTATAATTATATGACGGAACTTACTATTTTATATATTATCTCAAGAATGAACGAGTCTACTGTAGTTAACTAGTTATATTTTTTTATATTGATTAATTAATTAGTATTATACTTGTTATTTAGGAATCATGGGGTCCCCTTCTCAAAGATGTCTCAAGGCTTGACAACAATGGTTTGAAGAAGTATAATAGGTTTGTATTTTGATATTATTAATTACATTAGCTTATACACATGACGGAATTATAATCTGTTGCATATCACGCGAGACATATATAAATGATAAAATATTAATAATTAAGAAATACTCTTTGGAGAATATTGAAATATCATTGAATGCATTTAAAGGTTAAAATAGAATTCTTTCATGGGATATGTTAACCATCCATAGCTAAGAAATCAAATGTTACAACTACAAATTTACTTTAGTGTGAGATTGAGTTTGCATCCAACGTTATTTACTTTATTGTGGTTTTAGTTAATTTTGTTTAAGTGGCTTTTTTTATAAATAGCTTAGTCGATGAAATTAAGGAGCAAGTCGCTTATGGTCATTTTGAAGATGCAATTCGTATATTAAACAACTTAGAAACGGGACTCCAGACAGATACCAATCATGTGGTAAGTTTTTTTTTTTTTTTTTTTTTTTTTTTTTTTTTAACCAAATTATAAAATGTAAATAAGTGATGAATTTTATAAAACCTTGTTCTGTTCTGCTTGTGTAATGAAGCTATTGATGAACTTATAGAATTTCTATAACTTTCTGTTGGACGACGATTCTGCTTCATCGACGGAAAGTATGCCCTTGCAAGAAAACCCTTCTGGCGATCTTGAAAGCTTGATGAATGGTGCCATTAGAAGCAAGCTACAAATTATTCCAGATAATGTGAAGTAAGTTGTTATTATTATTATTGTTATAAAAAAAATTGAAACTAAAGGAAATATAAATTTGTATTTTCAGGTGGAAAATGCAGTCTCCTCCTGTTTTTAAGCATATGCGAGGTGATTTTATGAGACCAAGAATTAATGAGGTAAATATCTTTTTTTTTTTCAATAGATTTTTTTTTTTAAATCACAAATAATGATGATTCATTTTGGACAAAGAAAATTACATTAAGATAACGGGCAGGCGGGCAACAAGCTGCGCCGTTAATCCTTTCTGAATAGCAAATCCTAATCTACTAAAAACGTAACTCTGCCCACCGAAGCCGAGACACTTGTGCCAATGAGCCAAAGGTATCAAAAGCCAATGGTACAAAAACGTGTTGGTTCTCCTCGCAGGCTTTAGCATGTTTTTCTACCTTCTTTGCCTCTGCTTTCCGCACCGCTTGCCCTGCTACGAGGCCACTATCAGTGGCGAAGCTTGACCCGAAGGTTCGGGGGGTCGGAAGTCGCCGGAGGGTCGGAAGTCACTAGTTTCGGGGGGTCGAAAACCAGTTTCGGGGGGTCGAAACCCTATATTTCCAAAATTTTCTATACGAATACTATATAGTCGGAACTTCTGCACGAAAATTCAGGGGTTCGGCCGCCCCCACCGCCCAATAAAGCTTCGCCAGTGGCCACTATCTCTTAACCCAACTAGGGGAGATACACCTGTCAGGTCAACACAAGCATGCTCCCTCCTAGCCCATCCAAAGACTAAGGAGATTTTGATCACGGAATACATAAACTATAAATTTTTCTATTTCTTTGTAATACGTATTTAGGTTGATGAGCTCTTGAAGGAAGGTGTCGATGTGACCGTATACAATGGGCAAGTAAGATTCTATATTTAACAATTAACAATATTTGTAAATTGAATATTATTATTTTTTAAATATGTTTAGATTTAGATGATTAATTGTATTGGTATACAAAAAAATACTAACTTGAAATTTGGATCACTGATTGTAGCTTGATGTTATATGTGCAACCAAAGGGACAGAAGCATGGGTTGAGAAGCTCAAGTATACCATGCATCTCTTTCTATACAACTTCTTAACCATTTTCCCCGTTAATATTCGTTATTAAAATTATTAATAACTAAGAAATTAATTAACATAATTCTTAGATCAATTTGGTTTTTCAAATATATATACGAACATGATATACAAAAAACTAAAACTTAACATAATTTTTACTTATGTATTTTTGTTTTATGCTAGATGGGAAGGCTTAGAAACATTTCTTAGTACGGACAGGACCCCAATATATTGTGAAGGCGAAAAAGTTACAAAAGGATTTACAAAATCTTATAAAAATCTACACTTTTATTGGATCCTCGAAGCTGGCCACATGGTGAGTATCAAAATCCACCGTTCAATTAGTTTCGAATTGCTTATTAGTGAATTTTGTAAAATTTAACCAAAAGAAGAACAATTCAAGCAAGTAACAAGTCAACTTATGGCTAAAGTCACCTTAAATATATTCAATAAAAAATGATGTCATATGTCACGAACTAGCTAGTATATATTGACTGACCGGAATAATCTGTATGTTTGCAGGTCCCTGAAGACCAACCCTGTGTAGCATTCAATATGGTGGGTAACATCACCAATCCCTCATGACCAGCCACCTTCTAAACATATATACAATACAACAAAGATATATCACATAAATAATTAGTGAACAAAACCAAAGCTAAAGTTTGTTGAATTTTATGATTTCCTATCTTGAAGATTATAATTGTTATTATCATCTTACTAGTTATTACTAATTTATTCTAAATTTGATGTTGTTTTAATATTATAATTAAGGGTATTTTTTTTTGAACGGTCAACGAATCAATTCCGAGCACTCTCGGGCACCCTTTTGGCGAATCAGGTATTCGAGAGTACCTGGGCCACCAATTGTCACCAATTCCCGGGAAAACCCGACCACTCACCCGCCCGAAGGCACGACGGTGAAATAGTCGGTAAAACCGGTCGGGATCAGGACTCGAACCCAAGCCAATGGTCGGGTCATCCCTCATTTCCCATCCACCAATGTCCCCAAATGTAGCTAGTGGGAATTGAACCCAAACCTCCCATGAGAAACTTTAGGCCCTCAACCAACTAGGCTACAAGTGTTGGATTGATAGTTGACCCGATATGAAGCTGAAAAATTGACACGAACCTGAACACGACATGAACCAAAAATCACATCACTCAAAACGCAATAAACATATTTACTGGTTGATACGAACATGAGCAATTTAACCCGAGTTTTTTTTAATGTTTTGCACATTAATAAATACACTAAAATTATAAAATTGACAACAACAAAAATACAATGTGTATAAAACAACTCGATGAATTACATTTTCGGTTTATGTAGTTTGTGTCAAATTATGGATTCGACCCGTGTGTCAAATTTTTTATAAGTGTTTGTTAAAGTTAGATGAAATGACTCTTTTATCATTTAGAAATTAAAGTTTGACCTTTTTAAATCATAAACAATGTTTTTGTCAAGTTTAAAAGAAGTATATAAATTAAAAGCCCTAGAAGGAGCCATTGTTATGGCCTTAAGTAGTTGGCATGTTAAATATTGTGTGAAGAGAAAAAGTTCTAAGAAACTCAACACACATATGATTCGAGGTAAGTAATTCAAACGATGATACCAAGAAAAATGGTATAGCTAGGGTTGTTAGGGCACACTCCATTGAAGTAGCAAGGGCGTCAGATTACAAAATTGAAGGAAGTAAATGTCGTTCTTGAGATATTGTTTGATGAGTTTGGAATTTACTTATTAGCGAATGTGTAGTAGTTGGTGGAAGCGAGAAGTGGGTTCTGTCAGGCGTGACGTTTTGAGCTTTTGGTCTTGTGGGTTCGGGATGAGCAGGTAGTAGTTGTTACATGCACACAGGGGCGAAGTATTGTTGGGGCCAGGGGTGGCCATGGCCCCCCTGTTTTTTTGTGCAGTAGTGGAAATTTGCGATTTTCATAGGTAAATTGGGTCCGGATTGAGTCCAGCCCCCACCGATTCCGAAACCAAGCTTCGCCACTGCATGCACAGTTTCTTTTTGTATCGTTTTCATAGGTTTTTGTTTGACTAGCTAGTTCCTTTACATGTGTCGTTAGTTAGTATGGTTTCGGGTTGTTCATAGATTTGTTTTCCTTCTTGTAATAGTTATGTTTCATCCCGGCTAGTTGCTTTCGGGTCAACCCACTCCGCTTATTTTGTCACATATACTTTACACATGATGTTGGTAGTTACAATACTTTGGATTTTAGATTAACCAGATTTATTTGGTTTGACAAGTTTAGTTTTCCCTCTTCTTATCAAAGGCATATCATAAACATTCAATTAACAGTAAAAACATATATATATTAAGCTATGTACCAAGTCAAAAACATCATATTTCTTTTTAGTACATAGCTGATGACTAACATGAGTTTTAATGAGAAACACAATTCGATCACGCAAACAAAGTAGAGTATGCTAATTGGTTTGGTTTTATGTTGCACTTAGAGCAATACAAAAAGAACTATAAGTTGATGGTGTTCCAACGAACCTCAGTTCCAGAAGCCTTCAATAGTTACTGTTTGGTTAATAAATAGTTAAGTTTTGTGGGT
The DNA here is from genome assembly GCA_030844895.1 of Ambrosia x helenae. Lineage (NCBI taxonomy): Eukaryota > Viridiplantae > Streptophyta > Magnoliopsida > Asterales > Asteraceae > Ambrosia > Ambrosia x helenae. The sequence continues at coordinate 3,086,080 of CM061228.1, forward strand.
TCCATTGTGTCATGCCATTCCCAATTGGGCTATATCTAAAATCATGTAATTTTTTTTGGGTTAGATAGCTCTAGTTATATTTGGAGATGCGATTGCATTGCTTCCAATTTCCAAATGTCTCTTGTTTGATACAAAAGCGTGTACTTTTTTTTTTTTTGAACGGCTAAATCTTTCTCTCCTTTAAATACACTCATTTTTTCTTCTTATAAGGCCTGAACTCTTAATGTCTCATTTAAAACACCAACACCTTTACCATCACACCACAAAGTGTGAGGCTTTCACACATTTGTTCATTTTGGGAACTTGGAAAGTCAATATTTATTTTTGTACAATTGAAAAAAAAAAGTAATATCTTTATATTGGGAATTTTCTCAAATTAAATTGGCTTTTTTTAAAAAAAAAAAAAAAAAAAAAAAAAAAAAAAAAACCAAACTAGAAGTGGACGCTATTTTTGGGAATTTTCTCAAATGACCTTGAGCGTCTCAAGCATGTTTTAGGCGCATCTGGACGCTATTTTTATAACCAACTCAACACTATAAGCAACAACATGAGACTTATATAGTCACGCGACTTAGACCATTAGGTGTGGGGGGCGGCATAGGGGCAACATCACCATGCCGGGCCTCGCTACACCGCCCCCTAGGGGCGGCATGGGCAATGGCGGCATCCTCTTGCCGTTGATGCCGGGGCTGGTTATTGGTTTTTAATTGATTTTTTTATTATTTTTAATAATTCTGACTAATGAGGAGCCCGTCATCATGGTGCACACCACCCCCTTGGAGGCCCATCATCAAGATGCCTCTCATCCCACTCCTACGTGGCGGGCCATCATCAAGATGCCTCTCCTCTCCACACCTAATGGTCTTAGTACATTTAGGTAGCATAGTTTCATTGCCACCCCTCAAAATTTTTGGTAATTGCAACTTCAGTCCCTCACATTTATCTTTTAAGTTTTAGCATATGACAACTTCAGTCCTTCACATTTACTTTCTAAGTTTTAGCATATGACAACTTCAATCCCTTACATTTATTTTCTAAGTTTTAGCATATGACAACTTCAGTCCCTCACATTTAATAAATTGCAACTTCAGTCCCCCTACATTTATTTTGTTTATTATCGGTTGCACCAGCCAATACGGTTCAATCCGTCACGCGCCGCCGCAACGCGCCTCAGGTCAATGTCATCCAACTCACTACCGTTGTCCTATGGTTGTCAGACACTGTTTCGTCACCGGGTTTACCGTATAGCCGGTTACTGTTCGCGTTTACGGTTTTCGGTTGTTTGAGCATGTTTTCTTGGTTTCCCACACCACGACATCGGTGGTAGCGCCACGTCAGCAAGTCGATCAAATATAATACGTTTCCGTTTCACAATATAATGTCGGTTTAATGTACGTTTCTATGCCGCTCCAACGCGCGGCGGGTAATCGGTTGATTATTTGCTACCTGTTCGACACATTGTGACGCCCCCGCAAACCGCGGCGTCGGGTAAAAAACGCACAGCATATCCGTCGTGCGCCGCCGCAACGCACGACGCCGGTAAATACTACTTTAAATTTAATCGCTAAGTTGAAAGTATTGTGGCGAATCTATAATCTATAAATAAATTTATGATAAAGAGTATACAATAACTTGTAGCAAGCCTCGACCCCGGCGCTAAGTGAGTATTCTAATCTAATGAGGAATCAAGCTTAGGAGGGACGAGACGCTATCAGAATTGGGCACGGGTACCCCTTTACCAGCACGGTAACACCACCGCCACATGTGCTGGTAGGGTTCTCGTGAACCGTTTTCTGGTTGTTGTTACCGTGCTGGTACAAAGAAACGGTCTTTTTCTTGACCAATGATAATATGCCACGTTTTACCTTCACCTTTGACCGTGATATTTTGACCGTGTTATATTTTTGACCGTTTACATTTTGACATTGGTTTATGTTTTACCCCTATACAAATCATACTTTCACATAACATAAACACGGTGAACTTTCATTAAAAATTTAAACACCATTACAAAATAAACATTAAACAACCGTAAACATTAAATATTAATTATATCTCACAACAATCGCCATGACGCAAAATGGGTGAAGTTAGTCATTTGTTCACGGTAGTAGTCGCCACGAGTGAGTTGAATTGCAATGTCTTCTTGAACATTAGGGTGCCTCTTCATCGTGGCTTCATAAAGGACGTTCCAACGGAGGCACCTGGACAAGAGAAGAAACCACCTACGAACGATCGAAACCTTGGAGCGGTCATTTGTGCCGGTTAAATTATTGAATATCCCCGACACCCGGTGCCAAAACGAAATTGGGGTATCGACTTCATGAACCCATGTGTTTCTCACTACGAGGTAGGCCCTCGTTAACGCGATATCCTCATTTGCATTCCACGGGACCATTTTTACGAAACGAATAAAGTATAACCGGGTTATTGTGTGATTTTTGTTGTGTTGGATTAAGGTATTTTTATAGACCAAACCGTAACGGTACAAATTCCAAATGGTTGCAACGGTTTAAATGTAACGGTAACAAAATTAATTACCGTCTGACTGTACAACGGTTAGTTTTCTCAAATTTAAATGAAATATAATGAAATAATCAGTAGAGTGCTGCCTACAAAAAAATGTTTCAGTAAAGTAAATCAGTAAAGTGATGTAGCATTGCATGATTGGTTAAAATCAGTGAAATAAAACTAAACGTTAAAGCCCCTTATACCCTTATGAGGCATGATTAATGCTTTACAGATGCATCTTTTGAGAATAAACATTGCCTAAAGAACCGTGACATAAGTGTCGGTATGCTCGTCATACAAAATACACACATGTATATAATAATATAATAATTGTTAACCTTATGCATTTGCAAATATAGTACACTTTGATCTAATATTCTTTCACGTTAGACAATACTATTAGAAAGTGACTCGTTTGTTATAGTTATATAGGTTTTCCTATTTTACACATTGCCAATGTAAAATTATCCGATTTGTTATTATGTTGTAGATGTTTACATTCTATTTCATAACTAAGAAATAAGAATCTATAACTTATAATAAAAGAATTGAATATTGATGAGGTACCATTTAATAGAGGCCTCAACCCTCCTTTGAATTTGTCACGTAGCATGTTGAGGTGAGAGTTTTTAATTTATTTTTTTATTTTGTTTTCATCCATTCTATTACACTTATCTAACCCTAATATCTTTAAGAATTTAAAAACAAATTTAGATTTTTCTCTCTAATGTTTCCTTCCATCATTTTTAAACGTTAATATCTTTTATATACGAGATTTTTTAGAGAAAAAAAATACACCAAATTAACGAGCGTTTTATTATCTTTCCAACGAGTACCATAGTGCTATATAAAAAACGGAGAAAAAAAAAGTACTATTTTTTATGGGGTTTCGTTCATACAGGAAAAAAACTCAAAGTGTTCGTTATTCATTAATCATGTTTTTTCTTTTAAACCAGGTTCTTATATACAACGTTGAAATTTAGCCCAATCGCCATGCTATCATTGGAATTTTACTCTTCTAAAGATAGATAGGTATACTTCATCAATAGAAACTAGGAGAAAGAATCGCGCAACACTGCAACACATGGTGTCACCTTATAGCAAGGTTATTTTTTTTATTTATTTAAGAGTAAAGTCCTTTTTGAGTCCCTGTGGTTTGGTCGTTTTAACTACTTGAGTCCAGAATTCAAACTTGTCTCAATCTGAGTCCTACTGGTTTCTAATTTTAACCACCTGAGTCCAAAATACTAACTCTGTTAGATTTTCTCAGTTAGATTTTTATAAAATTACCAAAATACCCTCACCATTAAAAACAAATATATACAGCTCACTTTGTCTCTCTCTCCACACACACAAACCTGCACTCACTGATCTCTTCCCTAACCCTACCCCAACCGGCAGCCCCACTGCACCTCCACCACTGCCTCACCACCCGCCTCACCGCCACCACCCACCCCCACTGCACCTCCACCTCCGAGCCACCCTCACCTCAACACCACTGCCACCTTCAATCGAACCCTCAATCGAACCATATTCGAACCCCAACCCAGACCCAGACCCTTCAATCGAACCCAGATCTGTATTATTGAACCAAATCGCTGTCACTGTCCCCTGAACATATATATATAACCAGCTTCTAGATCTTCAATCGAACCCTCTGAGGTCGCTGTCACTGTCCCCTGAACATATATATGTAACCATATTCGAACCCCAACCCAGACCCAGACCCTTCAATCGAACCCAGATCTGTATTATTGAACCAAATCGGAGACGCGTCGTCAGATGGTGGTCGGGGTGGCGTTTCCGTCGTGATTCTGTCAGGAACCACCGTAGGCCACCTTAGTTAGTGGTGGTCGGGACTGCCTCCTGCCATTGTCTTTCTCTTCCTAAAATCCTTGAGGGGTGATGTGGGTGGTGCGTAGGGGTTGAGGATGGTGGTGGGTAGGGGTTGAGGATGGTGTTGCCGCCGTGAATGGTGGCCGGAGCCCTGATTAGTGATGGTGATGTGACAATGGTGGGTACTGGGTAGGGGTTGAGGATGGTGGTGGCTGTATGGTGGTGTAGTGGTGATGGTGAGGTGGTGTGGAGAGAGAGAGAGAGAGAAAGATAGAGAGAGTGAGAGAGAGAGATGTGTGTGTTGTGTTCAAATATATATATATATATATAATAATAATAATAATAATAAAATACTCTAATAATAATAGTAAATAATAATAATAAAATTGTAAATTTATTTTTAATGGTAAGGGTGTTTTGGTAATTTCATAACAATCTAACTGAGAAAATCTAACAGAGTTTGTTTTTTGGACTCAAGAAGTTAAGATTAAAAACCATTAGGACTCAGATTGAGACAAGTTTGAATTCTGGACTCAAGTAGTTAAAACGACTAAACCACAGTGTGACAACTCGGGTAAATCTCTCTTTTGGTTTCTACTTTTTGCTTGTTTCCTTCGTTACTTCTTTTGTTCTTTCTGTACTTGTACAAATTTTCGGGACGAAAATTCTTTTAACGTGGGGATGATGTGACACCTGGCAAATTCGGGTTAACAATGTTATCTAGATGAAAGTCTACCTTAGCGAGTCACGCGTATATCGTACTTAACTGGGTTAGTTAAGTCGGGTTATGGTTCGGGAACTATTAGTTAGTCTAGAAGATCATTGGATGTTGGTCTAGAGGTTCGTTAGATGTCGGTCCTTAACCAAGTGTACAAACGATGACGATTTGTAGGATCGTCAGGGCTTACGGAACGTACGAGTCTCGAGTCCCGGGAATTGGTGAACGAGTGTGAATATGTGTATTTACTTGTGTTATGTGTTTACAATCATTATATGACTTGTCGGTACATTAATATGTGTTAACATATGTTAAAACGGGGTTCATGTGGTGTGACTGGGAATCATGTGGTATGACTGGGAATCATGTGGTGTGACTGGGGTTCATATGGTGTGACTGGGATTCATATGGTGCGACTGGGGCTAATCGCATGAACTGTTCATGCGATTAGGCCCAATCGCGTTACTGTTCACGCGATTAGGATTCCTAATCGCGTATAAACCTGCACAATCGCATGGAACGGGCTGGACGACTAGAAACGCCTATAAATAGAACACTTAACCTCCTAAACTCCCTAATATCAACCTAGTCGTCCCATAACCGCCCCACATACCTAAACAACCTCTGGAAGGCGATTTTGATCAAAAACACAAGGTTTCAAGGTCTAACCATCAATCTTTTACAATTCTAAGGTTTGATTCTTATCCATAACACTTTGTAAATGTTTTTAATCAATCCCTAATGGTCCAGACCTGTTCATAAACAAAAAGGCTTTCTGAAAATCGTCAATAAAGGTTGTTAATCGGATTATAACTAATTAACATGCGTTATGGGTATGTATGATTAGAAAGATAGGATTTTTATGGATCTTGATGATGTTTTGATGTGTTATCATGCTAGGTCAGAGGTAACATTGTTAGTATGATGATAGGAACCTCAGTAATCGGATAATAGGGTTATGCTTACATGCGTTAATTGATGTTGCATGCTATGTGTATAGTGCTTGGATTGATTTGGTTGCATGCGGGACTGATAATACGAGGTTGAACGAAGGGTTTTGGGTTAAACATGTTTAGGATAGTGTTTGGGATGATATTGGGTAGTTACACACGTTCTGGATCTGATCTGGGGTGTTAAACGCGCGAAAAACCGGAACAGCATGGTTACAGGCGATTAGCAAGGCTAATCGCCTATAATTCATGAGATTGGGGAGCCAATCGCATATAATGTCACGTGATTAGCCCCAATCGCATATAATGTCACGTGATTAGCCCCAATCGCATATAATGTCACGTGATTAGCCCCAATCGCATATAATGTCACGTGATTAGCCCCAATCGCATATAATGTCACGTGATTAGCCCCAATCGCATATAATGTCACGTGATTAGCCCCAATCGCATATAATGTCACGTGATTAGCCCTAATTGCATGTAAGTTCACGTGATTAGCCCTAATTGCATGTAAGTTCACGTGATTAGCCCTAATTGCTAATAATAACATATGGTATAGCCCCAATCGCCTATAATAGAGGCGATTAGGATTCCTAATTGCTAGTTGACCAACCTAAATGCTAGTTGACTTTTCCTAATCACGTGTACTGCTGCTGTAAGTATAAATTAGCATTCCGAGACCCGATTTCACATATAGAAACATGCTAGGAACCCAGTAACATGTCTAATAACTTGGTAACATATATTTGGATGTAATTCGGTGATACGTGAACTATGTGCTATAACTTGTTGAGTGTGTTAACGTATGTTAAGTGTAGATGCGTTAATGTATGTTTTGGAGCGTAAACATAACACGGGAGTCTCGGGTCACCAATGGGATGTCGAGTCTTGTCAATTGGGTCAGTTAAACAGTCACGGTGTTTTCAAACGAACTTGGTTATGGTCTGGACATCTAGGGACTAGTTAACCTGCGGGTTATTAGTCTAAGTACTTGTAACTGTCATATGTTAGGTCGCCACTGTACGGGACTAACATAGCAGCTGATTTTACTCGGGATTAGGAGTAAAGGAACTTAAGGTGAGTTTACGGCCCCTCTTTTAAACTGGTTTTATACTTTCGGGGGAGAAAACATGTGTTAAAACTGTTTGGTAAATTCTGTCATACTATGGGTTCTAACGTATACTACACGATCTTTGGAAGTCCCGGGGGAACCATGAATGTGCGGGTTTGCACAACGGGGAAATGTGAATAGCGCTATTGGGAATGACCAACCCCGCTCGTCGGCTTGGAGGGCCGGGCGAGTGCATATTGTCTCAAACAGGAACAACAGGAACATTTGGAACTATTCGGGCACAAAACTGGTATACGTGTTAGTAATGGTTTTCCAATCGTGGTAGTAACAAAACGTACGCCTAGCTAGCGTATACTGGTTTTCTATTTATTATAGTATGGACAGGTGGACTTGGTACTTGAACTGCAAACCTGTAAACTCACCAGCATTTTTGTGCTGACGTAAACTTTTACATGTTTTCTCAGGTCGCTAAGGTAGCACAGGGGAACTAGGGCGCACGCGTCTGCACGGCGTCTAGATAGAGTTGCATGATTTCACAAAACATTGAACTTGGTTTATTTATGTTGAACATTATTTTGAATAAGCTTCCGCTGTAAACGGGATTTTAAGACTATGTTTTGGTATGGCATTACTTACATTTAGACTTGTTTATTGTGATCGTTGGTTTGGATCCTGGTTTGTCATGCGCCTCGCGGTAAAACTCCGCAAGTGGATTTTGAGGGTGTGACAGATTGGTATCAGAGCCAATGGTTATAGTGAACTAGGACTGCATGTAGAGTCTAGTCTATAGCCGAGTCGCACACACTAGACGATCACATGGTACTAAACGTTATAGTGGTTTACGTATGGTCTTGTCGGGGTGTCTCTAAATCGTTGGTCTTTCTGCGTTACATCATCCGTTCTATTATAGGTTGGGTTACTTGTTTCCTAGGCGGTGTAGTCTATTGGGGTAACTCGTGTGCTCTTGAGATTTGTCCAAGGCTCGGACATCTCCCCTGTCGCACTCCAATAGAAACACTTGTCATGAACTACCGTAGTATTACGGTGTGTAGCTAAGGGTCTATGTTCGGTGATTTGATCTTTGAACTAGGAGAACACTTGGAGGACCATGTAGAGCGTTTTATCATTTTGGGTGCACACAAAATCATAAAACGAAATGCATGGAAGCACTAGTGAGCTCTGAGTTTGAAGGGATAGTCCTGGATTGGATCTGGCTTTAATCTTGTGAACATTTGTGGTTATCTTTAACTGCGAAACTAAATTTTCTCGTTCTTTCTGCCAGAATCATGTCTGGAGTGCGTGGAGGACGAGGAGGTGGACGTGGTGGTGGACGCGGTGGTGGTCGTGGTGGTGCTGGTGGTCGTGGTGGAGGTATTAACCTGTCACAGGCTGATCTGAACAACTTGCTCCAGGCTGCCTTTCAGTTAGGGCACAACGGTGGTGGTAAGTTGTTTTATCCATTTTCTTTGCCTCATTGGTGAGTCTTGTGTACGTTATTCGTGATTTCTCATACGTTTCATTTCAGGTGGTCCTGTTGACCCACCCCCACCCATGTGCACCTATAAGATGTTCCGGGACTGCAAACCCCAGGAATTCTCTGGCACCGAGGGTGCGGTCAGTTTGCTTAGGTGGTTAGAGAAAGTGGAGTCGGTATTCTTGATGTGTAACTGTCTCCCAGAAGATCGGGTGAAGTATTCGGCTGCGTTATTTCAAGACGTGGCATTGACTTGGTGGAATGGTATTACCCAGAACATGGGGATTGGGGAGGCATATGCTATGCCGTGGGAGAACTTTGTGCAGTTGCTGAAGCGGGAGTATTGCCCGAGAGAAGAGGTACAGAAGCTGGAGCATGAGGTGTGGAACCTCAAGATGACTGGGTCTGAAATAGAGAAGTATACTGTGAGGAGGAATGAGTTGGCAGTGCTATGTCCCGACTTGCATGTGCCGGAGTATCGTAAGATTGAACATTATGTCTCAGGGTTGGTGCCGGAAATCGCAGGGTTAGTGGCTGCTGGGAATCATCCTACTTATGCGGAGGTAGTTCGATCTGCACATAGGATGACTAATTTAAAGGTGAATGAGGGGATTTTGCCGGCGAAGGGTTCGACTGCTAAGGCTCCAGAGAACAATAAGCGCAAGTGGGAAAACGACGGGAAGGGATCTGGGTCTACGCAGCAGGGAAAGAAGTTTGATAATGGGGGTTCATCGTCTTCGGGTAATAAGCAAGGTGGTTATGCGGGAAAACTGCCCAAGTGCAACAAGTGTGGACGCCATCACCAAGGGAACTGCGACAGTAACCGTTGCCACCGCTGCCAGCGAACAGGCCACTATGCTAAAGACTGTCGGGTTACACTTCCATCAACTCAGGCTCCGACCAACAGTTCTGCTCCGACTACTCAGGGTACTACGGGGAAACAGGGGTGCTACAACTGCGGTGACACTGGGCATTACAAGAAGGATTGCCCAAAACTGAAACAGGGTGGAAACAACGGGAATGGGAACAACGGGGGCGGCGGCAGAAATGCACGTGCCTTCGTAATTGGAGCTGCTGAGGCTAGGCAAGACCCTGATACAGTCACCGGTACGTTTCTTCTCAATAATCATTCTGTTAGCGTGTTATTTGATTCTGGTGCCGACAAGAGTTTTGTATCCATGGACGTTAGTCGACTGCTAGATGTAGTACCTGTACCATTAGAGACCAAGTATATTATTGAGTTGGCTGACGGGAAAACGATTGAAGCTACTAGTGTCCTTCGGGAGTGTCAGTTAGAATTGTCGGGTATAACGTTTCCCATCGATCTTATGCCGGTACCATTGGGTAGTTTTGACGTTGTAGTAGGGATGGATTGGTTATCTTTGTATCGCGCGGAGATCGTCTGTTACGATAAGGTTATTCGGATTCCTCTCCCTGATGGAGAATTTCTTTCTGTGTACGGTATCAAGGGTGGTGTATCGCTAAACATCATCTCTAGCATGAAAGCCCTTAAGTGTCTTCGAAAGGGTTATCCAGCCATTTTGGCACTCTTATCTGTTTCCTCCAGTGATGAGAAGAGGATTGACGACATTCCGGTGGTACGCGAATTTCTTGATGTTTTTCCCGATGATTTATCTGGTCTTCCTCCTCATCGTCAAGTCGAGTTCGGTATTGAGCTCGTACCAGGGGCTGCTCCTATTGCTCGGGCCCCCTACCGTCTTGCACCTCCCGAGATGCAGGAATTATCTAGCCAGTTACAGGAACTCTTGGACAAGGGTTTCATCCGACCAAGTTCTTCCCCTTGGGGAGCCCCGATTTTATTTGTCAAGAAGAAGGATGGGAGTTTCCGATTATGTGTAGACTACAGAGAGCTGAACAAGTTGACCGTCAAGAACCGTTATCCTCTTCCACGTATCGATGATCTATTCGACCAGCTTCAGGGTTCTAGTTATTATTCCAAGATCGATTTGAGGTCCGGTTATCACCAGCTGCGCGTCAGGGAGGCTGACGTTGCAAAGACTGCTTTTCGAACACGTTATGGCCATTTTGAATTCTTGGTCATGCCTTTCGGTCTCACGAACGCACCGCGGTTTTCATGGACTTGATGAACCGCGTCTGTAAACCGTATCTGGACAAGTTTGTCATTGTGTTTATTGATGACATTCTGATCTACTCCAAGAACGAGACCGAACACGGGGAACATCTGCGATTAGTTTTGGAACTCTTGCGAAGGGAACAACTTTACGCCAAGTTCTCAAAGTGTGACTTTTGGTTACGCGAAGTCCAATTTCTAGGACATGTGGTTAATGAACTAGGGATTCATGTCGATCCTGCTAAAATCGAAGCGATCAAGGACTGGGGAGCACCTAAGACGCCAACTGAGGTGCGGCAATTCCTAGGCCTTGCGGGCTATTACCGTCGTTTCATTCAGGGGTTCTCGAAGATTGCTCAACCCCTCACCACTCTCACTCAGAAGGATAGGAAGTTCGACTGGGGTGAATCACAAGAGTCCGCGTTTGAGGAACTAAAGTCTAAACTGTGTTCTGCTCCTATTCTGTCTTTACCTGAGGGTCCTGATGATTTTGTCGTTTACTGTGATGCTTCCATTCATGGACTCGGTTGCGTGTTGATGCAACGCGAGAAAGTGATTGCGTATGCTTCTCGTCAACTTAAGGTGCACGAGAAGAACTATACAACTCATGACTTGGAGTTGGGTGCTGTGGTATTCGCGTTGAAAATTTGGAGACATTACTTGTACGGTACCAAATGCACCATCTACACCGATCACAAGAGTCTCCAACACATTTTCGACCAACAACACTTGAACATACGGCAGCGTCGCTGGATTGAACTTTTGAACGATTATGATTGTGCTATTAAGTACCATCCTGGCAAGGCGAATGTTGTAGCAGACGCCTTGAGCAGGAAGGAATCCTCTAAACCTCGTCGCGTTCGGGCGTTGCAGCTCACTATCCATTCGTCGCTACCTGACCAAATCCGTTCTGCCCAATTGGAAGCTTTGAAGGAGGAAAACCTTAAAGCTGAAACTATGCACGGTGCCGACAAGCACCTAGAGCGAAGGCCTGATGGCCTGCACTATTTCGCAGAACGCATATGGGTTCCTTTATTCGGGGGACTACGGGAGCTTGTTCTTGATGAGGCTCATAAGTCCCGGTATTCTATTCATCCTGGATCGGATAAGATGTACCAAGATCTGAAGGTACTTTACTGGTGGCCAAACATGAGGTCGGACATAGCCTCATACGTGAGCAAATGCTTGACCTGTGCTAAGGTCAAGGTGGAATACCAGAAACCGTCGGGTCTCCTGCAACAACCTGAAATTCCGGAATGGAAATGGGAACGGATTACTATGGATTTTGTCACACAACTTCCTAAGTCACCAAGCGGGAACGACAAGATATGGGTGATTGTCGATCGGTTAACGAAATCAGCCCATTTTCTTGCTATTAAGGAGACCGACACTATGGATCGTTTGGCTCGTCTCTACTTGAAAGAAGTTGTTTCCAAGCACGGGGTACCTGTTTCTATTATCTCGGATCGTGACTCCCATTTTACGTCTCACTTCTGGAAGTCTTTGCACAAGGCTTTGGGTACCCAACTAGACATGAGTACGGCTTACCATCCACAGACTGACGGGCAGAGTGAGCGTACGATTCAAACTTTAGAAGACATGCTGCGGGCATGTGTGATCGATTTTGGCAAGGGTTGGGAAGCTCATCTGCCGTTGGTAGAGTTCTCGTACAACAACAGTTATCACACGAGCATCAAGGCTGCTCCGTTCGAGGCACTGTACGGACGGAAATGCCGCTCTCCTCTTTGTTGGGCTGAGGTGGGTGAGAGTCAACTCACTGGGCCCGAACTAGTGTACGAAACTTCGGAAAAGATCGTGCAGATTCGTAATCGGTTGGCGGCGGCACGGGACCGGCAAAAGAGTTATGCCGATCAGCGTCGCAAACCACTGGAATTCCAAGTTAACGACAAAGTGCTTCTGAAGGTTTCTCCGTGGAAGGGCGTCATACGCTTCGGGAAGCGTGGCAAACTCAACCCACGGTATGTCGGACCATTTACGATCCTGGAACGGATTGGGCCGGTGGCATATCGTCTTGATTTACCGACGGAGCTCGGTAACGTACATAACGTTTTCCACGTGTCAAACTTGAAGAAGTGCCTTACTGACGAGTCTCTCATCGTTCCACTAGAAGAGATCAAGGTTGACGATCGTCTTCGGATTGTGGAAGAACCTGTGGAGATACTCGACTACAAGATTCGTAGCCTACGTCACAGTAAGATTCGTATCGTTAAGGTTCGGTGGAACTCGAACCGGGGACCGGAATATACGTGGGAACGGGAGGATCAGATGAAGTCTAAGTATCCTCATCTCTTTCCTAAGGAAGCGTTCGAGTCGAGGCATGTCTCTTCAGCAGCTGAATGAATCTCGGGTCGAGATTCCTTTTAACGTGGGGATGATGTGACAACTCGGGTAAATCTCTCTTTTGGTTTCTACTTTTTGCTTGTTTCCTTCGTTACTTCTTTTGTTCTTTCTGTACTTGTACAAATTTTCGGGACGAAAATTCTTTTAACGTGGGGATGATGTGACACCTGGCAAATTCGGGTTAACAATGTTATCTAGATGAAAGTCTACCTTAGCGAGTCACGCGTATATCGTACTTAACTGGGTTAGTTAAGTCGGGTTATGGTTCGGGAACTATTAGTTAGTCTAGAAGATCATTGGATGTTGGTCTAGAGGTTCGTTAGATGTCGGTCCTTAACCAAGTGTACAAACGATGACGATTTGTAGGATCGTCAGGGCTTACGGAACGTACGAGTCTCGAGTCCCGGGAATTGGTGAACGAGTGTGAATATGTGTATTTACTTGTGTTATGTGTTTACAATCATTATATGACTTGTCGGTACATTAATATGTGTTAACATATGTTAAAACGGGGTTCATGTGGTGTGACTGGGAATCATGTGGTATGACTGGGAATCATGTGGTGTGACTGGGGTTCATATGGTGTGACTGGGATTCATATGGTGCGACTGGGGCTAATCGCATGAACTGTTCATGCGATTAGGCCCAATCGCGTTACTGTTCACGCGATTAGGATTCCTAATCGCGTATAAACCTGCACAATCGCATGGAACGGGCTGGACGACTAGAAACGCCTATAAATAGAACACTTAACCTCCTAAACTCCCTAATATCAACCCTAGTCGTCCCATAACCGCCCCACATACCTAAACAACCTCTGGAAGGCGATTTTGATCAAAAACACAAGGTTTCAAGGTCTAACCATCAATCTTTTACAATTCTAAGGTTTGATTCTTATCCATAACACTTTGTAAATGTTTTTAATCAATCCCTAATGGTCCAGACCTGTTCATAAACAAAAAGGCTTTCTGAAAATCGTCAATAAAGGTTGTTAATCGGATTATAACTAATTAACATGCGTTATGGGTATGTATGATTAGAAAGATAGGATTTTTATGGATCTTGATGATGTTTTGATGTGTTATCATGCTAGGTCAGAGGTAACATTGTTAGTATGATGATAGGAACCTCAGTAATCGGATAATAGGGTTATGCTTACATGCGTTAATTGATGTTGCATGCTATGTGTATAGTGCTTGGATTGATTTGGTTGCATGCGGGACTGATAATACGAGGTTGAACGAAGGGTTTTGGGTTAAACATGTTTAGGATAGTGTTTGGGATGATATTGGGTAGTTACACACGTTCTGGATCTGATCTGGGGTGTTAAACGCGCGAAAAACCGGAACAGCATGGTTACAGGCGATTAGCAAGGCTAATCGCCTATAATTCATGAGATTGGGGAGCCAATCGCATATAATGTCACGTGATTAGCCCCAATCGCATATAATGTCACGTGATTAGCCCCAATCGCATATAATGTCACGTGATTAGCCCCAATCGCATATAATGTCACGTGATTAGCCCCAATCGCATATAATGTCACGTGATTAGCCCCAATCGCATATAATGTCACGTGATTAGCCCCAATCGCATATAATGTCACGTGATTAGCCCTAATTGCATGTAAGTTCACGTGATTAGCCCTAATTGCATGTAAGTTCACGTGATTAGCCCTAATTGCTAATAATAACATATGGTATAGCCCCAATCGCCTATAATAGAGGCGATTAGGATTCCTAATTGCTAGTTGACCAACCTAAATGCTAGTTGACTTTTCCTAATCACGTGTACTGCTGCTGTAAGTATAAATTAGCATTCCGAGACCCGATTTCACATATAGAAACATGCTAGGAACCCAGTAACATGTCTAATAACTTGGTAACATATATTTGGATGTAATTCGGTGATACGTGAACTATGTGCTATAACTTGTTGAGTGTGTTAACGTATGTTAAGTGTAGATGCGTTAATGTATGTTTTGGAGCGTAAACATAACACGGGAGTCTCGGGTCACCAATGGGATGTCGAGTCTTGTCAATTGGGTCAGTTAAACAGTCACGGTGTTTTCAAACGAACTTGGTTATGGTCTGGACATCTAGGGACTAGTTAACCTGCGGGTTATTAGTCTAAGTACTTGTAACTGTCATATGTTAGGTCGCCACTGTACGGGACTAACATAGCAGCTGATTTTACTCGGGATTAGGAGTAAAGGAACTTAAGGTGAGTTTACGGCCCCTCTTTTAAACTGGTTTTATACTTTCGGGGGAGAAAACATGTGTTAAAACTGTTTGGTAAATTCTGTCATACTATGGGTTCTAACGTATACTACACGATCTTTGGAAGTCCCGGGGGGAACCATGAATGTGCGGGTTTGCACAACGGGGAAATGTGAATAGCGCTATTGGGAATGACCAACCCCGCTCGTCGGCTTGGAGGGCCGGGCGAGTGCATATTGTCTCAAACAGGAACAACAGGAACATTTGGAACTATTCGGGCACAAAACTGGTATACGTGTTAGTAATGGTTTTCCAATCGTGGTAGTAACAAAACGTACGCCTAGCTAGCGTATACTGGTTTTCTATTTATTATAGTATGGACAGGTGGACTTGGTACTTGAACTGCAAACCTGTAAACTCACCAGCATTTTTGTGCTGACGTAAACTTTTACATGTTTTCTCAGGTCGCTAAGGTAGCACAGGGGAACTAGGGCGCACGCGTCTGCACGGCGTCTAGATAGAGTTGCATGATTTCACAAAACATTGAACTTGGTTTATTTATGTTGAACATTATTTTGAATAAGCTTCCGCTGTAAACGGGATTTTAAGACTATGTTTTGGTATGGCATTACTTACATTTAGACTTGTTTATTGTGATCGTTGGTTTGGATCCTGGTTTGTCATGCGCCTCGCGGTAAAACTCCGCAAGTGGATTTTGAGGGTGTGACACACAGGACTCAAAAAGGACTTTACTCTTTATTTAATATATGTGTGAATTTGTAAATATATATATACAACTGTTGTCTCTATTCAATAATTGACATAAAACAAATTTTATCCTCTAATTATTATATTTCTTCAAGTAACAACTTCCATTCAACGTTTTATATCGTTTTCCTAAAAAAAAGTCAAAAGAATATATCTATAAAAAACAATGGAGCTTAATTACTTGTTCATAGATTATCACAAAAGTAGGTGATTCGCATACAACAAAGCTATTCACAACATAACTAACACATGTCGCGTTGGTTGTTTGTTGTACAATATGCTATTCGACTATTATATATGATGTGTCCAATAACTCTTGTTGTATACAAATCATATTAGGTAATACTTACATATTGACCATTTAAAACAAGGTTACAAAAACAAACTCACCTTCCTAATTTCATTGATTATTGATCAAAGAACTCTCATCAACAATAACCGGTGTATGCCCAATGAACAATCCAACATGACCCATGAGTTTATCCTTCCTCGAAAACGTCGTGCCACACGAGCACCGCCATTTCACATCCCCACAGTGTTTCTCATGGGTTCGTAAATCCGAAAGCACGGAAAACTGCTTTTGTTGACACCTTTTGCATGAGTACATCTTCGGACAATGACTCCTTTTGTAGTGATTTTTCATGCAAATCATTGACTTCAATGGTTGAAATTTCGCGTGCTTACGGTTCCATCTACACCCTTCTTGTGGGCATGAATACTTTCGAGCCATTTTTGTCGATGAACCACCATTTGATGAAATGGGATTGGCTAGAGCCGCGCTAGACTTGTACTCGTCCCCATGTGCCCTCATGTGCATCCTAAGGTTCGCGTCACGCTTGAATCCTTTACCACATACTTGACAATAATGTGTGTATTTCGCGAGCAAATCAGCCGCGTCCATTTCTATTATGTCATAGCTTTTCGGAGACAATCTTTGTCCTAACGTTGACCCTGATGTTGATCCTGTTCCTTTGTGTGTATCTCTTTCGACATGAAACTGTTTTCGCTGATCAAAACCGCTATCTTTGTTTCTTGTGTTGCACGTTACACTACCAAAAGTATTCTCAACACGACCTCCACCACCTGGCCAGTCAAACATTATGTTTGACTGAGTCAAATGGTCTAACTCAAGCGTGTTGTCATGTTCACTGGCGGGGTTAACATGGTTAACCCCTGGACCAATGTTTTGGCAAGTGAACATGACATTAGACGCGATAACAATAATCTCTTGGAGTAAATTCGCAATGTTCTCCATGTTAACCGATGCCGAGTTAGAAACCATTGATTGAGTTTGTGATTGGGTAAAGAACATGGAGGCTGTGGAGTGAACATGTTGGGCTTTTTCTTTAAGGATGGAAAGGTTGAACATGATCATAGAGTCATTTGTTGTTTGGAGAGATGAAGCTAGAACATCCTCGTACGTGTTTGTGAAGCAATAGTTAGGTTCAGCAGCCATTTGGCCAGATCGAGATATGATCAAAGGTTGTTTTGTGAATGTTTTTGTTGGTGGGGTGTATGTAATAAAGTTTATATAAGTTTAAGTGTCAAATTGTTAAAAATATTGGATAGAGTTGAAAAGTGGAAGTCAACTTTTGAGCTTAGTTAAGGCCATCACCAATTGCAACCTTCCTCAGGTAACACCAGAAACACATACGTCATGATGTATTCTTATTTTTCAAAATTATTTTTCTTTGTTAAGATGTTGTAGAAAGTTTGGAATAAAAAATTGAGCTGGAATTAGAGCAAAATAGACAAATAATAGTTATTTACATATTTAATTCGAATTATTGGTTGGTGGATACATGTATTTCAAAAAATTGTTGTAGTGATGCTATATATGATATATACTTATTTATAATTTTTATTCGGTGGGCATTAGAAATAACATTATGTAATTGTTGTTTATAGCTCCGCTTGCAGTGTGCGCATATAATGTTGGACAAACAAACTGATTTTGGAGCGGATGATGTATTGTCAAACACACCTTATTATTGTGCTAGTTTTGTATATATTTTAGTGTTTAATTCATAGTTGTCAAAGCGTCTAGGCGTACTCAAGGCGCATAGGCCGAGCCTGGAGCCTAGGCGCAAGGCGCATAAAAAATGACGGCTTTTTATAATTAAGCGCATAGTATAAAATACATTTTTAGGGATTCTAGAGATGTTTTAGGCTTGTTTAGGGCTACTTTAGGATGTTTTAGGGTTGTTTAGGACTTGTTCATGACTCATTTAGGATGTTTAGAGGTTTATGCAACTTTTAGCCTGAATTTGGCCGGAAATCAGCCCTGATAGTGCGCCTCAGTGCTTAGGCGCGCCCAGGCGCGCTTTTGACAACTATGGTTTAATTAATGCATTTTAGGTTCGTCACACGGCCACACCATCATATTAATTATAATATAAATGTATCAACAATATTATAAAATATAGTGTTATGATTTTGTAGAAAACAACAGACTTAATCTCTCTCAACAACAATCATACACAAACATACTGAACAAGAGAAATAGCGACAAAAACGTGACCAAAACTTTATTAGTTTTACTCAAACCAGAAAACACCCAAACCAAACCCAAAGATCCAGCAAATCACTGGATCTATAAAAATACAAAGTTTGAGATGTCTGCTGATGATACTCAGCAGACAATAAGAAAGGAAATACAAACAACTTACAGAGATGATCAACAACTTACAAAGATGATTGAAACCCTAACAGACTAGAGAGAGAGAGAGAGAGAACAGAGAAGACAATAAGAAAATATCTAATCTAATGAGTCTTCGAGAAGACTCTCTCCCTTTTTATACTCAGGATTGTTACAACCTGGGCTCATACATGAGTTGGACAATACACGAACTAGGCTTATGATCTTGGGCCCGTTATATTCCATCAATAAACCATACTGGACTCAACATGGCCCAATAACCTGAAACACTCAACAAACAATATTAGCCCAATAATTAAATGTAACATAAACTTTAACATTTGAATTACTTATACATATTTTCAACACTCCCCCATAATTTAAATGTTAAACAAGTCAACCATACCCAGTTTATCACATAAACTCTTATTTTGGTCAATACTCAAACCTTTTGTAAAGACATCAACAATTTGATCATTTGATGACACTTTTTCAATTTGTATAACACCATTGGATACCTTTTCTCTTAGAAAATGCAAATCAATTTCAAAATGCTTTGTTTTTTCATGGAATACTGGATTAGCTTCTATGGCTATAGAAGCTTTGATGTCACTATATAAAGTAACAGGCAATGGAATTTTAATACTTAACTCATTCAACAGATTTTTTAACCAAATGATCTCACAAGAAGCTGAACATAATGCACGATATTCAGCTTCAGCTGAAGATCTTGACACTGTGTTTTGCTTCTTACTTTTCCAGGAAATTATAGAGTTTCCCAGAAATATACAATACCGAGTAACAGATTTTCTTGTTACTAAACACTTAGCCCAATCAGCATCAACAAACCCACACAACTCAAACTTATCAGATTTTCTAAACATAATACCTTTTCTATGTGATAGTTTGAGATATCTTAATAGCCTTAATACAATTTGAAGATGCACTTTAGAAGGTTTATGCATAAACTGACTTAAGAATTGAACAACATAACTTATATCAGGTCTAGTTAATGATAGATATATTAGTTTACCTATCAACTTTTGAAATCCTGACACATTTTCTAATAAGGTATCAGTTGTTGATACCTTACCAGAAAAAAGATAACTTTGTTCAATTGGTATACTTATGGGTTTACACCCTAAATAACCAAACTCATTTAAGAGTCCAAACAATACTTTCTTTGGGTTAATGAAACACCTTTTTCAGAATATAAAACTTCTATACCCAAGAAATACTTTAACTTGCCTAAATCTTTAATTTGGAAATTTGAACTTAAAAGACTTTTAACCTTGTTGATTTCTTGTTCATTATTTCATGTTATGACAATGTCATCAATATACACAAGTAAAGCAATAAAAACATTACTTTCAGACCTAACAAACAGTGAGTGGTCACAAATACTTTGGACAAATCCAATACTTAACAAAACATTTGTCAATTTCTCATTCCACTTCCTAGGGCTTTGTTTAAGCCCATACAAAGATTTAACAAGTTTACAAACTCTTGTTTCACCCTTAGGATAATATCCTTCAGGCAAAGTCATATAAACATCCTCAGAAATTGACCCATAAAGAAAAGCATTGCTTATGTCAAGTTGAAACAAAGACCAACCATTTTGAACAACAATACTAAGAATACACCTAACTATGACCATTTTTACAACAGGGGAGAAAGTTTCTCCAAATTCAATACCCTCTCTTTGGTTGTACCCTTTGGCAACCAACCTAGCCTTATCCCTCTCAACTTCACCATCAGCCTTGTATTTGATTTTATAAACCCATTTACAACCAATGGGTTTTCTTTCCTTGGGTAATTCACTTAAAACTCAAGTATTATTTCTATTCAAGGCTTCCATCTCCTTATTCATAGATTCTACTCATTTGAGATCCTTAGAAGCTTCTGAATAAGAAGTGGGTTCAATAGACTTATTTAGACTAGACACAAAACACAGATTTTCAGGAGACAAATGAGAATAGTTAACCACTTTTTCAACACCATATTTGACCATTCCTTCTATGACAAAATCATCAAAGTTTTTTTGTAACACAGAGTTCCTATGAGATCTCCTAACAGTAGTATTATCTATTCTATTTCCCTTAGGAATAAAGGTCTCATCACTTGAACCCTCAACACTGGAAGGGTTAGGTCCTCTACAACATGTACTACCAGGCTGCTGAATATGATCAACCCCCCTGGCAGCCCTGGGAAAGACACCTTCCCCTTGACCAGGTGAGTGTTCATGAGAACCATCAGTTCCCCCTTCATCATCGGAAATATTAGAATTATCATTATGGTTATTTAAAAAACCCCCGTGCTTGTATCTTCATAAAGATCAAAGAGATTTATATGGTCTACATTCTGATAGACAATTTCATTAGCCTGTTGTTTGAAAGGAAAAATGTTTTCATAAAACTTAACATCCCTAGAAAACTCAAATTCTCTTTTTTTTTTTTTCTAAACACCATAGTTTGTAACCCTTTTTAAAAGGTGAATAACCAACTAAAACACACTTATCGGTTCTTCTACACATTTTATCACTTTCATTTAAAATTGTTTTAAAACACAAGCACCCAAAGTTTCTTAAATGACTAACAATTGGGGGGAACCCATAAATTTTCCCATAGGGACTCTTACCACCTAGAATAGAAGAAGGAAGCCTGTTAATTAAATAGGCTGCAGTTAGAACACATTCTGCCTAGAAATTCAAAGGCACATTGCTTTGAAATAACAAAGCTCTTGCTATATTAAGAAGATGTCTATGCTTTCTCTACACAACACCATTTTGTTGTGGGGTGTAAGCACAGGGAGTCTGGCGAACAATACCTTTTGAGTTACAAAAACTAGTCATTTGTTTATTAACAAATTCAGTACCATTCTCACTTCTAAACACCTTAACTGTTTTCTTAAACTGATTTCTTAACAGTTCATAAAAAATCATAATATTTTCAAAAACCTCTCCCTTTCCCTTTAACAAGTAACACCAAATAGACTTAGAATAGTCATCCACAATAGTTAAGAAGTACTTAAACCCTTCTTTGCTTGTGACCTTATAAGGTCCCCAAACATCTACGTGGACCTACTCTCCTAGTTCTTTTATTTTGTGTTCACTTAAGGGAAAGGGGACTCTAACTTGTTTAGCTTTGTGACACACTTCACATGGACTGTTGCCATAACTTTGACATTTAGACTTCCTTTTAAAATAGCAAGAACCTCATTAGAGGGGTGTCTTAATCTACTGTGCCACATATTAGACTCATTCACACTATTAACACACAAGTTAACATCACTCACATTGTCTCCTACAAAATACAATCCATCATGCTCTTTACCAGTCACAAGGACTCTTCTGGACTTGGAATCCTGGACATAACAAGCATGATCATCAAACAAGACACTCATCTTATTGTCCTTAGCTAATATTTGAACAGAGATCAGGTTCACACAATACTCAGGAACATAGAAAACATCAGTCAAAACAACTTCATTACCTAACTTGATATCTCCAATTTTAACAACCTTGGCACTTGTACCATTAGGATGTTTTACAGACATATTGTAATTGGAGACATCAAGACAATTGATCATATTTGTATCAGTTCTAACCATATGTTGGTTAGCACCTAATTCAATGATCCACTTGAATAACAAGGCTGTTTTGACAAGACTAGAACAACCAGAGAAGTTCTTACACCAATCACATACTTTAGACAAAACAGACACATTAGAGAAACCATGAGCAAGTGATGTAGTTGTTATCTCTTAGCTACTCGAGCTAGGCTTGGTAAAAAGCTCGAAATGAGCCGAGCCAAGCCTTATCGAGGCTGAGCTCAGCCTAGCATGTGAAGCTCGTAATGCTCGTCGAACCTTAGTGTAGGATTAGGTTTATTAATATTTAATAACATTTACCCCCTCATTTAAGTTTGTTTACTAAACGATCCCAAGCCGAACTTTATTTATCGAGTTTCGAGCCTATTATTTATATTATTTTTATTTAAAATATTAACTAATAGACGGTAAACGAGCTGAGCTCGAACTCTCATAAGTTTTTTGAGCTCAAGCCTGGTCGAGCTCGGGCTAAGGTGCGTGTATGAGTATTCCAGCACGGTACCCATTTGGTACCGTTACTGTTACTGTTATTGTTATTTGAGCACTTGTACGTGTACCAAGTAGGTAAATCGTTGCGAGTATCAATACTATACGGGTAGCAAATTGGTAATATTGGTAAAAGTACTAATATGATACGGGTATCAAATAGGTAAAATCAATACGAGTATTATAAATACCATAATACGAATTAAGCATAATATCAAATTCATTAGTATATAAAACTCGGTACTCCTAACATTTTTACCCGTACAGATACCGCAAGTACTGAATACCGAAATCAATAAAACCGGGCACCGATAACTATACCGAAATAGGTACAGATACGGTATGGGTATTGGGGGAAAAATGCTCATCCCTACCTAGAATGCATTTGATTGTGTTTTAAATTGTTATGCTTGATGCTTTTCTCTATACTACGATGCCAAAAGAATCTAAAAAACCAATCCTAAAATTTAAAACACAATGGTTACATGGATTTTGGTAGCGGGTAATAAAATGGATGAGGGGTGAATGGATGAGGTAATAGAATGGATGTAACACCCCAACCGATGGCGGAAACATCGAGGTGTCACGTAAGAATGAGTATACAGTAGCACATGGTATTCAAGTTTTAATTTGAAATTTATTTAAAGTAAAAAAAAAATATCCATAACAAGTCTTGAATGGAATTCTAATACATCAAAAAGCCAAACAAAGCATAAACTTCAAATTGTCTCCTCATGCTAACTCTCTAGACTTCAATCATCATTATTTCCTGTTGAGTTGTAAAAATGGGGGGGGGGGGTCAACTAGAAGTTGGTGAGAATACATAAGCCATGTCAAGCAAATAGTTTAAGTATAAAAGTTTAGCAATTCATATGTCTATCGTAAGTTTAAGTCTACATGAATAAACATGATATGTTGAATCGACATAATCAAACCTCCGACTAGTATAGGTCCATCCCGTCATCCACGGTTCACCTTAATATGTTGGAACGATAACAATCACCCACGCTACCTATGTAGGAGGTACACGTATCCGGGTGGGATTGTCAATCCAATAGATCTATTATTGAGTATCGCCGGCTTGGCCATAGCTAATGATTATGTAATGTTGAAACTCGTTGAAACTGTTGTTGTTGTCTAATTCATGAGGCATTAAAGTTTACAACTAGACATGCATGTAGAATTGCTTAAGTATAATGTTGCAAGTATAAAGAATTGCATAAACATGGTTACGTAAACTCACCTTAGTATAGTATTAAGTCTTGAGAAATAGAATATGTGTATGAAGGGATATGGTATTAAAACATTACAAATATCATACCATCGCCCACTTAGAACAGGCTTCGCCAGACGCTTACCCGCCCGTTCTACGTCAGCGGATCGTTTCGCGCCCATCCGCCCGTTTTACGTCAGCGGAACGTCTGGCGTCCACAAACCCGTTCTACGTCAGCGATGCTTCTGCCGCCCGACGCGTGCATTTATATTCACGATCCACATCGACGGAACACCTGGCGTCCACCCGCCCGTTTTACGTCAGCGGTGCACTTGACGCCAGGCGCATAAACACCCGCCCCTTTTACAGGGGCGGGCCAAATGTACCTCAAGGCTTCCTTGACAAGCGTCACTACAAGTGGAAGATACCTTTTGGGGCAGCCTTGGGACTCACCCCTGCCCCAAGCAAATATCTCTGACATGACAGGCAGCCCGTCAGAGTTCCTCTCCAATCAAAGACTTTCCCCGGTCTGACGAGCAGAAAAAGCGATGACGTGGCAGCCTCTCAACCAAGATATCTTCCTGACAAAGCAGGCTTTCTCTGTCCGTCTCGAAATCCTGGAAAGGTATAAAGTATCTACCGCCTGGATCCACCAATGGGCGAGCACCACGTGTCAACCGCCCATCAGCGTCCACTCACTGGGCGCCACGTGTACATGCGTCAGGACGGTAACATCTCCCCTAGCATCCCACTTTACTAAAACCCACTTGCACCAAATGGGCCTAAAGGCTTGGGCCGGATTATAGAGACTCCTCTACCTGGGCCGGGCCCCATTAAAGGTAGAGGATGGGCTGAGAAAGTAGGGCATCTCGGTACTATAAAAGGAGGACTCTCTTCTCCTTTTATTGGCATCGAATACCCAATACACTTTCACTCAAGAAGAATACGAACTCTCGTACCTTCTTCACCCCCTTGTTTATTATACTAACGATTAGAGGCTCGGCTCTTCTAATTGGTAGTCTCATAAATCCCTGGTCTTGCCTACAGACCCACACGTATTTTATAATCACACTCTCTTTATAAAATACAGTAGAATCACCGTACGGATAGTCCTTTTTTGAACTATCCCTAGACTCGTGTTTCTTCATTGGCGCCATCCGTGGCCTTACCACAACCGCTCCAACCCAATAAACTTTTAGAGCCAAAATCTTAAAAATGACCTCACCCCCACGAGCGTTCACTCCGTCCGGGGCCGTCGAAGATATCACCGACGCCACCCCATCCCACCCAACATCAGGGGACCATAACAACCAACCACAACCACTTATAACCCCCAGAAACCTCGAGCCCCAGCTCGTAGACACAACCCCTCCAACGGAGGAGGAAATCGAGGCATTAAACAATGACTGGTACGACCGCCAGCGACAAATCCTCGACGCACAATTCGAACGCCGCCGACGCACCGGCAAAGCAATCATGGGCTCCTCCTCTAGGCAGCCCGCAAAAACAGCAGCACCCGCCCGTCACGGGGAAGGTCCAGGGCAAACCCCTGAGGACCAGGCCCGTGCAGAGCACAATCGGTTTAACGCCGAAGACTATGACGAAAGCTCGTGGGAGGATGACGCCTCCCGGGACTATCGTCATAGCCCATATTACAGGCGCGAGCGACTAAACCGCTACAACAACGACGCCACTAACAACCTGTCACTCCCATATAGACCAGCCGCATTTGCGGACAAGTCCAAATTCACTCGGCGCATTTCTCAAGCACCGATCCCACCAAGACAACGCCTCCCGGCCAACGTCAAAATCTACGACGGACTATCCGACCCGGATGACCACCTAGGCATATTCAATCAAGCCGGGGCCGTCATCGGTTGGACCCTACCTGTTTGGTGCCACATGTTCGCCCAGACACTCACCGGAGCCGCCAGGGTCTGGTTCGATAACCTCCCCACCGGAAGCATCGACAGCTACGAACAGCTGATCGAAAAATTTTCTCTCCACTTCAGCCAACAGCGCCGCCACAAGCGTGACAAAAGCCAAATCTCCCTTTGCAAACGCAGGGACACTGAACCTCTCGAGGACTTCATCGTACGGTTCAACAAGGAGGCCCTCCAGTTGGGAACCGGCGACGAGGCAACACGAACCTCTTTTTTATCCAACGTCAACGATGACGGCCTACAACACACGCTGCAAGGGAAAGATGGCATCCCAGATGCTTGGGAAGAGGTTGTCCGCATCTCAAAACTCTACGCGGGCAACCAGAAAACTATGCGCCAAAACCAGAGAGGGAGTTCCAGCAACAACCGCAGCCGTGGCAATAACCGATCATCCGTCTGGAACCGCATCTCCGGTTCCACCGATGAAGGACGATACTCAACTTCTGGCGACGCCAGAAACATCATCGGCAACAAGCAAAACCGCGAACAACGGAACAGCGGCCGCCGAAACCAAGATTGGACACCCCTCACCAAAACGCCATCCCAAGTCTTATCACAAGTCCTCTCCACCGGAGAGGTAACTTTTAAAATCCCTAAACCCATGGGGGCAAAACGAAAAAATGTTGACACCACCAGGTTCTGCGAGTTCCACAAAGACGTGGGCCACGATACCGACAACTGTTATAGCCTCAAAATGGAAATCGAAGCGGCCCTACGCTCCGGGAAGCTTGCCAACCTAGTAAAAAATGTCCGCGCAGGGGCCCGCCGCCAAGACGAACCTGAAAAAGCCATCAAAGACATCAGGACACATTACATCCGCGGTACCCACAGCAGACAGATCAACATGACGAGAAGCACCAAACGAAAAACCAGCTTCCCTAATACTGCAACTACATCCGAAACCACAAATTGGCGAGAGGCCCAAGTCCTCCTCCCGATAATCCCAGGGGGCGCTCAATCAACGACCCCCCTCACCATTACAGCACTGTTCGGACACTACCGAACTTACAAAATGATGTGCGACGGCGGCAGCAGCTTCGACATCATGTACCAACAATGCTTTGACCAGCTAGACGAAGAAGACAAGGCACGCCTACAGCCAGACGCGCCTATTGCTGGCTTCTTCAACGAGATAATCCATCCCATTGGCAAGTTCGACTTTACGGTCACACTTGATGACGGCACACACAGCCGCTCAGAGGTATGCACCTTCCACGTCATCCCAGCCACCTCCTCATATGATATATTGCTAGGAAGACAGGGTTTGGCGAACTTCAACTCCACCGCCTCAACCCCTCACCAAACTATGGGCTTCCCAACGCCCACCGGGATCGCATACATCCGAGGCAATCAAGAATGCCTCATGACAAACCACCCGCCAGACGACACGGCAGCGCTTCCACCAAGCCCACCAACTGACGAAAACTGGGTCCTCAACCCAGCCTTCCCCGAACAGACCATCACCTTGGGCCGGACCTTATCCCCCCAGGTAAAAACACACCTAAAACAGCTACTGGTGGCAAACAAAGACATCTTCGCATGGCAATCATCAGACATGGTCGGCGTCCCAAGACACATCGCCGAGCACCGCCTCAATACATACAAAGATGCGCGCCCAGTGGCCCAGAAGAAACGGCCACTCGGCCCCGACAGAGTTAAAGCCATGAATGAACAAGTTGACGATCTACTAGAGGCGGGTATCATCAGAAAATGCAACCACCAAACCTGGGTGGCCAACCCGGTAATGGTACTAAAAAAGAATGGGTCCTGGCGCATGTGCGTCGACTACAAGGACCTAAACAAAGCATGCCCCAAAGATCACTACCCTCTCCCGGAGATCGATTTGAAGGTCGACTCACTCGCGCCATTCAAATACAAATGTTTCCTCGACGCATATCGAGGATACCATCAAATCCAAATGGCTTACGAAGACGAGGATCGAACGGCGTTCAGAACAGATCGAGGGGTGTACTGCTACACCAAAATGCCCTTCGGACTCAAGAACGCCGGCGCAACCTACCAACGCCTCATGGACCAGGCGTTCATCAACCAGATAGGCGTCAACCTCGAAGTCTACGTCGACGACCTAGTCATCAAAAGCACCCAGGAAGACACAATGCTCATGGACATCAAGCGCACTTTCGAACAATTGCGCAGTATCCAAATGAAACTAAATCCAGACAAATGCTCCTTCGGAGCAGAAGAAGGGAAATTCCTAGGCGTCATTGTCACCAATGGCGGCTTCAAACCTAACCCTGAAAAAGTCCAAGCAATCCAGCGCATGCCGTCACCAAACTCGATAAAAGACGTGCAGACTCTGATGGGACGTTTGGTTGCTCTCAACCGCTTCCTATCAAACTACGCCTCCAAGTCTTTTCCTTTTGTTCACACTTTACGAAATGTACTCAAAAAAACACAGTTCCGCTGGACACCGGAAGCAGAGGTGGCGTTTCGTGAAATGAAACAATGTTTAACCTACTTGCCAACTTTAACAGCGCCCCTCCCAATGGAGCCCCTCACACTATATCTATCTGCATCAGAAACGGCAATCGGCGCCGTCCTATTAGTAGAACGCAACAAGGTACAAACACCGATCTACTATATCAGCCGAACTCTAGCAGACGCAGAAACCAGATATTCGACAATGGAAAAACTTGTCCTAGCATTAGTCCACGCGTCAAGACGCCTGCGACGATACTTTCAAGGACACCCAATCAACGTCCTCACAGACTACCGAATAAATACGGAACTATCCAAACCAGAACTCTCCGGCCTCCTCACCAAATGGGCAATTGAATTAGGCGCACACACCATTGTCTACAAACCAAGACCCGCGATAAAAGGGCAGGTCCTGGCAGACTTCATCGCCGAAATCCCCACCGATAAAATCCAAGACTGCAAAGACGAACAAGACCCCAAGCCCGTCCCAGACGACCGAATAACCTGGTCATTATACACCGACGGAGCTTCCAATGATCAAGGCTCGGGCGCCGGACTTCGCCTCGTCAGCCCCGACAAGACAGAATTCACGTACGCCGTGCGCCTAGAGTTCCCAAGCACAAACAACGAGGCCGAATATGAAGCATTCTTGGCAGGCCTACGGCTGGCACACAAAATGGGCGCAAGGCACCTCAACGCTCATGTAGACTCCATGCTGATAGCAGGCCACATGAACGGCGTTTACGACGCCAAAGACCCCGTCATGGCCCAGTACGTCGACCAAGCCAAGCTCCTCACCAAAAAATTCGTTACTTGCACCATCCTCCACATAAACCGAAGCGGCAACAAGGAAGCTGACGCACTCAGCAAAATGGCCTCCACCGCTTGGCCACATATGGCCAAAGAGGTACGTATCGAAACCCTACCTCAACCTTCGGTACCACTCAGACAGGTCAACATAACGCAGACACGCGCCGGGTCATGGATGACCCCTATTCAAGCCTACCTAGCAACAGGCACGTTGCCACCTCAAAAAGCGGAAGCTCGAAAAATCCAATACAAATCCCAACATTACCAATTAATGAACGGGATCCTGTACCGACGCTCGTACTTGGGGCCATTATTAAAATGCATAGACGTCGCGACAGCCACCTCACTTATCAGAGAAATACACGAAGGCATATGCGGGATCCATGCAGGACCGAGAATGGTCGTCGCCAAAGTCATGAACGCTGGATATTATTGGCCGGGTATGCATCAAGACGCCGTCAAAATTCTACGCACCTGCTTCAACTGCCAACAACACGCGCCAAATACCCTGCGCCCCAAAAACGATCTGGTACCAGTCACAGCCGCCTGGCCATTTCAAAAGTGGGCCATGGACCTGGTCGGCCCGTTCCCAATGGCCCCCGGAAAGATACAGTACCTCGTCGTTGCCGTTGATTATTTCACAAAATGGGTAGAGGCCAAGCCACTCGCGTCGATAAGCGCGGAACAGATAAAAAAATTCATCTGGGAATTCATCATCTGCCGCTTTGGCTTACCCATGGAAATCGTCACCGACAATGGCACACAATTCACCGACAAAAAACTACAAGCTTGGCTAACACAACTAGGCGTCAGTCAGATCTTCTCATCCGTTGCTCATCCGCAAGGTAATGGCCAGGTGGAGCGCATCAACAGATCCCTAGTCGAAGGCATCAAAACACGCCTAGGATCAAAGCGGACGGGCTGGGTGGAAGAGCTCCCACACGTGCTATGGGCGCATCGCACCCTCACGAAGACCAGCACTGGCGAAACTCCGTTCAGCCTAACCTACGGATCCGAGGCCGTAATACCCGCGGAGATAACGTTCCCATCACCACGGGTCCTCAATACAGACAACACGGATAATGACAAAGAGCTACGCCTCAATCTAGACCTCCTAGACGACAGGCGCGATATCGCCGCCATACGCGAAGCAAACTACAAAAAACAATTAGAACGCTACTACAATTCAAAGGTCAAAGTTTGCGAATTTGACATCGGCGACTATGTCCTCAGGGACAACTATGCCTCCCACGCAGAACGCCCGGGAAAGCTAGCACCTAACTGGGAAGGGCCTTACAAAGTCCAACAAGTGCTAGGAAAAGGCGCTTATGCGCTCGAAAAACTAGATGGAACACCCATACCTAGATCATGGAATGTAGCGCAGTTGCGCAGATGCTACTTGTAAAGAAGTTTTGGTCCTTTTCTTTCTTTCTTTCTTTCATCTAAAAACTTATGAAGTTAATTTACTCTTCATAAACGAAACTCGACGCACCACTCACTTGTGAAGTTAATCCACTCTTCACAAGTAGCATGGCGCACCACTCACTTGTGAAGTTAATCCACTCTTCACAAGTAGCACGGCGCACCACTCACTTGTAAAGTCAATCCACTCTTCACAAGTAACTCGGCGCACTCCTCACTTGCTAAATCTATTCAACAGATGACGCACAAACATATCAGACAAACAAGACGCAGAACAGAAAGAAAATTCTTTTTCATTTCAACAAACGATACTTACAAACAAAAGAAAAATACAAACAATAAACTACTGAGGAGGCTCATGAGCCGTCCCCGAGCTACCAGCCTTAGACTTCTCCCTTTCTGCACGCTCGCGGCCCACGCGATCAGACTCCTCCACCCACCGCTTAAATTTGGCGATAGGATCAGGATCGGACAGGCATTGCCGCACAACCTGCAGCACGGGAAACTCGATCTGCTCCAACTTCTGCAGCTGCTCCATCAACAATTGATCCGTGTTGACATCGCCAAACGGCTGCTCTTCCACAGGCGCGCCATCCTTCGCGGCCAAGTATCCTTCCAACCACCCGGTATGGACACCCGTGGTGCGAGCAGCGTCAACCACTTCGGCGATTTGCTCGCCCATCTTAGGCGCATTCCAGCAGCGCTCATATACCTGCACATTAAACAAAGGTTACAACAAACAGGAAACAAAAAGCGAAGAAAAAACTTGGAGAAAAATCTAGAAACTTACGGCGGAGATCCCGTCGGACATCACCCACAACGACTTCTCAACATAACCCCTTTGGGCATCAAGCAGAAGCGTCTTCTCCAACTCCCACGCTTCCCGCTCCCTCGACATCGCCGCAACCTGCCCCTCCAGCTCGGACACCCGAGTGGTCATCCTCACCACATCGGCGTCCTTCGCCTTCAGATCACCAACCGCAGTAGCGTACTTCGAGGACAGCTCCTCCAACTCCTTGCCCTTAGCCGCCAAGACCTTCTTCTCGTCAGCTAGGGCAACCTCGGCCTTTTGTATCAGCTGACGACGGCGCTCCAACTCCGTGTTGACAACCGCCGACGACTTGGCCCATGCCTTCTGCTTTTCAGCAGCATCAGCATCCTTCTGGCGCAAGTCGGACTCTAGCTTCCGAACCTGCTCCAGAAGACGTATACGAGCCGTCTCGTACACCTCCTTCTCCCTAGCAAGACGCTCGGCCTCACCGGCAACCGACGCCCGCTCATCCAAAAACTCACCCTCTCCTCTGTGCAAGGCATAAAGATTGCCCAAGGTCTGCGTAAGGTTCATGCACATTTCGGAGAAGAGGGTGCCACGGTCCTGAGCCCGATGATGGGCACGCTCCGCCGGAGGCAGCGCATAGCTCACAAACTCCTCAGCCACGAAGGGATTGAGGAATCTGCAGCTTTCGGTTATACGCCACCCAGGCGTATAAACCGGAGAATCAAGACGGAAGGCAGGTCCGCTGGAAGACGCCATCATGCCTTCGGCCCTTTGTGATTTTGGGGCCTCCGTCCCACCACCAGGAAGTGGGACCTAAGCGACATCCTGTTCGCTCAGGTCCACAAACACGGGCCCGCCCCGCTGGCCCTCTCCACCCTGAGCACCCACACCCTCGGCCTGCTCCTTCTTCATGTGCACCAAATCCTCGTGCTGCTTCAACAACACGAGGCGGCGCTCCTCTGCCTCCCTCTCCGCCGCCAGGTCGGCCAGGCGAGCCTCTTCAGCCCGCTTCCGTTCAGCCTCAACTAAACGGGCATCCTCCGCCCGTTTACGCTCCAGTTCCAACTGGCGGGCGGCAGACTCTTCCTCCTGCTTCCTCTTCAACTCAGCTTCGGCCACGCGCTTCTCCTCCTCCTCCTTTCGCGCGGCCTCAGTCAGCTGCGCACCCTCAGCTAGGAGGCGCTCTTCCTCGAGCTTCTTCTTCCGCTCCTCCTGATATTGTCGAACAGAAGGAGGGATGGAACCTACAAGGAAAAACAAAGACCAAATTCAAAAAAAAAAAAAAAAAAAAAAAAAAAGAAGGAACAGAAAAGGCATGAGAGACACTCACTGCTAAGCTTCTTCAATGCCTTCATATAAAAAGGCTGACGCACCGGCGGCGGCTCAAGTTCTAGGTCACCACGCTCATCCCCACCAAGAGCCGTCCGCTTTGGCGACGATTCACCAGCCACGGTCTCCTCAACCGTCTCCGGCTCCTTGCGCTTGCGTGCTACAAACAACATCAGACGTCAAAAAACAATAAATAAAGAGAGAAAAGGAGGTAAAAACAAAAACACTTACTGTCAACAGGCGCGTCCCCTGTCGGGCGACCTTCAGCAGTCGCAGCACCCCCTTGCGCCGTTGCCGAAGAAGACCCGCCTCCGGCACCACCTGTAGAGCGACGCAAACGATGGGCCAGATCAGATGATGGATCACTCAGCTCATCGTCAGATAAGAACACATAATCAACCCCCTCCGCCGTCTTGACGGACAGCGGATCAGGGTTGATCAAAAAACCTACTTCAAGGTTAGAGCGCGCACCTTGAACAGGGGCGGGGAACAGGAAGTTCTCCGCCAAAGCCTCCATCTCCCAGACACCGCCCTCTGGCACGACCACATACACGGTCTTTACGGCCCGGGCGGCAAAGTAGTCGAAGAGTAGATCACCTGCGACGACATACAAAGATATGAGACGCAAGACAACATAGTAATAATAGAAAAATAATAAAATACTACTACTTACCCTCCACAGAAAGCGCACCACCATCACCAGCAGGCGCCACGTTATAGCCCTCCCTAACGCCTAGACGGCTCAAACCCAGCAACCGCATGATCCCCTCATCCAACTTGTCCAAGTCATCCAGACGACTCGGATGCGCGGACAGCTCCTGAAACCACGCCTCCTCTTGGAAGTCCTTCACAACCTCGAAGGACGGTACCTTCTGCCCAGGACGCAGTTCCAGCATGGCCATCTCCACCGGGATGACCTCCTTCTTCACAAAGAAGAAGCACCTCTTCCAGTCCCGAAGAGTCTTTGGAGAACTCTTCGGTACAATCAAGCTCACGCTCTTGGATCTCTCCACAAAAGAGACCCAGCCCGATTCTTTGACTTCAAGCTTGTAGAACACATTAAAGTGCTCGAACTCCGGCTGCCTCCTCAGGGCCCGACAGGTGGCCTCGAAGTGCATCACCCTCATCACCCCGAAGGGGCTCATCTGAGAGACGTGCACCCCGTATCTCTGAAGGACAGAGATATAGAAGCGAGAAACCGGCAGCCGGAATAACCCCTTCTGAAAATATGCCTCATACAGGCATATTTTTCCCTCCGGACAGTCTACCGGAGTTTGCCCCTTCTCCGGCAACTCCGGGTCCCACTCCCGAAGAATGCCAAACCTCTTGACCAAAGACCTGAATTTGTCTTTGGACCAGGAGATCTGGGCGTCTTTCATAGCCAGCTCCGCCTTCTTATCTTCGGATGACATCTTCAAACAACAAATAAGAAAAACCTAACTTTTTGATCGGAGAAACAGAGAGAAGAGAGGAACTTAGAAGAAAACTTCGAAAAGATGAAGAAGATGAAAGAAATCCAAAGGAGTTGGACGACTATTTATACCCATCGCATTTAATGCAGGTAATTATGATGGGCAGACTTTTCCACATAAAGGCCCAATCACAGGCAGACACGTCGCTCAGCCCACGTGCTAAAACGGCCCACGCGCCGCGCGTGCATCACTCGCGAGACGGTCCTCCTACCCCAACTGGCACTTGCTGCCGATGGCTGACACGTGTACGCCCACGTCCAAAAAAGGATGACGATGACTGACACGTGTACGCCCACGTTCAAAAACCATCATCAACAGCTGTCCCCACTCACCAGATGTACGACACGTGGCGACCTAGCAACTCAACAGTCGTACCAATTGTCAGACACGATCTCCAAAGTAGGTCTACCAACCGTCAGGCACGTCTTTTCAAATTCAAAACATTCCCGCCTTTAATTCACACAAATCCCAAAAAGACAAATTCAATGCGGAGTAAATGCAGGCGCAGACCGCGACAAAAATGACTTTTCAGAACCTCTGGACGCGCAAACATGACCAGCGCCTATTTTGGCCAAACACACGCGCGCCAGAGGGAAAATTTTGAGAAAATCAAATTTCACAACCTTTGGCCGCGCAAACAGGCCCAACGCCTATCTTGGCTCAACGCCTGCGCGCCACAACGAAAATTTTGAAAAAATCAAATTTCACAACTTTTGGCCGCGCAAACAGGCCCAACGCCCATCTTGGCTCAACGGCTGCGCAGCACACACAATCTATGCGCATCCCGTCATACGCCCACAGCTTGATCTCTGTGCGCGCACCAGTTGACGAAGAATAAACAAAAACACACGTCCACTTCGGTACATGAAAACCCAGTGACGACTGGATGTCACTGAAAGTACACATGTGAAATCAAGTCCAGCACTCCCCAAAAGATACAGGTCAGCACTGGACTGGGGGGACTTGAAGGGATATGGTATTAAAACATTACAAATATCATACCATCGCCCACTTAGAACAGGCTTCGCCAGACGCTTACCCGCCCGTTCTACGTCAGCGGATCGTTTCGCGCCCATCCGCCCGTTTTACGTCAGCGGAACGTCTGGCGTCCACAAACCCGTTCTACGTCAGCGATGCTTCTGCCGCCCGATGCGTGCATTTATATTCACGATCCACGTCGACGGAACACCTGGCGTCCACCCGCCCGTTTTACATCAGCGGTGCACTTGACGCCAGGCGCATAAACACCCGCCCCTTTTACAGGGGCGGGCCAAATGTACCTCAAGGCTTCCTTGACAAGCGTCACTACAAGTGGAAGATACCTTTTGGGGCAGCCTTGGGACTCACCCCTGCCCCAAGCAAATATCTCTGACACGACAGGCAGCCCGTCAGAGTTCCTCTCCAATCAAAGACTTTCCCCGGTCTGACGAGCAGAAAAAGCGATGACGTGGCAGCCTCTCAACCAAGATATCTTCCTGACAAAGCAGGCTTTCTCTGTCCGTCTCGAAATCCTGGAAAGGTATAAAGTATCTACCGCCTGGATTCACCAATGGGCGAGCACCACGTGTCAACCGCCCATCAGCGTCCACTCACTGGGCGCCACGTGTACATGCGTCAGGACGGTAACATCTCCCCTAGCATCCCACTTTACTAAAACCCACTTGCACCAAATGGGCCTAAAGGCTTGGGCCGGATTATAGAGACTCCTCTACCTGGGCCGGGCCCCATTAAAGGTAGAGGATGGGCTGAGAAAGTGGGGCATCTCGGTACTATAAAAGGAGGACTCTCTTCTCCTTTTATTGGCATCGAATACCCAATACACTTTCACTCAAGAAGAATACGAACTCTCGTACCTTCTTCACCACCCTTGTTTATTATACTAATGATTAGAGGCTCGGCTCTTCTAATTGGTAGTCTCATAAATCCCTGGTCTTGCCTACAGACCCACACGTATTTTATAATCACACTCTCTTTATAAAATACAGTAGAATCACCGTACGGATAGTCCTTTTTTGAACTATCCCTAGACTCGTGTTTCTTCAGTGTAGCCCCAAAGTTGCCAATTACAAGAGCTTATAATCAAAGCTTCACTTGTAGAAGTAATAGACTATAGAAGAAAGGTATGAGGAAAGTTTAATCGGATTGAAACAATCGATTTAGAGGTGCAAAGTATAATGGGTCATAGATGGGTTTTTTATACTAGTTTTGGATTCAATTAGCCATTAAAATTGGCCAATACCATAAAGTAAGGTTTTATGATGAATTGACTATTTGACTAAGACTTTGACTGTTTGACTAAGACTTTGACTGTTTGACTAAGACTTTGACTAGGACTTTGACAATTTGACTCAAGGCTTTATTTAAAAAAAAAAATCTTGTATGTGAAAAAAAAAAAGAATTTAGAATCATATTATTATTATTATTATTATTATTTATATACATTTATGTATGTATATAAGTTGTGAGTTAGGATAAATAAAGACTTAGGCACATTTGTATAATATTAATGATAAAGGTGTAATATATATATATATATAAGGGCTTTTTATGTATTAAAATTTTGGGGAAAATTTTGCGATGTTACAGTCTCCCCTACTTTTGGAAACTTCGTCCCGAAGTTTATTGAAAACACAGGGTTGAAGGTGATTGGGTAGAAATTAGGACAAGGGTGGTTTGGGAAGTTTCGAGTTAAGGCATGACATAAATTTATAGGTAATAGAATAAACTGTTTCGAATAATTTGGGTAAGAGTTTTGATATGTGTGAGTTTTAAGGGTTGGATTAGGTTCATCTGAAATAGCAAGGAGAATAAGAATCTTAAGTTTTAGGAGTCCTAAAAGGAATGAGTTGATGGACTATTGAAAGACTAAATGAACTACCAGATAACTAAGGTTTATAATTGGTCAACTACCGAAAACCTTGATAGAATTTCACACTACCTTAACGTACCTGTAAATTCATGATTACGTTCCGGACCGCAATCACCAATTTACCTTACATTAGGGTTTTGTGTCCTTCTATAACTCTAGACACACATGTAAAATAATATGATTAACCATGTATCCAAAAATGAGTCCAACTGTTGAGCAGGAAAAAGACTTCTACCAGTCAGTGAGTAGGAACCTCTACCGATTGTTGAGCAGGTATGATAGCCTCTACCAGTCGTTGAGCAGGTTGTAGGGCCTCTACCGACTGTTGAGCAGGCATGATGACCTCTACCAATCGTTGAGAAGGTTATTTTGTACTCAACTAACTGTTGAGCAAGTACTTCATCCTCTATCAGTTGTTTGATTAAGTGTACCAATTATTACACACATGAATTGCAAATTGATAATATGTACATGCAAGCAATCAAGTATCAAGTATAGCATGCGAGTTGTAATAGAGTTGCCCTAGATAAGGTTAATGACTCTAGGTGTGTCTATAGTAAATAGTTTATATTCCATGAATTCTAGTTTCAAATGTTCAAATAAGGCAAATAGTCGAATCCTCATGTATAACACACAATCAAGTTTCAATAGTTTGGTTATCATGGGTAACTAGCTCATGTGTGAGAAGGTGAAGGATATGAATTTAGTTCTTGAGAGGATGATGAAAAATTCTTGAAGCAGAATCAAAGTTGTGAGAGATAGTGAATGTGAAGATAGTTGATAAAGAGTTTATTTTATAGTATGGAGATTATATGATTTGGGTAGGGTGTTGAATATTTAAAAAGTGGCTAAGATGGTAAGGTGAAGTGTGATTGTGAAATCCATGGATGGTTATGAAATGAGATTGATTTAAGCTGTAAAATTTTGAGATTTTTGAGCTTAGTTTAAGGAAGGTGAGTGTAATCATTTATTCATTAATTAAAACGAATAAACGAAAACGTTGACTTATCAAAACTTCTAGATTCTAATAACATAGTGAAGACATGCTTTAGCCTATAAGTGAACACTCATCCCGAGAATTCCCAGGTAGGCATCCGGGTCCCTCGTCTGATTGGGATTTATGCGCAATGCCAGTCCTAGACAGAAAACTCAGAATACAGGCGTTCACCCTTCCAGATTGCATGTGTTCGTTATTAAAATCTAGAACTTCGACGAGATCTTCAAGGTGGTTCAGGCTAAACCTGAGGATTTGTCCTATTAGTCTAAGAGTATATCTTGTGATGGAGAGCACTCTTCTTGTAGGGACTAAAGTAAGGATAAGAAGTAGGATAGAGAATATAAACAAGTAAGGTTGCAAGTAAAAGGAGCAAGTACTGATTAAAATCCTATGGTTATAGACTAGATTATTTTTTTTTCTAATAACCTAATTCCCTATAACCATGGCTCTGATACCAATCTGTAACACCCCAATCGATGGCGGAAACATCGAGGTGTCACGTAAGAATGAGTATACAGTAGCACATGGTATTCAAGTTTTAATTTGAAATTTATTTAAAGTAAAAAAAAATATCCATAACAAGTCTTGAATGGAATTCTAATACATCAAAAAGCCAAACAAAGCATAAACTTCAAATTGTCTCCTCATGCTAACTCTCTAGACTTCAATCATCATTATTTCCTTTTGAGTTGTAAAAATGGGGGGGGGGGGGTCAACTAGAAGTTGGTGAGAATACATAAGCCATGTCAAGCAAATAGTTTAAGTATAAAAGTTTAGCAATTCATATGTCTATCGTAAGTTTAAGTCTACATGAATAAACATGATATGTTGAATCGACATAATCAAACCTCCGACTAGTTTAGGTCCATCCCGTCATCCACGATTCACCTTAATATGTTGGAATGATAACAATCACCCACGCTACCTATGTAGGAGGTACACGTATCCGGGTGGGATTGTCAATCCAATAGATCTATTATTGAGTATCGCCGGCTTGGCCATAGCTAATGATTATGTAATGTTGAAACTCGTTGAAACTGTTGTTGTTGTCTAATTCATGAGGCATTAAAGTTTACAACTAGACATGCATGTAGAATTGCTTAAGTATAATGTTGCAAGTATAAAGAATTGCATAAACATGGTTACGTAAACTCACCTTAGTATAGTATTAAGTCTTGAGAAATAGAATATGTGTAGCCCCAAAGTTGCTAATTACAATAGCTTATAATCAAAGCTTCAATTGTAGAAGTAATAGACTATAGAAGAAAGGTATGAGGGAAAGTTTAATCGGATTGAAACAATCTATTTAGAGGTGCAAAGTATAATGGGTCATAGGTGGGTTTTTATACTAGTTTTGGATTCAATTAGCCATTAAAATTGGTCAACACCATAAAGTAAGGTTTTATGATGAATTGACTATTTGACTAAGACTTTGACTAGGACTTTGACTATTTGACTCAAGGCTTTATTTAAAAAAAAAAAAAAGAAATCTTGTATGTGAAAAAAAAAGAATTTAGAATCATATTATTATTATTATTATTATTATTATTATTATTATTATTATTATTATTATTATTATTATATGATAATTATTGCTCAAAAGAAATCCTCGACCTATGTAATTATTGCTCAAAAGAAATCCATGAAAACACGAAAGGTACAACCAAATCACCCACATTTCAGTTACATTTAGGCGAATTGTTTTGATGTGGTGTTAATGGGTTCTTTGTTATTGGTGAACTAATGCGAGCCCGAATTGTTACTCTTGTAGCTATTATGAGCCCAAAACAGAATTAGATACACAGTTACACACAACATATGCAGGCATTCTCTCATTCACATTTTTACAAACAGTTTAGCAGGCTTCATACAAGATGACAAAATCAGGTCATAAGACTTTACTCAAACTTGTTACTCCCCTTCTTCTCAAAATTCAAATAACGTTTTTAAGGAATCTTTTATGTATATTTATGTTAATCAGGGTCAAGTTTGAGTAAAGTCTTATGACCTGATTTTGTCATCTTGTATGAAGCCTGCTAAACTGTTTGTGAAAATGTGAATGAGAGAATGCCTGCATATGTTGTGTGTAACTGTGTATCTAATTCTGTTTTGGGTTCATAATAGCTACAAGAATTACAACATCAACTTACTTGCAAAGACGCTTTGCTGAAAACCATAATTCTGAGTTTCAGCTATACTCTTTTTTCTCTCTATGCTAATTCTTAGGCTTAAGGGTGTGGTATCCGGGAGGGGACGGTGAGGTGCCATACTGCCATATCACCTCCCCACCGTCGTAACCCCCTCCCCCCCCCCCCCCCCCCCCCCCCCCACCCACCCACCGATTGAATATCGGTGACCACGGGGAAACTTCCCCTCCCTCCCCAAGCTCCCTTTTCATGTTAAATAAAATAATAAAAAATTGGAAGGGGGAACCATTTCCTTGATTTGGGGGAAAGGAATGGGAGAGTGACGTGGCGCTGGGGTGGACAAGGGGGAACCACATCCCATAGCCTTAGTAGACCTACTATAATGACCCGTTGTATAACCTGAATTGACCCAATTTGACCCGTTGTATAACCCGAATTGACCCATTGTATAATTAAACACCCAAATGAACCCATAACTGAATAAAAATTACCCAAATCAACTCATTTATAATTTCACAAAAACAAATCATTCTATATATCTAACAACTTCTAATAAATGTGTAAGTATGCATTGATAATATATATTGATTGCAAAATGCATAGGTCAGGAAATGAGTCAAAATAGTTGAGTTTATTACTGGGTTGAAATTGGTTGGGTTTGCTGACCCCCATAGGTTTTGCCCAAAGTTATTTTTTATTCTTTTTGTGGAAGTCGTAACATAACAAGTGTGCAAATATGCATTGCAATTATAGATTGAACGGCTTTCAACCCATTCGATCTATCTGGCCCTTCTGTTTTTTGGCTAGGTTTTAGTATTTTACTCGTTTGGAATGTAATAGATAGAAAAAACTGTATCGACCATTTAATAACTGCAAGACATTATATGTTAATATTCCTCTGCAACATCAACTGAACTGATAAATAAGGGTGTGGTCAAGTGAGAGTCTTGCAGCCAAAATTTGGCAACAATAAAAGCAGACCAAATAGAGTTGTTTATCCTAGGGAGTTTGGACTTTAGAAGGACTGGTGGTACGTGTTGCTTGTCAAAATAAACGGTTTACTTGCTTAAGCGTATTAAACGTAAAACTGTTATTAATTTTCCATCCGTTTTCTTGAGTTTAATTTTGAGCAGAACAGAATCGAGCGTGCATTATTTTTACTAATATTTTGTTGTTCTTGTGACATGAATGATTAACATTTATGTTAAATGTTCTAGTTATTATTGTCAACATCAAAATAGATGTCCTTATAAAATGACATTCAAGTATATACTTACAGACTTTCAATATAACATGATATCCATGAACAAAATAACATCCAACTCATGTCTGCAAATTAGCTTGTACAGTGTGCCTTGGTGTAGCCGAACACGTATACACACGCATTCGCATACGTACACACACATTCGCATACGCACACGTACACACGCGTGTTTGTGCGCTCTCTCTCTCTCTCTCTCTCTCTCTCACACACACACACACACAAAACAGAAACAGAAACAGAAACACAGTCTCACAAACACTATCTCTCTGTCTCTATTTCACACACACAAACACAAACACACTCTCACAAACACACACACACACACTTAAACTCTCTCTCTCTCTCTCTCACTCTCTCTCTCTCTCTCTCTCTCTCTCTCTCTCTCATACAAACACACACTTGTAGGATGTGCAGTACTTGTTGTACATTGCACATACACACACGCACAGATCAAAGCACACACAGATTCAAAGCTAGAGCAAAAGGTTGTACTGCAATGAATTGACGTACAGATTTGGAAATTCTACACGTACAGATGACTTAGATCAGGATTCATGTAACACACCAACACACACTTGTACGATGCGCAGTACAGATAACTTGGATCAGGATTCATGTAACCAACTATTCAATCAAAATCAGTAAAAACAAAGCAATCAATGATGATAACTAATGAGCAGAAAAGGAAAACACGTGAATCAACGAAAATGATAGAAGATCTAGTAGATAGAATCACTAAGTAAAATGATAAAATGATAGCAATCAATGACGATAGAGACACAAACTTCACAAATGTAAGTACGTAAATCATAACGTTGAACTAACAGAGTATAAAACTATATGAGATCTATGAAACTTTGATATACGAATTGACTGGATGACTTATTTACCTATCATAATATGCGATATTACTGTCTCACCTTATTATTATTATTATTATATATGCATGTAGTGAACTGAACCGTACCGATTTACTCTGCTGCTGCTGTTTCGGTTTCCTTTTCATCCTCCACTTTAGCTTTGCTTTCATCATCATTAACAACAACAGCTTGACGCTCAGACTTGTCATCCTTCGGTTTCTCCTCTTTTTCATCATCGGTATCATCAAACATCGCTCTAATACGAGATGTATCAGGCTCCAGCTTTCCTCTGTAGCGAAGCAGCAGAAACTCGGTCTGCAACTGCTTCAGTTCCAGAAGCTCTGGATCATCAGTGTCATCCGGAATGTCCACCGTCATCGCTTTTGCCACTTTTCCTTTCGCACGGAGCTCGTTCACCTTTGTCCAGTATTTGTTGCAAGCAATCCTCATTGCCATTAGCTCTTTCTCTGATACGATAGGATTACGATACTTCTTCACTCCAGACATATTTTTTCTTCTGAATGAATTGATTTGTGATTGTAGTTTCTATCCTCTCCTATATATAGACTCATAGACTGTAGTATCATGTATCAGCGCATATCAGGTGAATTTGGGGAATAACCGTTTTTGGGCGCCAACTCTGAAATTACATATATGCCCCCCAAATTATTTTTGAATTTCTTCTTTCTTGCGTTTTTTTTTTCTAAATATTTACTTGCGTTGCGTCTCTCATATTTATTATTATTAGTAGTAGTATTATTTTATTCGTAGTATTTACATATGCAAAATTAACAATCCATTTTTTTTAAAGTAATGGCATCACCAGGTAGACAGGCAACAAATTGCGTCGTCTTCCCCTTCTGAGTAAAAAATTATAATCTATTGAAATAAAGCTTTGCCCTTGAGGGGTCGAAAAGTTGTTGTGAACCACACGCTGAACTCTAACCAAAAACCGAACCGCATCCGGCGCCAAGGAGCCAAACGTGTCAAACGTCAGGGGGACAAAGGCATGCTAATTATCCTCACAAGCTTTCGCATGCTTTTTCAGTTTCATTGACTTTGTTTTCAGTACCGCTTGCCCCGCCACATCTCCATTTCGCAAAACTCGGCTAGGGGGTACACCCATAATTAATTTATCAAGAAACACAAAAGTGAACAAAATAAATTTGCTAAGCAGAATATATGAAAAAGTTACTCAAGTTTTTGAAATATCTCTATATACATAAATATTATTTTTTCAAGTGTGTGTCAACCTTTTAGGATTACGTTATTACATGTACACCTGAAAAAGTTATGTGTTTGAAGTATCTCTATATACATAAATATTATTTTTTTCAAGTGTATCAGCCTTTTAGCTATACGTTATTACATGTACACGTACCTCGCAAAACTTTAAAAAGACTCAAACGAGAATCAAAAAGTTCGTCATGTTTTTTAAATACCTATATTACTTTGATTTCTAGGCATAAATTTTGTATATATTCGGTCATACTAGCTTTTATCCCGGAAGCGTCCCGGTGTTAAAATATCTAATATGACATAATAAAATTTCTAATATATTATTATTATTTTTATTTTTATTATTATTATTATTGTTATTTATTTTGAACAAATCTCTGCCATAAGTTATCATATTCAAACAAGGACGAAGCATCCATGGGGCCAGGGGTGCCCTGGCCCCCTCTGTTTTTTGGCGCAGTGGTAGAAATTTACAATTTTCGTAGGTAAATTGAGTCCGGGTTGAGTCCGGCCCCCGGCGATTTAATCTTCCGACCCCTACCGATCGGAAAAAATTGAGTCCAGCCCCCGCCGATGTAATCTTCAAGCTTCGCCACTGTTCAAATATAAAAAAAATGAATCGCTGCCTATGAAGTTATATTTACCGTTTCTTATTCAAATATAAAAAACCCTAAGTAGTAATTTATTAGTAGAGTAAAATATATTTGAAAACAAGACAAAAGATCAAATACAAACAAAATTATCGTTTGAACATACGAACTGAAGGGAACAAAAAAAAGTGGCGGTGGCATTTTCGTAAAT
Organism: Ambrosia x helenae; assembly: GCA_030844895.1. Taxonomy (NCBI): domain Eukaryota; kingdom Viridiplantae; phylum Streptophyta; class Magnoliopsida; order Asterales; family Asteraceae; genus Ambrosia; species Ambrosia x helenae. The sequence continues at coordinate 3,130,400 of CM061228.1, forward strand.
AATGACCACCACTCTTTGTTTGTATAATTACTCTAGTGTATATGATTACTCTAGAGTAAAAAAGTGGCGGTGGCATTTTCGTAAATAATGACCACCACTCTTGTTGTATAATTACTCTAGTGTATATAATTACTCTAGAGTAATTACCCTAGAGTAATTATATAATTACTCTAGTTATATAATTATGCTAGAGTAATTACGCTAGTTATATAACTAGAGTAATTATATAATTACTCTAGTTATATAAAGTTTCCAATATTTACAGAAATGCCACCGCGTGTTTTTTACTTCAGTTCGTACTGTTCGTACGATAAAGCTATTTGTACGTGAACTTTACTCTTGAAAACAAAACCCCACAAAAAATAGTCGTTTTTTTCTCCGTTTTTTATATAGCACTATGGTACTCGTTGAAAAGATAATAAAACGCTCGTTAATTTGGTGTAATTTTTTTTCTTTAAAAAATCTCGTATATAAAAGATATTAACGTTTAAAAGTTATGGGAGGAAACATGAGAGAAAAAATTTAATTTTATTTGTAAATTCTTTTATTTTCCTAAAATAACTCAATGGCTTTTGTTTTTTAATTGGTCGTGTCACATGAGATCCTACATGGCACTCTCAAGTGAGAGGATGACCTCTTTAAGTGTCATGTAGGATATAAGCCTTTGGAATATTAATATATATAGATAGATATAGATTTATCGACTAATCATGCATATATTAATCATCTATACGTTAAATGCAGGACCGGCCCAAGGATAAGTAAATCCAAGCAAGGTTTTGGGTCGTATTTTTTTTAAACTTGTTGGTTATATATTTAAAATCGGCAGAGGGCGGCTTTTGGGGAGGTCTGAGGAAGCCAAACGGACACAGTCGACAAATCTCGAGGGCATGTTTAAAATAATCATATATAGGGTGGGGTTAGGGTAGAAAGTTCATATTTCATAAGAAGTGTGAGAATGATAACACTAAACCTAACAATTTAAAACACAGAACAATTTATTTTAGTCTTAAAAACTTAAAACATCATGTCAAAAACATGTGTTCTAAGTTGTGTTTTAGCTGTATGTTTTACCTATATTTTAAATTCTATGGCTATAATACATTGCATTGTGTTTTAGCTGTGTGTTTTACCGAACACCCTCGGTTCGGTACAGGGTCGATTTGGGAGCCGTATCGGTTCGGTATTCGGTGCAATATTCTCAGGGATTGGTAACTCTATGGGATTCTAAAATTTTGTATCTAAGAGAGGTACAGAAGAACATGTACTATTTGTTACTTTCGGGGGTGATTAAAGGTAGTGACAAAGTCATCAACATCTTAAATGTTTACGTGCCGAAAGGAGTCACTGAGAAGCGCTTGTTGTGGACTAGTATTTCAGGCTTGGTTCAATTGTTGAGTGGGATGTGGGTGTTAGCGGGTGATTTTAATGTTGTTAGGTCCAAAGAATAGCGAAGAAATTCGATTTTTCAGTCTTCGCCTTCTAGGGATTTTAACGACTTCATTGACGATTTCAAGTTTACATGAGTTTCATCTGAAAGGGAATCGGTTTACATATTTTACCGGTAACAAAATGAGCCGCGTTGATCGTATTCTAGTGTGTTGGAACGTTTTTAATGAGTGGCCTTTGGCTGAATATAGAGCTTTGCCAAGACTGAAGTCTGATCATTGCCCATTGATTTTAAAGACGGGTGGAGAAATTTTGGACCTAAGCCATTTCGTTTCTTCAATTCATGGCCGGGAAGAAAAGATTTTGAGGAGATGGTTGTGAAGGCTTGTGAAATTTCTATTGTTCAGGTCTTCCAGATATTTGTTTGATGACAAAATTTAAGCATTTATTAATGATGATAAATGGGTGGAAAGAAGAAAAACATAGGGCTGAACATGAGGAAGAAATGAGTCTTCAAGCGGATTTGCATAGCTTGGAAAATACCTTGAATGACAAAGAATTGGAGGAGTCCGAGCAGTGGGTTTGGGAAGAGATCATGAAAAAGACTTCATGAAATTGACGGATACAAATCCAGGGACCTCAAGCAGAGGGCTAGAAATAATTGGGCAAAACATGAAGATGATAATACTAGCTTTTTTCATGGAACAATAAACAAGCGACGAGCTAGTAACTACATCCCAGGTTTGATGGTTCGTGGAGAGTGGATAACAAAGCCGAAAATGATTAAAATAGAAGTTCTTAATTTTTTTGCTAGCAAATTTCGGGAAGATATGAAGATTAGACCGAAGCTAGATTGCTATAATCTTAAGAAGTAAGCTGACAGTGATGCTGATTTGTTGGTGTCTAGATTTTCGGAAGAGGAAGTTAAAAAGGCGGTTTTCTCTTGTGGGGACGACAAGGGCCCAGGGCCTGATGGCTTTAATTTTAAGTTTATAAAACGTTTCTAGAACCTATTTGCGGCTGATTTTGTTATGATTGCTGATCATTTTTTTTTTACCATGGGACAATAAGTAGGGAGGCGCAGGGTCATCATTTATTACTTTAATCCCGAAAGTGAAGGATCCGTCGAGTTTGGGAGAATATAGACCTATAAACCTTATTGGGGTTATAAGTAAGGTGCTTTCAAAGTTATTGGCGAATAGGTTACTAATGGTGATGGATGGTTTGATTTCTAATTCTCAATCGGCATTTGGTCGGCTATATCGTCTTGGTATGGGATTCCAACCATTTTTGTGTTTTCGGTTCGAGACATTGTCAAATTGAACCAATCGACGGGTTTTAAAGGCGCGAAGAAAGATGCTCTCTATCGTATTTTATTCATTTCTATGTGGTTCGTTTGGAGAGCTAGAAATGAAATCATATTCTCGGGTAGGAAGCACAAGGTGATGGAAGTGGTTTCGGAGATAAAGGTTTTGAGTTTTCTTTGGTTTAAACGTAGATATAAAGGTGGGTGTATAGATTGGAACACGTGGTGTAAATTCGATATGGTGTAATTTGGTTTTTGCGGCGGCTCTTTCTCCGCCTTGAGCAAGAGTTCTGCGCGGGTTGTTTAATAAGGTTTACTTTTTTAAAAAAAAAAAAGGCCCGACACTGCATAACAACTAGGGGTGTTCTTTTTAACCATAACCAATAACCGAACCGAACCCGAAGTGACCCGACTCGAGAAAGTACCTTACCCGATTAACCCGAACCCGATTAAGTTTAGAGTTTTTTGGTTGGTCTTCGGATTAGTTTTTTATAATTCGGGTTGACCCGAATAACCCGAACAATTCAAAAACAAATAAATGATCTAGTTTTCATATTTTTATGTATATCGGAGTAGTGATTTTGTAGCCAAATTTGCATCTAAATATTATAACCCATGTTGTGGTTTTATTTACACATATTGTAGCCCAAATGGATAGAAATACGCAACCCAAATGGCTGGAAATATGTAACTCAAACACCCGAACCATTTAACCGATAACCATTTAACCCCGACCCAAAAAACACAAACCCGATTAACCCCATAACCGATAACCATTTAACTAGATTGGGTCGTTATCGGGTAATATTTTCAACACTGAAAACCCAAATAACCCGACCCGAATAACCCGATAACCGAAAACCAAACCCAATGAACACCCCTAACAACCCAAAAGGTGTAGAATAATTAATTAGTCTTCCTGGAAGTTAATCTCACAACATAATTTCTTTCCATGTTTAAAGATTGTACATAGATGGAAGTAATCATAAGGGTGTGTGTAGTGGTGGATAGTTATGTTGGGGTTATAGGATTAAAATATTAAAAAGTAATAGAAAAGGTGTTATGTTGGGGTTATGGAAAAAGAGGGTGTAGTGGGAAGGAGGGTTATGTTTGGGGTTATAAATGATTGGTAATGATTGGTTAATTATTGTTTTTTATTTAAATAAGAATATTTAATACTTAATAATATTTCATTAAAAATAAAAAAAATTACAAATACTAAAACAAAAAAAAAATACAAATACTAAAAAAAAAATACAAATACTAAAAAAAAAAATACAAACCATAAATAAAAGATAAAAATACTAGAAACCATATTTTTTTTCGATTTTTGCCTTTCGGCTCATAGCCATTTCCAGCGCTTTCCCCTCTAGGTGGTCAAAGTTTGACGTGTAAAACGCAAAGTCGCGTTCAAACTGTCGTTCCTTCATGATGTCAACGACCTCTCGGTTTTCTTGGATACGCTGAGCCCCGATATCGCGCAAGTCTTGGAGCCGCTGGTTCATTTCAGCAAATGCCGGGACTAACTTATCAACCCCCGACGAAGACTCCGTCCTTGCGGCTCGAGCAGCCCGTCGACCGGGGGGACGAGGTAGCTCCTCCGCCCCCTCCTCCCCTGCAAAAAATGGATTTTCTTCTGGTGAGTTGAGGTCGACATAACGCGCGTCAGACGTAGGCGTTTCGGATCAACCGAGTCAGAGGTCCTCGACTTTTTTGAAGGCCTCATATTTTTGGCCCTAGATGAAGAAGATCCAACAGTTGGGCGCACGGGGTGCCATTTGGTGCAGTCTTTCAGCACGCGCCAACATTTCACGTACGGGAAATTCCCGTACGTCTGATTGTATTCTTCCAAAGCCGCCACAAAGACATCCTCGTCACTTTGCCCACTTTTCCACCCGAACTTGGTGCGCTGATAAATGCCCTGAAAATTAGTGCATTTTTGGTTGATATCGGTCCACTTGCCCGATATCGAATCATTCTCCCGGTAGCCTTCTCCTTTACCTGAGAGATCAAAAAATATTTCCCGTACTCTTTTCCAAAAATCGCCTTTAGATTGATAGTTGGCTGAAAAAAACATACCAAAAAAATATAACATTACCAAAAATTATATATCTTACCAAAAAAATTTAACATTACCAAAAAAATATATAATATCTTACCGACTTCAGGATCCTCCGACACGTCAACCCACGCTCGGGTTAACGAGTACAACTCGTGGTCGGTCCATGGTATAACCTTTTTCTTGGCACGACCCGCCCGTCTCTTTTCTTGCGTGACTCCGTCGCGCGGGTGCCTTGCCTCGCCCGGGCTCTTCCTCTTCAACCGGGCCTTGTGTCTCCGGAACCGACTCTTGCCAAGCATTTGAAGAGCCGAACATTTGGGATGACCCGTACACTTGTGTTTGGCCAAACCCACCTCCTATGGGCATCCCAAAACTCCCTCCCATGTTAACATTATACATGTTCGGGTCCCAACCATACGGTTGGTTTAAGAGGTGCGTGAAACTTTGCGGGTTTGATCCCGAACCCGGAGCTATAGGTCGGGTGTTTTCGCCACTGGTTTGGGAACCAAACCCGAAACCTTGACCGAAAGGATTCATGTTAGTGGTGGTTTGATCAAGTGTAGTGCTTTGCTCTTGTGTAGTGTGTGTGTTTTGTGTAGTGGTGAAGAGATCAAGTAGTGGGTATTTATAAAACAAAAATTTTTTTTTTTTTTTTAAAGACCTCGAGTGTCCCCCGGTCAAAAGAGCATTCAACCCACTCTTCCCAATGCAAGCCAAAACGCCTGCTATGTCCAAAACGAAAGCCCTCCATAACGCCCTATAGCGCCTGGGGGGGCGGTGTTCCCCGGCGCTATAGGGCTAATAACGCCGTATAACGTGCTCCACTACAGGTACTCTAAGCAGAAAGTTGAAACCACTTGTAAAAAAGACATTTTCTTTTCTATATTTGTAGTAAATACTCAAATTAATATAAAGATATTAGAGGATTTGATCATATAATGTAAAAAAAAATAATAACATATATTTTTTTAAAATAAAAAGTAATGACAACAACTTTTTATTTAGTTTTTTATTAATGTGTGTGTATAAAATAAGATAACTACGTTATGGTTTGAAGTTTATTTTTTAATATATATATTTTAATTTTTTCAAACATAGAAGATTACGTAATCTAGAAGAAAAATATATATGCATAACTTCATATATATATATACACGCAGCCTCTAAATTAGAGGTATAATTGTTATGAGAAGAGACAACCTATCGACTGTGAGGCCTTTTCTTTAATCATCTCTGTGTTTCGCAACATATTTTAGCAGTAAGTTTTTGACACAATAATTCATTGTTTTCATTATTGTAATGTTTATCTCATTGATTCATTTAACATGGTTCAGTCAGTTACAAAGCATACTTTTTTTCTTGACATTATCTTAGATGGATCAGAGTCAAATATCTTCTAGTTCAGTGGGTGATCGGTTACCTTCCCTATCCGGAAAACATATGTGGTTGGTTGCGCAGATGTTGGAAGCCGACAACACGATCGGTGACCAGATTTGTTTTACCATACATGACCCAGTATCTCAATATAGGTGTCGAGTCCCTGAGCTGCTTGGGAGACGTATCCGTGGCTGTTTCCATGGATGGTTGATTATGTCCAACCATCCGCGCAACGTCATGTGGTTTATTTGGAACCCATCCACTTCTAAGCTCACCCGTCTCCCGCCCTTGAATCATGAAGATGGAGATATTAATATTAGCGAATGTTGCTTGTCGTCCCCTCCTGATGACCCTGGTTCGATACTCTTGTTAGCCAGAGAAGGAAAACCAACATTTGTGTTTTGTAGGCTTGACTGCAAAAGAAAGAGGCTCAGATGGACGGAAATGTCATACGCTAAACAGCTAAAAAACATAACCGGACAAGATGGCTTCGTACATAGTTTAACATGTTGCAATGGTAACGTGTATGCCTTGGATACGAGCCGTAGTTTTGTCATAAAGGTTGACATTCACATTGTGGTTAAGGCTAGAGATCAAGTTGTAATAAGCCTAATGCCATTTGTGAAATTGCCTCATTACGAACACAGATATATTTCTGGACTTCGTTACGGCTTTACTGGTCCTTTTCTGAAAGCAACTTGTTCAGGGCTGTTTATCATCTTTCTATATTTCAAATGGAAACAACTTTGTTCCGCGGTTCTGCTTAAACTGGACATGAACCGTAAGTTGTGGGAGGAGATGGAAGATTTGGATGACACAGTGTGTTTCATTGATCTTGATTGTAGCAGTACTGCCATTGCCTCCAAGTTAGGGGGCGGTTATATACACATGCTTTGCGAAGAGGAGAAAGTTATATACTCCTACCACGTCAAGGATAAAACGCTAGCGCTATCTTCAATGCCTCGTCTTGATTTACCATCGCCATCAAGGTCACGAACAAGCTTTGTCTCACTTTGGGCCATGTCTGAATGCAGGTACATATTGCTTATTATTGAATATGTGTTCCGTTTATCATACATGTTATAGAAAGAAAAAGGAATATTGAATTTAAATACCCTCAACTTTCACAGTTTGGCCGACAATATTCCTAACTACAAAAAAATTTATCAGCACTCCCAACTTTTAAGGTATTTTCCACTGGCACTCCCAAACTAACCCAGTTAGTTTGTTCAGTTAGTTTGCTAAAGTGGCATGCTGTTGAAGATGATGTGTCATCTTATGTGTCATCCACGTCAACATGTCACGTCAGCAATAATGGCCACGTCAGCATGTCATGTCAGCAAACTAACTGGGTTAGTTTGGGAGTGTCAGTAGAAAATACCTTAAAAGTTGAGAGTGCTAATAAAAATTTTCGTAGTTAGGAAGGAGTATTGTCGGCCAAATTGTGAAAGTTGAGGGTATTTAAATCCAATATTCCAAAGAAAAAGGAGGTTTATCATACATGTTATAGAAAGAAAAAGGGGTATTGAATTTTAATAATCCAAACTTTCACCCATTGGCCGACAATAATCTGTACTTCAAAAATTCCTAACAGCGATCTCAACTTTCAACGTATTGGCCGATAATGAACCTTTGTTAACTGAAAAATAACTCAGTGGATGCTGACGTGGACGCTGATGTGGCATGCCACATCAGCGTGAGCATGCCACGTCAGCATCCTTTAACTAAGTTAGTTCTCAGTTAACAAAGGTTCATTATCGGCCAATACGTTGAAGGTTGGGATCGCTGTTGGGAATTTTTGAAGTACAGATTATTGTCGGTCAATGAATGAAAGTTTGGATTATTAAAATCTAATACCCTAAAGTAAAAAAAAAGGGAAAACTTAAGTTCTTAATTTGTGGTGTAGGTCGGAAGGCGATCATGGAAAAATCAATCATGGGATTGATTCTAAACTTTCACAAGATGGCAGGGAAGACAATGATACAGTCAGGGTTGAAGTAAATAGCATGAGCAATGGACTTGATGAATCACACTTGTCTAATATTCCGTTTCATGTGTTGGAGATGATTATGGAGTTTTGTGTTGATACTGACTATGTCAACTTTCGTGCTACGTGTAAGCAATTAACAAAACCCGTCACTCGATGGAGCAATGCAGCATCAATAAGAAGGTTGAAGAGATATTCATTAGTTTCACCATGGTTGATGGTCTTAAACCAAGATCAAGGCATTATCACTTTTACTGATCCGATGTTTGGTGACCAGTACTCGATAAGAACACCTCCAGAATTGAAAGGGGATTTACAAATATGGTGTTCAATGTATGGATGGTTACTGATATCTAAAGGTACCAAAAGCATGATGTTGTTTAACCCATTCACAAGTGATATCCGCAAACTTCCAAATCTAGTAGTTCTATTCTTAAGAAGCTTTTGTTTCTCAGCGCCGCCTTCTTCTCCCGATTGTATGGTGGTTGGATTTGGTGGACCAGAAGTTTATATCCACTTTGTCAATCGAAAACCTGCATCATGGCTTAAATTTGGTCTAGAATTTGGTAATGATACTCCATCGTTTTTTTCCATTTCTCAGCATCATGTGGCCGAGATCTTTATGCATTGAATAGCGAGGGCGAATTAGTGTTTTTACAAACATGTGTGAAGAAAATTACTCTTGGGTTGATGTAGACGTCGCGCCAACAAGTTGTAAAAGAACATTGGCACAGTATTTCCTTGCGAAACGTGATCAAGATCTAGTATTAGTTATAATGGACGAATTTGGAGAATCCGTCGAGTTATTCACGCTGAATTTTTTACGCTAAAAAATGGGAGAAAATGAATGGATTAGGAAAGTATATGATTTATATTTGTGAAGCAACATGTTTGTGCATGGAAGCTAGAACACCGGAAATGGAGAACAAAATTTATTTTACACTCTTGCATTCAAAGACAGGGAAGATGGTGTTCTACTCTCTAGACACTTGCAAGTACCATACGTTTAGTGGCAAAAGCATAGTGGAAAGTTTAGGGGATTTCTTTGGGGCTAAACAATATCTGTATCCTCACGTTTGGATTGAACCTAGCTATTCCTAGACAAATATTTATTACTATTATATATGGATCCGTTTGATGTTTGTTTCTTGAACCCTATAAATCGAGGTAATTAAGCCAATGACTTGTTTTCTTCCTAAAGCATACCACTATGACTTATGTCTTAGCTAGGTGTTACTGGTAATATATACGTCATAATCTCAAGAGAAAGTTTCCATCACATGAAAAGGAAAAAGTGAGTATAAGGTGGACCCAAAAGATAACTGAAACCGTTTGATTAGACTACATGGTGTGGTTGGCAAGGGCAAGGTAGGGGCTACTTACACTTTGAGGGTTTTGCCTTCTAAAACACAAAAACCATGGGGTGGTGAGCAAGGCCAAGGAGGGCAAGTCATTTTTTTTTTTAATTTAATCATTTTTTTTATATTTATTCTTAGAAAAACAATTGGTTAAGAAAAGACATTTATATTAATTCTAACAAAAAAGACAATAACATCCATATTTTCTTTTAGTTTATTAACTTTTTTCATGGTGTTCGCATCGAGATCGGGCTTAGTGGCATGCCTCATCATAACCCAGGTATGTCCATACCTCATACGGGAGTTCAACCGTCCGTCATTAGTTTGACGCTCGATGATGACATCAAACTGTTCCAGGATGAAACTGACTAGCTCGTAAAATCCCCTGACTTGCCTATGCCCAAAGAGCTCATTGGCAAACCCTGTCAAAGACAGGATTCGAACTTGTTACCTTATTAATATTATTAAATTATCAATATATACACAGTGTAACAAAAATGAGAAGGATGAGAAGGATACAAAAAACACAATAGATCGCGAAATATGACACAATAAGCCACACAATATAACACAATGCTGAAGAAAAAAGACACAACGAATTGCAAAAATGACACAATGATGAAAATAAGAAAATTAAGACACAATGATATAACATATATTCTAAAAACTACAAGCTAAAAACCAAAAAAGCGAAGACCTAAAAACTAACATCGTAGGGTTTGATGAGGCGGTTCCAATGTCGTTTGAATGAGTTCAATCGGAGTCTGTTTGATACCCTTCCTACGACTTCCTATTTTTCTTTCACTGTGTAATTGATCCTAACCCTATCAATATATACTCTTTAGAGTAAACTTCAATTTTCATCCCTGTGGTTTCCTGATTTTAACACTTTCAATCCAATTAGCTTGCTAATTCGTTCAGTTTCAGTCCATGGGGACGAAAATTGAGTTTTACTCCGATCTTTATCTTTACTATATATAACAAATTAAATTCCTTTATTTTTTTGTCTTTCTCCTACTAAATCATAATTTATAATTTTTTTTCATTTCTCTCTCAAGTTAGATAAAAATACTAAATCATAGAGTTAGGATCAAATGCATTATGCATAGTGAAAGAAAACTAGGAAGTCGTAGGAATGGTATCAAATGAACTCTGATTGAACTCATTCAAGCGGTGTTGTAACCGTCTCATCAAACCCGATCTTAGTATTTAGGTTTTCACATTCTTAGATCGTTAGCTTGTAGTTTTTAAATTTTGTCTTATATCATTGTGTCTTTATTATGTGACATTGTGTTTTTTTTTTTTTCTTATTTTCTTCATTGTGTTATTTTTGTGATTATTGTGTCTTTTTCCTCATCAATGTGTTATATTTTTTGACATTATGTTATATTTTGTGACCCTTGTGTTATATTTCGTAATCTTTTGTGTTTTTTGCATCTTTCTCACCCTTCTAATTTATTTTATACTATGTAGGATGACTTGAAATCGAAATCATAATGTTCTAGTTCTCTCTTATTTATTTAGTAAAAAAAAAAACAAAGGAAGATGTTAATAAGGAAATAGCATATCAAAATCTATTTTTTAAAGACATGTGTTGCCGACTTTTTGTGTTAATTGATTACATTATATTTATTCAGCTCGTGCGATACATTGATTTTTTAAACATGTACTTGTTTTATTACTTATCTATAATACATTATAAAGGAGGAGTGATGTACAACAATGTAATTTGTATTTCCGTACAACTTAACAAGCAACATGTACAACATATTTAAGCAAGAAATTTAAGGGTATTATGGGCATAAATAGGACAATTAAGACACTTAAGAGGGTAATATAGAAATTTCATCCACCTCCTCCTTTACAATATCAAAAGACTTTTACAATACTACCCTCCTTCTTCCATCCATACCCTTCAATCATTTGCCTTCTTCCTTCATAAATATAGATCATTAACCTCTTGTCCCTTCAAGTTCCGTAACCCTAATGATCAAATTGAATGAGATTGATTGTGAAATTCAAGTCCTCCTCTTATAACATTCAATTGAAGGCATACATGAACTATCTTGCCTTCAAAAAAATGCTTTTGTAAGAACTATTACTTATTTTACTATTTGCATTTTCTTTGTTTGTTGCTCAAAGTTTGCAATGTTTTATATTGTTTTTTTATTTATGCATCTAGATTTGGACAATCACATTGCAACGAACAATTTTGACTACAAATCAAATTGCTGGATTTCCCAAGGTTAGTTTTACATGTCACATAAATTGCTTCTTTTATCACTTATCATTCCTCCTCTTATAACATTCAATTGAAGGCCTACATGAACTATCTTGCCTTCAAAAAAATGCTTTTGTAAGAACTATTACTTATTTTACTATTTGCATTTTCTTTGTTTGTTGCACAAAGTTTGCAATGTTTTATATTGTTTTTTTATTTATACACCTAGATTTGGACAAGCACATTGCAACGAACAATTTTGACTGCAAATCAAATTGTTGGATTTCCCAAGGTTAGTTTTACATGTCACATAAATTGCTTCTTTGATCACTTATCATTTGTAAATTTTGTGTACTTTCTTTACGTTATAGATACAATGGCGTGCACTTGATAAGATAAATGTTGGTGTATGTGACGGTATGAGGTATGAAAAAATAAAGAAGAACATGCCTGAAGAATACAAGTATGTTAAATATGAAATATTCGATTTTTTTTTTCTTTTTTTGTAATTTTATACCTTTCCATTCAATGGTCTTTTTTTTAAAGGTCAAGGAAAGGAAGAAAGACAAACAAACTCAGGTATCGATATCCTCGAGGAGAGTCGTATCTTGATGTGATACAAAGGTACTGAATTCAAATACAAGGAAAAATCTCTGTTGAAAATATAGAAAGTAACTAATTAAAGTTTTGGTATTTTAAGCAACGTCAAAAGTTTGCAGTTGTGTATATAATAAGTTGGAGCCGGTTATTATTGAGTTAGAACGACAACGCGCGCCTGTTGTAGTCGTATCTCACCAGGTAAGACAAGGCAACCACAAAATTTTACCTCCACAAATGGGTAAAAAAACTAAAAATAAAACGGGTTAAACGTGTTTGTAAAGTGTATTTTAATACATGTTTATGTATCAATATAGCTTTTGAATAATATTTAGGGTATTAGTTTTTTATTTACATTTTTAAAACAAATGAACATTATTTTTGGTGGGTATGGCCCAAACCGTATGTAAATTACCTGTTACCCAACTCATCATTGAAAGATTTGTGCACTGCAAACATGGGTTTAATGGATTTGTGCATTGCAGGCTGTTCTAAGAGCTTTATATGCCTATTTTACTGATAGGCATTTGAAAGAAATTTCACACATAGAGGTAAACAACAAAACATTAGATCAATCTTTTCGGTCTTTTAATCTTTGGAAACACGTTAACACGTTTGAATATCGGGAATTTCAGATGCCACTTCATAAGAAGTTCTGGTACCAAAAAAAGATAATGACTATATTTTCCTCACGTAACGAACCCGCTGCAACGCGCGGGCATTACCACTAGTTATATATAATTCTTTACATTTAACCGCATCAGAGTCTGATTAAATACATTCTGCTTGCTGTTATAGTGAATATATTGGTCCAATGGATTCTAGAGTCCAATATAATACATACATATTCTGGCCCACTATTGATTTGATAACATATAATAATCGGCCCAAACCTGATGTATCGGATTCCCGTAATAGTCTGGCCCAAAACATATTTACATAGCCCGCAGGCAAACCCGGCCCGCCCAACCCCTGAAAACGGTGACTGGCACACTCTTTCGCTGTCCGGTTCTCTGCCCAATTTTTCAGATATTTGATTTTGGGCCCAGGCCGTGACTGGCCCAAAACACATTCGGCTTTATGGTTCTCTGCCCAAACCCGACCCGCCCAACCCCGAATCCGTTTTTATATTGTTTTCTTAAACAACATTGTTAACTCCCATGTGAATACCATCTTGACTAGCACCCGTTTTAAACCAAACCATCCATCGTCCCTTCGAATCATGTATCTTGATGCAATTCTCAATTGTCATCTCAATGGTCCTCCCTAATTTGCTACCAAACTCGGGGGCGGATCTAGATGGTGTTAGAGGGGGAAAGTCCCCCACACATACAAGGCTTGATAAATAATTTAGATTAGGCTACAGGTTTTTATAAAGGCTCTTTTAATTTTTTTTTTAAAAGACCCTTAATTCCTCGAGTAGGAAGATGTAAACCTTGTTGGGTAAATATAGTTACGTTCTTTGTATTAGTTTAATTATGTTGCTATCAAACTTAGTTTAAAGTCTAAACATATTACACATCAGTCATCTTAAACGATTCTTAGGTCATACAGTGTGGTCACACGGTCACACCCCACTCCACCCACTATCACTACCTTTCACATCATCACCACATCACTCTATCATCCATCACCTTCCACTATGGTATATTGATATAATCACCATCCTCCACTACCTTCCATAACATTCCAACGTTTGAAAGCAAGTGGCTGGTGGCAAACATGACAACCCTCACGGTTGCCACGCCGTGAGGAGAGGGGGTGTTCCCGTGGCCTCACGACCCATCACGGGCCTCTCACGGCCCCCATACCGTGTGGCCTTATTAGCTCCATTACTTGCCAAACTCATCGCAGATTTGCTATCTATACAAAACGGAAGCAACCAAAACATGTAAGTGAAAAGATCCATTTGGTTTCATAAAGAAACTTATTTTTTATTGTGTCATTTTTTTATATTTATATATATTCAATTAAAACTTAATACTAATAATAAATATATAGATTTTTTATCAATTCTGTATTTTTAGAGTACAAGAAAAGGAGTTGTTCCTACACACAAGTGATGAGAGATGCTAACAGTAGCTGTCATTGCAACCGCCCACCTTATCATGTGGACTATCCTCACTTTTATTAATTATAAAAGTATAATCAACCTTAACGCCTAATTTTCATTTAATTTTATTGTTACTTATTACAATTTTATTAGGTACAGCTATCTATAAACAACCACCAACCTTCCTTAACCTTTTCTTAATATCCTTTAAATAATTAGTTGTAGTTGATTAGTTTCATATTCTTTTCGAAGGGCAGTTATAGTTGATTAGTTATATTACCATTTACTAATTACTAATACTATTAATAATTTGGACTTCAGTTCATTACCTACAATAACTTTCAAACCAACTTGCTTATATACTGTTTTTTAAGAAGAAAATGTCTTGTAAGAAGAAAAACAAACAAGTATAAAGGTTATATAATTATTGGGCAACTCAAGAGGTGTTAGGTTGTTTAATTGTTCTTAAAACTTGATTATATACAAATCTACTTGTAAAAATAAACTGAAAACGGTTAAATAATTAAATAACGCTCTATATTGTACCTAGTTCAACATACTATATGTAATTATTAAATGTTAATACAAGTTTAAAGCATATTGTAACACCATGTGTAGTGGGGGGCTTTATATATAAAGCCTCCGTTTCTGATTGGTCCACGTGGCAGCTGAGTCAGCATTGAGAGATAAAGTGAAAAAAGGGTGTAGTGGTGGGGCTTTATTTATAAAGCCCCTATTAATATTTTATTATATCTTTTAAATTAAAAAAATAATAAAATTATTATAAAGAGAGAGAGAGTATGAGGTGGAATGATATGATTGGAGGGGGAGTAATTCATCCGGCGCTATTTGTATAACGCCAAAACCATTTTTTCAAAAATAAAGCCCCCATGTTCCGGTGTTTGGGGCTTTATTTTCTAAAATAGCGCCCCTTAATTATGTTACCACTACGGAGGGTCTAACATGTTAAATATGTTTGAAAACTGTATAGTGTATACACTCAAGTTGTGTTTAACCAAGTTGGTTCCTATCTAGCTCCGTTTATTTTTAAGGATTGTTTCAACGATTAATGAAATGTGTACACTAAAGCGTTCGCGCTTATAAGGTCCCAACAACTGAGAGTTGGAGCCACAGTTTCTTTATGCGTCCATCAGGGGCGGATCCAGTTAAAGAGGAGGGATTGCGGACGTTGCGCGGCTCAACTTCGCGCGCGTAGTGGAAAATTAGTGGAAAATTTGGTTTGTTTCTACGAAATTTGAAAAACCTTGCTACTAAAATGAAAAAAATGAAAAACGTTACTACTGAAAAATGTTTCTAGATCCGCCACTGGCGTCCATGATATGACGAAACTAACGAGTCTTAAGTTATAAATGGGAAGTGGAAGGCCAGTACTCCATGACAACTTGGACATTCAAAACCAGTTAATATATTACAATTTACAACTTAAATTATAATAATCGAGTGATTATTTTTATAAGTAAATGTCAACACCCCACCCTTTTATTAAATAGAAATAACTGAACATAATGTTAATTAATACATGGATGGAGTTGGATGGAAATGGGAAAGGCATGCGGTTAGCCAACTCATCTTTGTTTTCCAACCATATATTGATGGTGACCCCCTCACCAATCACACACTCACTCACTCCATGTGTGTTCTAGTGACACAAACCATGTGTTTCTTTCCTTTTAATCATTCTATACTCAAATCATACCATCTTCTAACTTTAACCATTTTATACTCAAAGTTTCTAGGATTCATACACCCTGTGACATCACATTTAGGGTGTATGACATCACATTCTGAGTATGTGGCAGCTTCCCGTTAGTCTGTGATGTGGGCCAGGGTGTATGAATCCTAATTATAGGGTGTATGGTTCCTAAATACCATACTCAAATCATACCATCTTCTAACGTTACATTTTCACTTGTAAACACGTTAATACAACATACTAGACCCAACACATTAACTAATCGCTTAGTGTGACAAAACCGAACACGCAATGAAAGTAAACCACGGCTTTCGGTTATGAATATGGTTGTATCATCGAGCCGTAATCATACAGTTTCTCATGTCACGCAATCTCTCTTTTAATTATTTCCCTTGGATATTCGTTTGTTTGTTTTGAGTGTGTGATACACATGACGTGTGTATTATAATTTCATACTCTTTTTTAGAAGAAAAACAAAAAAGCATAAAAGGATGACCGAAAACAAGAAACTGAATGCTTTCTTTTACATTTTTATACGTGTTATTATGTATATCATGTGATTTTCTAAATATGTGTAATGAGGATAAAACTATAAAAGTACATGGTTGTTTATTTTTGTATTTATAAAATAAATAAAATGTAGAAAAGGAAGATGCCAATATGTATCACTCACACCATCACTCACTTTTCTTGAATGAAAGGCAACCTATGAAATGCATCATATCCACTGTATAACAATTTACTCAAAGTATTTCACACTCACTACACTTCACAATACTTGAATTTAAGTCGAAGTAAAGCATTTTTTATGATTTCTAAAGAATTTAAAATTTGTCATACTAAATTACTAATCCTATAGTAATTATCGAGATGCACTTACACAAGAGAATAAAACATTTGATGCATATTTAATATCACATGAATACATTTTATGCTCCAATAATATATATAGGGGTGAATATCTTGTTTTTAATTTAATAACTATCTATTTTTCATTAAAAAAAACTTTTTTATTAACATGATATTTTGTGTTAATCTTGTATGCTATAGTAAAATAAATAAAAAAAAGATTGAATCAAGAGACATAAAATCCCACAATCAGAAAAATGTATAGTTATTCAATGCAATAACGTGCATTGAATAACTTTTATTTAACGTCTTATACTAAAACCGTCTTCTTCGACGTCTCTATGATCTTAATAATGATCATATATAGTTCTTTCTAATATATATATCTAATATTTTTTAGGATTACCATTATTCTATCTAAATCAAGGTAAATATAACACTTACAACGAGTACATATAGTTACAATCTAATGCAATCAAAATAAAATTGTATCATACAATAATTGATATGTATACATAATTGAAATTAATCCATAGAACCAACCTCTAGATCTAAAAAAAATGATCTTGCAACCTCAATTAATAATTTGATGCGATGAGTTCATGCCACCAAAGTGGAATTTAAAACTCTTAAAACTAATATAAATAATTCATCAAGTCATTGTAAATAATAAGAATCATTTTTGATTAACTAATTATCAATTCATCAATGAATAATAATAATAATAATAAGAGTAATAATAATAATAATAACAATTGAAAATGTAATATTTCACATTTATGGACCTGTTTTCTTTCTTCCTTCTTCCTTGCTTCCTTTCAGTAATGACAATCTACCAAAGCTGGAGAAGATAACACCATATGTTGTTGTTGTGAAGAACTATTAATAAACTTAAACTTCGATTGAACGACGTCGTCTACCACCTCTGGTGGCGGAAAATTAAGATCTAAAGATAGCGTACAACGCGTACTACCTCCTTGAGACTTCTCCATTACCGAATCTGTTAACCGGCTAATGGAAGGACCAATCGGTCGGTGTTTTCTCATGTGGCCACCTAAAGCTTGGCCAGATGAAAACACCGACCCGCATATTGAACATTCATGTACTTTTATTTTGTTGTTTGTAAGTCCTGTTTGGACCAAACCTAGTAAAGATGTTGAAGACTTTACTACGTTATTGTTGGTAATCATACGTAGCGTGTTTTCTTTGTCATCTACAACAACCCTTTTATGTTGAGTATTTTCTTCTTCGTCAGAAGAATAATACTGAACACTTACCGAACTAGATTTTTTCTCTTCCTGCTTTGGCTTTTTATGACTTGCTCTATGTCCGCCTAACGCTTGAAAAGACGGAAACGTACGGTTACATGTTTTGCACTCGTAAACATATAAACCGGGTTTTTCATATTCACCTCCTCCTCTTGTAGCAGCGATTATTTCTGTAAATCTCCTACTGGTTAACTTGTCGGTTTTTTGACGAATCGGGTCGGTTTCGGATTCGGATTCCTTAATAGGAGATTCACTTTGAGCCAACATAATAAGACAATTCGCCATGTCTTCATCTTCTTCTGATGACATAACTGGTGAATGGTCAGGCGTAAACGTATCAATTAAACGATTAGGGGAACAAGGCCTTTGGCGCTTCGTACGCTTGCCTTTGATAATTTTTCGAGCTCGAGCTTGACTCGTATAGTCAGTGAGTTCTGCAGTGAACTCTACTTCCATAGGGATTTTGTGTGAGTTGTCTATGTAAAGTGGGTTAGAGAGAGAGAGTGTGTGGGGAGAAAAGAGTGAGGAAGTTTAGTGCAAATATATATGCATAGTGAAAGGGTTAAAAGTGTAAATAGTGAAAGTAGTGGGTAGGAAAAGAGAAGGGGGTAAAGTGTAAGTTTATTTTCTTCAAGTAGTTTGTTGCCAACGATCTTTCTTGCTTGAATAAGTGCTGCTTTTAACAAGTTTGGCCGCGTGAAACTCACGCGCTTGTGTATGTTCTTCGCTTGCTCTACATACAATCTCCCACTCTTGTTTGACTTTTTATGTTTTTCATAAGACCGAACGGTATGGGGACCGGCAAGGGGCCGGCGTTGCCAAGCCGGGCCGGGCTACACCGCCCCCCTGGCGCGGCAACGGCATAGCCGGCACCCCTTTGCCGTTGATGCCGGGGCTGCTGAGTGCATTGGGACGCGTGAAAGACTATAGGGGGACGTGTCATTTGACCGTTGGGGCAATATTTGACCGTTTAAAAAAAAACGAATTTTTTTTCAAAACTCTATTTAAACCCACTCATTTTATACCATTTTCAACACAAATCCAACACCACTTTTTATACCAACCCTTATTTTATATAAAAAATACTTTATACATTATTCAATGGATCCCAACCAAAACAACCCAAACCCGAATCAACCACCACAATATAACCAAAACAACCCGAATCCAAACCCGTTCACGATGCCAATGGATCCATCTTGGGCTACTTTTGCGGGTTTTCAACAAACTCCCAACCCTTTCACCCAATATCCTCAAATGCACCAAAGCCCTACTACCTTTAACCAATTCCATAATTTGCAAATGCATCATAACCCTCAATCCTTTACCCAACTTTTACAAACTCCGCCATTCCGTCAATCTCTACCACCACAACGACAACCCAATTTTGAACTCGAAGATGAAGAAGATGATGAGGTGGAGGTTGTCCCCGAAACACAAGTCCAACGTTCGAAGGGGAAGGCGAAGGCGAGTGCGAGTGCGAAGGGGAAGGGGAAAAAAAAGCCTACCGAACGAAGCCCATGGACGAAATTGGAAGAAGAAGCGTTAGCGAAGGCGTATCTGGCTAGTTCGAAAGATCCCATAGTTGGTAAAAAAAAATTTAATTTTTTTGTAGTATACAATAAAATAAAATTATTTTTTTTATTCTCTAATATATGTTTTATTTAAATGTAGGGACTAATCAAACGGGCGATAGTTTATACTCCCAAGTACGAGATATATTTCACCAATTGATGGAGCAAGGAGAGTATCGCAAGCAGGAGGCTTTAAGTTCTAAATGGAGGAAAATGAGTACTACAATCGGGAAGTTCATCGCCTTTTATAATCCGTTGTATGTGCAACCTCCAAGCGGGTTTAACGAGGAAATGATTTTCAAGGAGGCGATGCGAAAATATGAAGACAAGTATGGTCATGTTTTTCCTCATGTTCGAGCTTGGACGGTGTTGAAGACATCTCGCAAATGGGCACCGGTTCCAAACGAGGTTGCATACGCCAAACGAAGCAAGACTTCGGAGTCGGGCGATTATAGCGTGGGAGGCGGGTCGACCGGTCATTGTCAAATAAATATAAACGATGACCCAGACCCAGAGTTCGAGGATACTCCCGTTCAAGAGGAGCCACGACCCATAGGGAGGGACAAAGCAAAAAAACAAGCGGCGGCTGCAAAAAAACAAGCCGCGTCGGGGAGTGGGAGCGGGTCAATGTTAGACGGTTTGGTCGCTGAATTGGCATCCTTCAAAAATACTTTTAGTGAAAGTCAAGCGGAGAAGAAGAAATTGAAGGAACGCGAAGTCGAAGAAAAGCTTCGCTTGAAGCAAAAGAGGGTGGAGGAAAACGTTCGCCAAAAGAACGAGGATAGGCAAATAGAAGAATGGCGAATAATGACGGCAAACATCAACGACTACCCCGAAGAAGACCGTCCCGTTTTGTTGAAGATGAAGGAGAGCATCGCAAAAAAATATAATCAGTAGTTTATGTTTTTTTTTTTATTTAAGTGTTTGTTTTTATTTGAAAATTGTACTTTTTTTTATTTAGGTGTATTTTTTTTTTTAATTTAAGTGTTTGTTTTTAATTTAAATACATCTTCACATTTTATATTAATATGATAATATTATTTAATTAAAAAAAAGAAAAAGAAAATGAAATAGCATTAAATGTTGTTGGGCCTCCTCCACACCCCTAGGAGCATCATCCTAAGGATGCTCCTACCCCACGCTGACGTGGCAGGTGAGGTGGAGGCAAGGCATGGATGTTGGGCCTCCTCCACACCTAATGGTCTAATAACCATGTTAAGTTACACTTTTGACCTTCTCTTATGTACTAATATTTAAATTTTTAATAATATGAATCTAAAATATTTTCATGTATGTTTGGCAAAACTAGGGGTGTAAATGAGCCGAGCCAAGCTTGAGCCTTGCATTATCGAGCTAGGCTCGTGACAATTTTCAGAACCTCGAGCTCGATTCGAGCCTTGTATTTTGGGCTCGAGCTCGGCTCGATAGTATATTTAAGAACTCGAGCTCGGCTCGAAAGCTCGATCAAAATGTATGTAGCAAGAGTTTAAACGAGCCCAAGCTTGGCTCGAGCTCGTTTTGGAACATTAAGGAGCTCGTTTTGACTATTAAGGACTTGTTTTGAACCATTAATGAGCTCGTTTTGGACAATTAAGAAGCTTAAGGCCCAAAGTAATTTAGTTAATGCATGAGTCGCATTACAATTGGGTTATATAGTATTAATTGACATAAATAAGCAAAGCTCGATAAGGCTCGACGAGCCCAACCGAGCTTTACATTCGAGGTTCGAGCTCGATAACCAAATGAAAATATTTTTTTCAGTCTGTATATATTTAAATAAATCTATTATTGTATTTCTGAAATTTTAAAATAAAGAAAATGCTAAAATTGTAATTTCTTATATTTGATTTATTATAGCATCATATATATTCGGATAAAATCATATGTGTTTTGTTTAATAAGTAACGTTGATAGAAATCTAAATCCCATATAACTAAACAAGAAAGGGTATCACCTAATTGTTCAATTAGTTACCTCGATACATCCCTTTTGATTAAAGTGTTTTAGGTACATGCCCTTAGTGTAATGTTGACAAAACTATCTTGTTAAATAGTCAATTTCTTGATAATACAAACTTGACCTGTGCTTAACACTCAATTAAAACAAAGATTAAGAGGGTGTTTGGGGTTGAGTTTTGAAATGGATTTTTAAATTATTGAGTTTTGAAAACGCAAATAATCAGTTTTTAGTATATGGGGTTGAGTTTTGAAATTGATTTTTAGGTTACCAAAACGCAATAATTTAAAAGCTGATTCATCCCTACTGCAACAAAATGCATAATCAGTTTTCAAAACTCAATCCCAAACACCCTAATCAACAATCAACATTGTAAACATGAAGTTTTTTCCTTATTGCATCATTTTTTTCCTAATCATTATCGATCAATATAAGTTTCCTGTTATATTTTATGGGGTTTTTTTTATTATTAATACAAATTAAGTTATGCGTTTAATGAATTGGTATCAATTACCAAACACTCATTACCATTGGGGTTGGTGATCTGATGACAAGGCAAAGTATTTTAATACATTTAAAGTGTAAGGTCTTGAATTGAAGTCTTATAAGGAGTAAGAAATTCTTCGTTAAAAAAAATTACCAACCACTCATAACTTTTAACTATAAACTATCTTAAAAGACGGTTTTAAAGTTAATCCTTACTCTCTAGTGTCATTATCAAATCCTTTATATATTGATCAAATGTTATTTGAAAATATAGTAGATGAATAATTGTTTGAGAACATTCCGGTAGAAAAGTAGTGTGTTATCCAACCAAATATTTATGAGTTCAAATTCTGAAAATACAAATGTGATGATTTTAGGAGCAAATTTGTTGTAAAGTAGTGATCAGTATTTTAGCCAGTAAAAAAAATAGATGAATAACTAAAATTTTCAAAAGTTCAATTGTTTTTAATATGATTTTTTTTTTTTTTTATAGAAGGCAATTAGTTGAGGTGGGAAGTGTTAAATATGTGGAACCACCGAGGTTAACGATCTAACTAAAATATTAAGCAACAATTTTTTCTCCATTTTTACTCTTTATATCCAATTCTTTTGACTTAACCAGTATTTAGCCCCTTAACTTTTCAAACATCTCTGATTACCACTTTTATATTTTTAAAACTTACATGCAGTACGTGGCCACTTGTTTTGTTTTCCGGACCATTGGGATAATTGGGCTAAATTTGTTTTTATACCTTTTTAATAAATAAATCTATATATCTATATCTATCTATATATCTATTATCTATTATCTATTATCTATTAATCTATTATTAATATATATAAAAGAATTGAACATTGCTGACGTGGCGTGCAATGGTGCCTTCAACCTCTCCATGAAACTGCCACGTGGCATCATCATTGAAAGATTTTAGTGTTTTTGAATTATTTCCTTTTTTAATTAAAAAAAAACATAAAACTCTAAATTTATCTCTCTATCTCTCAATTCTCAATTACTAAAATTAAATTGAGTTATTTTAGAAAAAAAGAATTTAAAAACAAATTTAAATTTTTCTCTCTTATGTTTCCTCCAATAATTTTCAAACGTTAATATTTTTTATATTCGAAATTTTTTAAATAAAAAAATTACACCAAATTAACGAGTGTTTTGTTATCTTTCCAACGAGTACCATAGTACTATATAAAAAACGGAGAAAAAAATGACTATTTTTTGTGGGGTTTTGTTCATACAGGAAAAAAACACAAAGTGTTCAGGTTATTCATTAATCATGTTTTTTTTTAAACCAAGTTCTTATCTACGATGTTGAAATTCAGCCCAATCGCCATGCTATCATTGGAATTTTACTCTTCTAAAGATGGATAGGTGTACTTCATCAAGAGAAGCTAGGAGAAAGAATCGCGCAACACTGCAACACATGGTGTCACCTTATAGCAAGGTTATTTTTTATTTATTTAATTACAAGAGTAATGATTATTACTATTAGTATTAGTATTATTAGAATGGTTATATTTTTCAACCCCGGGACACTCCCGGGATAAAAGCTAGTATATATATATTGCAAAGGGATTAATCCTACATGTCATACTCTTATGCAATCTCTCCTTTAAGAGATGCCACATAAGATGTGATGTGGCAACTTTAAACAAATTAAAAAAAAGAAATAAATATGATTTAACCTAATCTATTATAATCTTTAACATAATCTATTAAATACCTAATCTACTAAATCTAAATATTAAACCTTTATTATTTTATCTCTCGTGTTTCCTCCCATAACTTTTAAACGTTAATATCTTTTATATACGATATTTTTTAAAGAAAAAAATTACACCAAATTAACGAGCATTTTTTTTTATCTTTACAACGAGTACCATAGTGCTATATAAAAATCGGAGAAAAAAATGACTATATTTTGTAACCCGACAGGTATTGTGTCGGGTTTGGGATTAGTTTAAAAAAAAATCTGGGTTTGGGTCGGGTCTGGGATTAGGTGATACCCGACCTGATTACCCGAAACAACATACCCAAATACCCGAACTACATACCCGATCATATACCCATGAATTTTTTAACGCATCACATAACCCTTAGACAAATCCATTCGATATTTCAATAATTAACTTTTTTTTTCTTATTTCATATTAATTCTTTTTAGAATGATCGATTACAAACTTACGAATTCATTTGTAATGACACTAGATTTATACCCGACGCAGATATTCGTTTTTTTATATTTGAATATGATAACTTATGGCAGAGATTTGTTTAAAATAATAATAATAATAATAATAATATATTTTATTATTTATCTTAGATATTTCAACCCGGGACGCTCCCGGGATAAAAACTAGTTATATATATAATATATAAACATGATATTATGTAAGTAGGAAAAAGATCAATTAGGAACCAAGGTACTAGTTAGGAACTTAGGAACCAATCTGAGCCATTCATCTTTTAATCTTGATCTAAGGGTAGGATGGTAATTGAACAATTATGTTTTATATTTTAATTTAAAAAAAAAAGTTATAAAATCCCCCATCTCTTTCTCTCCACCATTCTCACACCACTCTTCTCTCCTATACTTTCTCTCTCTAAAAAAAAACCCCAATTCCAAACCCTAACCACCGTGAACCACCATCCTCATCTCTATTATAAACCTTAAGGTAAAATTCAAATTCACCCTCAAAATTTTAATCCTTATCCCACAAATTAAAACCCTATTAGCCCTCAGTCTCCTTCAATCGACAATACTGTCACAACCTCAAATTCCACTTGCGTAGTTTTACCGCGAGGCGCATGACAAACCAGGATCCAAACCAACGATCACAATAAACAAGTCTAAATGAATATAATGCAATTTCAAAACATAGTTTAAAATCCCCGTTTACAGCGGAAGCTTATTCAAAACAGTATGTCAAAAGTAAACCAATGTTCAACATATGAAAACCATGCGACTCTAACTAGACGTCGTGCAGACGCGTGCGCCCTAGTCCAGTAGTGCTACCTTAGCGACCTGAGAAAACATGTAAAAGTTTACGTCAGCACAAAAATGCTGGTGAGTTTACAGGTTTTGTAATCCAAGTACCAAGTCAACCTGTCCATACTATACAAATCGAAAACCAGTGTACGCTAGCTAGGCGTATGTTTTGTTACTACCACGATTGGAAAACCATTACTAACTCGCAAACCAAATGTGTGCCCGATGTAGTAACCCTGTTGTTCCTGTTGTTCCTGTTTGAGACAATATGCACCCGCCGACCCTCCAAGTCGACGAGCGGGGTTGGTCACTCCCAATAGCGCTATTCACATTTCCCCGTTGTGCAAACCCGCACATTCATGGTTCCCCCCGGGACTTCCAAAGATCGTGTAGTACACAATAGAAACCCATAGTATGACAGTAGTTACCAAATAATCGTTTTAACACATGTTTTCTCCCCCGAAAATGTGAAACCAGTTTAAAAGAGGGGCCGTAAACTCACCTTAAGTTGCGTTACTTCGTAATACGAATAACTCAGCAGCTATGCTAGTCCCGTAAAGCGGCGACCTAACATATGACAGTTACAAGCACTTAGACTAATAACCCGCAGGTTAGTTAGTCCCTAGATGTCCAGACCATAACCAAGTTCGTTTGAAAACACCGAGACTGTTTAACTGACCCAAAGTACAAGACTCGACATCCCATTGGTGACCCGAGACTTCCCGTGTTATGTTTACGCTCTCAAACATGCAATCATGCAATCACACTTAACATACGTTAACGCACAACAAGTTATAGCACATAGCTCACGTATCACCGAATTACATCCAAACATATGTTACCAAGTTATTAGATATGTTACGAGGTTCCTAGCATGTTCCTACATGTCAAATCGGGTCTCGGAATGCTAATTTACACTTACAGCAGCAGTACACGTGATTAGGAAAAGTCAACTAGCATTTAGGTTGGTCAACTAGCATTTAGGAAAGCTAATCGCCTATAATATAGGCGATTAGGGCTATACCACATATAATTACTAGCATTTAGGGCTATACCACATGTAACTACTAGCATTTAGGCTATACCACATGTAACTACTAGCATTTAGGCTATACCACATGTAATTACTAGCATTTAGGCCCTACTCGCATGTATCTACTAGCATTTAGGCCCTACTCGCCTCTAACATAGGCATTTAGCCTCCTAATCGCCCCTAACATAGGCGATTAGGACTGCTAATCGCCTGTAACCTTGCTGTTCCAGTTTTTCGCGCGTTTAACGCTCCAAATCAGATCCAGAACGTGTGTAACCATCCAATATCATCCCAAACACTATCCTAAACATGTTTCAACTAAAACCCTTAGTTTTGCCTCGTATTATCAGCCCTGCATGCAATCACGTAATCCAAACACCATTCACATAGCATGCAACATCACACTAACATGCGTAACTATAACCCTAATAATCAATTACTCAGATTTCATTAACATAACATCAATATTATTCTGATCTAACATAATAACATGTCATTCATTCATCTTGAATCATAAAAACCCTAGCTTTCTAATCATAAACACACATAACACATGTATACTAGTTAAAATCCGATTAACAACACTTATTAACGATTTTCAGAAAGCTTTTTCGTTTTAGAACAGGTCTGGACTATTAGGGATTGAATAAAAACGTTTATAAGATTGCATGGATGAAAACCAAACCTTAGATTTGTAAAAGAATGATGGATTAAGCTTGAAACCTTGTGTTTTGATCAAAAATCGCGTTCCAGAGGTTGTGTGTGTGTTGGGGCGGGTTATGGGACGACTAGGGTTTGTATAATGAAGTTTAGGAGGTCAAGTATGGTATTTATAGTCGTTTTTAGTCGTCCAGCCCGTAACTAGCGATTGTGCAGCCTTTACACGCGATTAGGAAGCCTAATCGCATGTAAGTTCATGCAATTAGGGCCTAATCGCATGAACAGTCATGCATTTGGTCCCCTACTCGCCCCTAAAGGGCCTACTCGCCTCCCTTATAGGCGATTAGGCCTCCCTAATCGCCTATAGGGGCTGGTTTCGTGTGTTTTGCGCGTTAAACCCCGTTTTAACATATGTTAACACATATTCACATACCGACAAGTCACATAATGATTGTAAACACATAACACATGTAAATACACATATTCACACTCGTTCACCAATTCCCGGGACTCAAGACTTGTATGTTCCGTATGCCCTGACGATCCAACAAATCGTCACCGTTTGTACACTTGGTTAAGGACTGACATCTAATGAACCTCTAGACCAACATCCAATGATCTTCCAGACTAAACCGATAGTTCCCAAACCATAACCCGACTTAACTAACCCAGTTAAGTATAATATACGCGTGACTCGCTAAGGTAGACTTTCATCTAGACAACGTTGTTAACCAGAATTTGTCGGGTGTCACATCACCACCAAAATCAACCGATCTTTTGTTAAATCTTACACATAACCTCTTTAGATTCACTTCATCATTCCTCATTAAATTAAAGGTATGTTATTGATGACATGTTTTAATTTAATTTTAATATTTTTATGTTTTAATTGAATATTTGTTGTTATATGTTTTTTTTGAAAGAAAAATTTCATTCACCAAGGGTGATTAAACGGAACACGCATCTGTACGAGATGAAGAGGGCGGCAGCGCCGCCGTGGCTCCGTCGTGCGCCGCCGTACACGGTGGTCTGGAACCCACCGGTTCCTTCCTTCTCTGGTAATATAATTAAACATAATATACACTGATGTATATATGTTGAATTTGATGGTACTATAGAATGTTTTTGTATCACTAATTGGACTTTACACTGATGTATAATTGTTGAAATATGAATATACACTGACGTATATTTGTTGAATATTATGGTACAGTACAATGTTTTTGTAGTACTAATTGGACTATACACTGATGTATAATTGTTGGAATATGAATATACACTGACGTATAGTTGTTTAATGTTATCGTACAGTAAAATGTTTTTTGTAGCAATGATTGGACTATACACCGATGTATAATTGTTTGAATATGACGATACTAAACACTGTTCTATAGCATCAATTTTATTGGGGTCTGATGTATATTGTATGTATACACTGATGTATATGCTAAACAACCTTTTTCTTTGTTTCAGGTTACTCTTGATAAGACCAACCTATCAGTTTCGTGTGAGTGCATGGAATATGAATATACACTGAAGTATAGTTGTTTAATGTTATCGTACAGTATAATGTTTTTGTAGTAATGATTGGACTATACACTGATGTATAATTGTTGGAATATGAATATACACTGACGTATAGTTGTTTAATGTTATCGTACAGTATAATGTTTTTGTAGCAATGATTGGACTATACACTGATGTATAATTGTTGGAATATGAATATACACTGACGTATAGTTGTTTAATGTTATTGTACAGTATAATTTTTTTGTAGCAATGATGTACACAAGAAATGCACAAATGATAGTAGTTGTGGTTTTTGTCAGTTACAATATATACTAAATAACCTATTAATACTCACATACCAAAAGACAATATTACCCCTTGATTTAATTAAAAAGTTAATTAATGTTTAACATATTTACCATCATGCCATTGAAGATGGATGGATGAGATTGGTTCCTAAAGTTCCTAACTAAGGGTTGGTTCTCAATTGAACCCTACCCTATGTAAGTATTGGTTGCAGACTCGAGTGACATGATATAAATTTAGAGTAACTTTTATATAAAAAAATATATGTGTTTGCATGTAAATTAAGATATTTTTCTAAATTCTTTCAACTATAAACTATTTAGTTTAATCACTTTATAACCACACATTTAATTAATTGTAAAATGAATGTGTGGTGGTTGTGATTAAACCATAATAAAATATTGCATCAGTGTAGACATTTACGTTACTTTTTTTATACCGGTGTAAGAACGACGTAATTTTTTTTCATTTTTTTATATTTTTTAGCTAGCCATTTTTACATCAGTGTATAAAAAAATTGAAATTCGCATTTTAAATCAGAGTTCTCACGGTTTTCACAACTCAATTTAGTTCTCATTAGAACCGAATTCATGATGTTATTGACTTATTGATCTATTTTATTTTGTATTTGATAGAGGTATTTTAAAATAAAAAATAATTTAAAAAAAAAAAAACAAGGGGGGCCATGAGCTTTGATGAAAGGCCAATCAAATCACCAAATACCATGGAACCTATCATCTCGGAGTGTGCTTCACACGTTGGTGTTCTGTCGGGCCCCTATATAAATCATCTTTTTTAAACATTTTATGTTATTGTTTTACAACTATTTTCACATACCTAAAATATCTATTAATATATATAAAAGAATTGAACATTGCTGACGTGGCGTGCAATGGTGCCTTCAACCTCTCCATGAAACTGCCACGTGGCATCATATGAAATATTTTAGTATTTTTGAATTATTTCCTTTTTAATTAAATTGAGTTATTTTAGGAAAAAATAATTTAAAAATAAATTTAAAATTTTCTCTCTCATGTATCCTCCCATAATTTTTAAACGTTTATATCTTTTATATACGAGATTTTTTAAAGAAAAAAATTACACCAAATTAACGAGTGTTTTATTATCTTTCCAACGAGTACCATAGTGCTATATAAAAAACGGAGAAAAAATCGACTATTTTTTGTGGGGTTTCGTTCATACAGGAAAAAAAACACACAAAGTGTTCATGTTATTCATTAATCATGTTTTTTTCTTTTAAACCAGGTTCTTATCTACGATGTTGAAAATCAACCCAATCGCCATGTTATCATTGGAATTTTACTAGGTATACTTCATCAAGAGAGGCTAGGAGAAAGAATCGCGCAACACGGCAACACATGGTGTCACCTTATAGCAAGGTTATTTTTTTATTTATTTAATTACAAGAGTAATAATTATTACTATTAGTATTAGTATTATTAGAATGGTTATATTTTTCAACCCCGGGACGCTCTCGGGATGACTTGATAGTTGCTGACGTGGCGTTCAATGGTGGTCTCAACCATCTCTTGATTATGCCACGTGGCATAATGAGATGCAATGGTTACAACTTCCAACTTAAGTGTTTGTTTAGTTGATTAGGTTAGGAATTATAAGAGTCATTAGAATGTGAGAAATTAAAGAGATGTGATGAATTTTTGAATAGTTGTAGCTTACATAAGTGATTCTTTAGATGATTACTGATTAGGTTTTAGATTAAGGAATATGAGTTATTACTGATTAGAATACTATGAACATGCAATGATTGAGAGATTTTGTGGTTAGTTAACTTGAGCCATTTGTAATAGGTTATCACGTAAAATAAGATTTTTCAACCCCAGGACCCTCCCGGGATAATCAGCTAGTATCTTATAAAATTATTTTGATCCTAAGTTAATTATATATTACCTCATTTCTAGTTTAATTTTATTATATACAGTGGTTACATTTAGTAGTTGTGTGAAGTAGCTTTTGAGCCACTCAGTGGTTGATACTTGATTCTGTCACAAGTTGCAAGTACGCCAAGCAACCACATCAACTTTTTAATTTTTAAAAATGTTATTAATATGATTTTAGATGAAAAGTAATAAGATTATAGGTTAAAATGATCGATATTTAAAGTTATTTAACATTATATATTTTTTCTAACTTCACCTTATTATGTATGTTAGTGCTCTAAGGATAGACATATTTAACACCTTATTATGTATGTTATGTTTTTAGCAACTTTATTTTTTTTTTTAAATCTTATCGGCGCTTTTTTTATTTTATTTTTGGGCTTAAAATGCTTAAAAATATGTATTTTACATTGTTTATTTTTCTCTAAAAAAATAATGTTTTTTTTACATGGGTTTTCAAAGGTTTTCTCAACTCAAGAGGGTTTTCATTTTATCTCTCTCATATATATGATGTACTAGGTATGTTTATATATTATAAATACGTGTTCTTTAACTATATAGTAGCCTCCTTGAGGTGTCAGGTTCGATCCTTGATCTTATCGGGTTTTACTGATTTTCCACTGTCGTGACTTCGGGCGGGTGGGGGTCAGGTTTTCCCCAGAATTGGTGGCTTTGTAGGCGGGCAACTAAGACGTGTCTTCACCTAGGAGCGTATGAGGTGCTTTTGTAACCAATTGGTAGATACCCCGAATACTCGGAAGATTGTTTGTTGACCGTTCAAAAAAATGACCATTCCACCATTATTGTTCTTTTTTTTTTTTTTTTCAGTTCTGTTGCAAACGAACTTATAGTGTACATATAGCAAACAGGAAAACTACGGATCATTCTAATAACATCTTAAAATTGCTTCATGTTAATCATATAAATAACGATGTAACGACATTTGACATGTTATAATTTTCTCTATCATTAGCTCGTCTCTTAGCTTTATCACTTATCCTGGTCCTGTGGTTAAAAAGAGAAGGATATAACATTACTCGAATAAATACTCTCCCATCATCTAGCGGACCACCATCACTATCCCTCACTTTGAGTTGATAAGCATGATGCATTAAAAAGCAATTTATGTGATTGTTGCAACAAATATATAAAAAATGTTTTGAAATTTGAATAATGTATTTTAAATTAAATAAATTTGTAAATATTACTTTATCATTGATTCATTGTGGAATAAAATTGATTGAGCCATAAGGTGTATTTTAAGAAGTCAACAACTCTGATAAGGTGTTTTGAGTAAGAGGGTTAAGTAGATCACTAAACTGCATCTAATAATTGCGCTAATATAAAAAAAATGGGTCAACGGGAGTGGAGCTCCAATCAGGTAAAAATGCACGTTATCTTTGAAAATAAAAGTTTGTTTTATGTTTAAATTTATTTATTATTTTATATTATATGCATATATCTATATCATGTATAGTTGTACTAGTTTTTATCCCGGGAGTGTCCCGGGGTTGAAAAATATAACCATTCTAATAATACTAATACTGATAGTAATAATCATTACTCTTGTAATTAAATAAATAAAAAAATAATCTTGCTATAAGGTGACACCATGTGTTGCAGTGTTGCGCGATTCTTTCTCCTAGCTTCTCTTGATGAAGTACACCTATTCATCTTTAGAAGAGTAAAATTCCAATGATAGCATGGCGATTGGGCTGAATTTCAACATCGTAGATAAGAACCTGGTTTAAAAGAAAAAAACATGATTAATGAATAACCTGAACATTTTGTGTTTTTTTCCTGTATGAACAAAACCCCATAAAAAATAGTCGTTTTTTTTCTCCGTTTTTTATATAGCACTATGGTACTCATTAGAAAGATAATAAAACGCTCGTTAATTTGGTGTAATTTTTTTATTTAAAAAATCTCGAATATAAAAAATATTAACGTTTAAAAATTATAGGAGGAAACATAAGAGAGAAAAATTTTAATTTGTTTTTAAATTCTTTTTTTTTCTAAAATAACTCAATTTAATTTTAGTAATTGAGAATTGAGAGATAGAGAGATAAATTTAGGGTTTTATGTTTATCTTTTTTTTTAATTAAAAAAGGAAATAATTCAAAAACACTAAAATCTTTCAATGATGATGCCACGTGGCAGTTTCATAGAAAGGTTGAAGGCACCATTGCACGCCACGTCAGCAATGTTCAATTCTTTTATATATATTAATAGATACAATGTATATATAACATTTTTAAGTTGTTTTGAATGAGTACATAGGTAATTTTATATTAAAAGTAGGACCGTATGTAATGGGAGGAGGAGTGGGGTGTTTTGGGGGCCAAAAACGCCTAGCCGTGGTTTGCACACCGCCCCTATAGGTTATTAGGGGCGTTTTTTGAAGGGGGTGAAATTTTCACCGCGTGGAAAAGGAGAGGAGGGCCAATGAAGTTGCACTATCCGTTGGGGTGACCGTTTAAAAAAAATTAAACTTCTTTATTTAACCAACAATCATCCACCATTTTTTATCATCTCCTCTCTTTATTTTTATAAAAACACTCTCTACTTTATAAATTTTCATTCAACCTTCACCCACAATGAATCCATTTCGCGCCCCGTTCGGTGTTCTATCTCGACCAACTAACCCAAACGCCGTTCGACCAAATACAAAGCAACATTTACCAACCTTCAACCCAAACAACTTCGACCCGAACATGATGGGTACAATGGGTTTCTCTCAACTCCTCAACATGCCCCATAATTTTTATGGTGGTCAAATGGGTTGATTCCCTTAATGGGCCCACATGCCATGTGTCGATTAATACCCCATGCAAGGTGAAAATTTTAACCTTCCACTACACATGGTTTAAGATGCATATCAAATTTTTACAAACAAACTATCCTTCATTCATTTTTTATAAACCTACCCTTCTAACCTATCAAAATGTATTTACGAGATCAATGATTTATATACTTATTTTTATTTAGTAATTTTGGTTGTAATTTATCTATTTAGGAAGAGGGTAGAAATGGCTAATATATCGGATAAGATAAAGGATGGGAGATTAAGATGGTTTGGACATGTGAAGCGGAGACACATGACAGCTCCAGTCAGAAGAGTGGAACACCTGACGGTGGAGGGGAGGAGGAGTAGAGGCAGACCCAAATTGACTTGGGTTGATCGGATTAGGCAAGATTTGTTAGAATTGCACCTCTCTGAGGATATGGTCCAAGATAGGAATTCGTGGAGGCTTAGGATAAAAGTTAAAGATTTTTAGGAACTAGGAGCAAACTTCTTTTGTGTCGGCGTTTTTTTAGGGATGGTCTCTATGCATGTTTATATATATATATATATATATATATATATACACATATATATATAAGTTATATTATTTTATATTATATTATGTTATGCATTCACTATTTTTTAATGTTTTGTGTTTGTATACTTATTTTATAAATATATAGTGTGCGATTGTTTTTTCGAGCCGGAGGTCTCTCTGGAAGCAGCCTCTCTATCTCTAAAGATAGGGGTAAGGCTTGCCTACATCTTACCCTCCCCAGACCCTACTAATAGCGTCGCTATTTTGTGGGATTTTCCTGGGTACGGTTGTTGTTGTTGTTGGTTGTAATTTATCTATTAAATTTTAATAATGATTTGATGAATGTTCCTTCCAAACTAAGGGCCATTTGGGAACTTCTGAATAGCTAAGTGTTGAACCAGTAAAATGTCTGAACCATTCAGACTCAGTATAATGCATACTCATTCAAAGGCAAATGTCTAAGGCCCCGTTTGTTTTCCTCTGAATGAAGCCAGTCAGACATTGATGTCTGATTCGGCCAGTGTAGGGAGAGAAGGGGTGTTTGGCTGGGATGTCTGAACGGAATGATGGGTCTGACCAGGCCAATTACGCGGACAGACCTTGGACCAACTCTGACTGATTCAGAGGGACGAGTTGCTGCTGTTCGGTCGCTGGAAAACGAAACCCAGTGAGCTGTTGTTGTTCGGTCGGTTGCAAAATGAAAACGGGAGTGCTCGGGCTGTTATTCGGTCGCTACAAAAGCGAAAACAGGACAAGAAATTTCAACCATTCAGATGTCCAACCAAACATCACTAATGATTCAACACTTAACCTTCAGAACCTCTTAACCATTCAGACCTCTTGCTGGGTCAGCATTTATCCATTCTGAAGTTTCCAAACGGCCCCTAACTGATTCAGACATCTGCTCACGTAACAAACAATCGGAATAAACTATGTCTGATTGATTCAGACATCTGTTCCATTAAAAGCTCATCAAGAGCTGAAACAAACATGCCCTAATATTTTTTTTATGTTTTATCATTTTGATGTACATATTTATGTATTCTACTACTCATAAAATAGCTTTGTGTTTTTAACATCTTAATTTTAATAAATAATACTTAACGGGTATTTTTTAACGGCAAAAGCTTTTGTAAATAATACTTGATTTTTACTCCTTTTTGGGACTTGAATTTATGATCTCCCTAATTTAGATGCTCGTAAAAACTTTGCTTCTTCCATTGAGCCACCAACTCCCGTGGTGACTTACACTGTGTTCCTGAGTTTCATTAAAGGATGGAAGAGAAAGGATCTCCCTCCTCTTCCTTTCTCTCCAATTCCTTCAAAATTAGAAAGATTGAAAATCACACTAAAATCCTCCTTATTATCCCTCTCATTCCCTCCCTTTCCTTCCTATAAAAAACTCTGGAACACATTTTTCCCCACTTCCTTCCCAATCATTTATCTTCCATCCTTTAATGAAACTCTGGAACAGAGTGTTAGTGGGTATTGATCATGTGGTCTCGTAAGTTAATTATTAATGGCAACTAGATAAAATTCGAAGTTCGGTTGTTTAAACTTAATTTGATTGGTTGAACAATGACTAAAAATTTGTTAAGAAAAACAAGGAAAATATTTGATTTGAGACATTAATATATCTAAAACATGATACATTTATGCAAACTCTTTGATAAAATAAAATAACTGGATGTAAATAGGTTTAGATTATTTCATATGCTTTCAATACGAGAGTCAGTTTTACGGTTTTAACCATATTGAACATTCAAGTTTTATCCATATGGACAATATATATTCTCAAGGTTTTTACATGAAGTCTTTAGTCTTGCGTGATTGTGATTTTATTTTCTAATGATTAATTAGTATTAATGGTTGAATGGTGATGCTACAATGATGAATCTTTAGGTACACTTAATATGCAAATTTACTCAAAGTGCACCATCTTAGAGAAAGCATTGCCAAAACTAGGGTATGGTGTAAGCCACCATTAATAACCCTCATAGTTCGTATCACAAAAAGGAAGTTGAAAGAGGATTATTTTAGGTATGAAGGTGTTTATCCTTTAATATACTTAGGGGTTATCCTGATCATGTGGCCTAGTGGTAAAAGGGAGTGTTCTCTCTTTGGGGGAGCCAGGTTCGATTCTCACGGGAGGCATGTAATGGATACCCCCACCCTTGTGGTGGGGTAGGTGGTTGGGAAATGATGGAGAGACCCTTGACCCTTGTAGTCATGGGTTCGACTTCTGATCCCTCCAGGTTTTACCGGTTCACTACCGTCGTGCCTTCGAGCGGGTTTGTGGGCCGGGTTTTCCCTGGAACAGGAGACGGGTGGGCCGAAGGGCTCTGTCCGTACGGACTAGAGGCCATCTGGGGCCCCTTTGGGCCATTGGGGGGCCGCGTACAGAGTACCCGACAATACTTTAGTTGATCGTTCAAAAAAAAAATATACTTAGGGGTTGTTTGGTAGCCTCTTAATCAGCCTCTTAACTAATCAAGTCCGAATCATTCAGCATTCAGACTGTTTGTTTCAGCATCTGAATGGTATGATTAAGGGTTGAACCATTAAGCTAATAAGGGATGCTGAATGATTCAACTCTTAACCATTCAGACCATCTTAATGATTCATCACTTAATCAACCAAACAGCCCCATAATTTTATTGTTTTAGTTTTTTGTATTTTATTAAAATCAAGATTTATGTACACTTTGAGTCATTCGGGTACTTAGGTTAGGATTGACACGATACCAGACCGATTAAGCTTATTCGGTTTAATTCTTGACTTTCTTCTTGAGTAAATTCGTGTTTTCAGTTTGGTCCGATTTCTACCTGACTCACACACCTTGTTTTAAGTTATTAATTGTTTTGTGGTGTTATGGAACTATATAATTCAAAGTCTACTGCTCATTATATTTTCATGATTAATTTTCTGAATTATAACCATTTGATACAAAAAAAAAGTCACAAATTATGTCCAACAATAATCATCTCAAAAATCAGAATCAAGGTTTAAAAATCCAAGTGCCGAGTTTCGGTCCTGGCCCAGCCCAAAAAGATTGAGTGGTCATGGACTCATGGTCTCTACCGGACTACCCGACACACACCCTTATCTCAAAATCAAGATTTCGGGTTTGGATTCGGCCCAGTTTCGACCTTGACACACAAGTACGCAACCTATATGCAAATATCCTCTTTGATATAGGTGCACAAAAAAAACCGGAACCGGAATTGGAACCGAAAAAAAAAAAACCCGGAACCGGGTATTAAAAAAACTGGAACCAGTTCTTTCAATACCCGATTGAAGTAATACCCGACCATACCCGGAACCGGTTCCATACCCGAAACCAAGTATTAAAAAAACCCGATTTAGATTGGTCTGTTAGTGGTAGTGGGCTTGGTAGAAGCATTGGGCCGTTATCTACTGTGCTTTATTATTGGCTAAACATGATGTTCAGACATTTCAAGTTTCAACTTACAATTTTAATTGCAAACCATTAGCCTCCATGCAAAAATGGAGACCGGTAAAAGGATGTTCACTACGAGATTATATTGGATTCGATCTGACAACACGTGCATTTTTCAAAGGGTAAAAGATTCGTATTTAGTGAAGATAAAACCACAAAAGTAAATACAAATGAATCTAGATAGTACATGTACAATTTTTTTTTTTTTGAAAGGCGAATTTCTTGCTCCTTGTGAGACTTGAACTCAAGACCTCACACTTTTAGTGTATTAAAAGGCTTTGCCTTACCACTGGACCACTAACCCCAATGGCAGTACATGTACAATTAACATACCACAAGCAAGGCTTTACGCTTCCGCTTGCATTTCCAGTGGAGAGGCTAAGGGTGCGTTTGGTTAACAAAATTCGATGAAATTAAGTTTAATGTTATATAGCTGTGAAAAAATTGACGTGTCCGTGTCTTTTGGCACGTTATAATTAGGAAAAATGTATCGTGTTGATGACTTCTTCCGTTATAATAGTTCATACAAAAATTAAAATTATCTAGTAACGAGATAAAAGTTTTCACCATTAATAAAAAAAAAATAGTACATTATATGTAGGGGTGTAAATAGGGGTGCAAACGAGCCGAGCCGCTCGCGAGCTACTCGAACTTGGCTTGGTAAAAAGCTCGAAACGAGCCGAGCCTTATCGAGCTCGAGCCGAGCTTGAGCCTAAAACAAAGCTCGTTTATTTATCGAGCCCGAGCTCGAGCCTGACGTATGAAACTCGTTAGGCTCGTCGAGCCTTATCGAGCCTATGTATAATATTAGTTTTATTAATATTTAATCATATTTACCCCTCGTTTAAAGTTGTTAAGTTAACGAGCCCGAGCTCGAGCTTCACTTATCGAGCTCACGAGCCTAAACGAATTATTATTTATATTATTTTTATTTAATAAATTAACTAATAGATAACAAACGAGCCGAGCCCGAGCCGAGCTCGAGCTTGAGAAATTACTAACGAGCCGAGCTCGAGCTTTGAAAACAAAGCTCGAATCGAGCTGAGCTCGAGCCCGAGCTCTTATAAGTTAATCGAGCTCGAGTTCGAGCCTGGTCGAGCTCGGGCTCGGCTCGGCTCGTTTGCACTCCTAGGTGTAAATGACACGTAGCGGCTCGAGAGCTACCCGGGATCGGCTCGGTAAAAAGCCCGAACGAGCCGAGCCTTAACGAGCCCGAGCCTGAAATATGGCTCGTTTAGTTATCGAGCCCGAGCTCGAGCCCTAGATACAAAGCTCGATTGGGCTCGCGAGCCTAAACGAGCCCAAACATAATTATAAGTTATTTATATATCTTTTATAATTTATAGCCCACATCTCCAAAGCCCAAGTCCTTATTTCATAGGCCCATTTAATAACACTCGCGAGCCGAGCTTTTGCGATCTCGAGCCGAGCTTTGAGCTCGTTTGAGAATGTTCTCAAATCACCTCGAGTCGAGCCGAGCCGAGCTCGAGCTTTTGATTTTGCTAGCGAGCCGAGCTCGAGCTCAAGATTGTAGGCTCGAACCGAGCCGAGCTCGAGCCCGAGCTTCGTAAAACCATAACGAGCCGAGCTCGAGCCCAGTCAGGCTCGGGCTCGGCTTGGCTCGTTTACACCCCTAATTATATGTATCTTAGCAATTGAAAAAAATTCCTTGTATTTTGATGTAATGAACCTTCTTATTATCTTTTCAGTTTCCATCTTTGTTATTTGGGCTTGAGCCATTCTTTGGGCTTAAACGAAGTAACGACTGGACTACCGAACGGAGGAAACGTTTGTGTTTGAAATTGGGCCTCTGGATGCTAGAAGACTAGAACTCATGTGCAACACTTTTTTTTTTTTTTTTTTAACGGCAAATTTCACTCCTTGTAGGACTTGAACCCATGACCTCCCCCTTAGGTGTTCCTAGAAGCTTACTTCTACAATTGGGCCACCAACCCCAATGACACTCATTTGCAACACTTGACTTGAGGAATGTAATCCGGACTACTGAGACGTTTTGTACATTACTTTTGAGCCCGTAACTCTAATTCGCTAAGCACAACGAAGGTTATGCCCTTTTAAGTTTGACCTATTTCTTACCCGTTCGGCTAATTTTTAATTTATTTGGCTATATCTAGTTGGTCCAACCATAAATCCGCTTTGCTAACGTTTGGATCATTTCCACATTGCCAGTAGCTTAGCTCTAGTTTTAATCTATATGTGACCAGATTGTTTCCAACCATAACAACCAAATGATTTGTACGCCGCCAGCTTCTTCTTCTCTCTTCTTTTTTTTTTTTTTTTTTTTTTTTGAGTTTCTTATAATTCGATTTTTTTCCATTTTATATTCATTTAGGCTGTATGTTTTCATGTTTTGGGTTTTACATTCAAGTTTGACTATTGTTTTTGGGGTGATGAAGAAGAAGGTTATAAGCTGCTAGAATTTCCAAAATACTATTACAGTATATTTTATAAAAAAAAAAATTATAAAATGTGACTAAAAATCCACATCATTGCCACAGGCAATTTTTGACATTGTCATAAATATACTAACATGGGTACAACCCTACAATAATGACTTAACCATACCATAGAAGATACAAATGCATGATACCATTCGAGGAGCTCGGAACAAGAAAAAATATATAAGCATTAATTCACAACGTTATACCTTCTATCGATGGACCCATGAAATTTTAGAGAGCTGCTACGGATACTATTGGAGATTATGACCACTTGACTAGTCAAAGTATTGTAGTCAAAGTCTTCCTTCCTTTGTGCCCCAAGTGATCAATAATGTTGACCTTGACCATTGACCAACATTATTGATCATTGACCAAGATTAGCCTCCTTGGATTATGCCCTAAAGTTTAGCCACTTTTTATGTACTTCCTTTATGTATTTATATAGGATCCTCCTTGTATTGTACTAAAAACATCTCTATCAATAACAAAACAATTATCTTTACATTTTTTACTTTTTGTATCAATATCTACCTTGCAGTTTTGAGAGTCGGTTACTTTAAACCAAGTAGCCCTCCAGTTGCAGGGCCAAAATAAACCAAATAGAAAATCGCTTCCGCTAGAATTTCTATATTGTATTAGAGCAGTGTTCTTGATCCTGGAACAATCTGCTAAAAAGGTGTTTTTCTATTTTTTGAAAGTAGATGAATTAAAAAATAATAATAAAATAAAGGAGGCAATGAGAGGGGTGGAAGCAAGATGGAGGAAATCGATAACCAAGAACAGAAAAGTCGGGTTCTTTTGAACTCGCGAGAAAAAAAGTCGGGTGCTTTCAACCCGCAAAAACAAAAAAAAACAAAAAAACAAAAGAGTCGGTTTTTTTAACCCGCAAGAAGAAAAGTCGAGTTCAAATCTTTGAGCTCGCAAGAAAATCGGGCTCAAATCTACGAGCCTGCAAAAAAAAAAAAAAGTTGGGTTTTTTAACCCGCAAGAAGAAAAGTCGAGTTCAAATCTTTGAGCTCGCAAGAAAAGTCGGGTTCAAATCTACGAGCCCGCACAAAAAAATCGAGTTCTTTGAACTCGCGAGAAAAAGAAAAGTCGGGTTCTTTGAACCCGCAAAAAAAAAGTCGGGTTCCTTTGAGCCCGCGAGAAGAAAAGTCAAGTTTTTTTTAACTCGCAAGAAAAAAAGTCGGGTTCCTTTGAGCCCGCGAGAAGAAAAGTCGAGTTTTTTGAACTCGCGAGAAGAAAAGTCAAGTTCTTTGAACTCGCAAGAAGAAAAGTCGCGTTCGTCGAACTCGCAAGAAGAAAAGTCGGGTTCCTTTGAGCCCGCAAGAAGAAAGGTCGGGTTTCTTGAACCCGCAAGAAGAAAAGTCGGGTTCAAATCTATGAGCCCGAAAAAAAAAACACTCCAACTTGAAGAGGAGTGTTCGAAAAAGGAAAAAAAATATTACTTGGCAAGTTGGGCGTTCGTAACCTTCACGCTCCAACTTGAGGGGGGTATTGGAGATTATGATCACTTGACTAGTCAAAGTATTGTAGTCAAAGTCTTCCTTGATTTGTGCCCCAAGTGATCAATAATGTTGACCTTGACCATTGACCAACATTATGATCATTGACCAAAATTAGAAATTAACCTTCTTGGATTATGCCCTAAAGTTTAGCCACTTCCTCATTTTATGTACTTCCTTTATGTATTTATATAGGAGGTTGTTTCCTCCTTGTATTGTACCAAAAACATCTCTATCAATAACAAAACAATTATCTCTACACTTCTTACTTCTTGTATCAATATCTACCTTGCAGTTTTGAGAGTCAGTTACTAGAAATCGAGTAGCCCTCCCGCTGCAGGGCTCAAACAAATAAATAAAACCAAATAGAAAATCGCTTCCGCTTAGATTTCTATAGATACACTAGTATGGCAATGCATGCTAGACGTTATCATACATGTTGTGTGGACATGGCGAAAATGGTCATACGGGTTGTATGACTTTTGTCCAGAACGTGCACCCTTCTGTCAGTGTACTATATTATACAGGCCGACAAGCCATATAATTAGACAACACCAGCTCATACAGACCATACAAGTACATTATGGCCTATCATATGCCTCAGAGATTATAACTTTTTAAGTCGACCAAGATACATATATGTATCTAGAAAGAAACGATCCAAAAAAAGACCAAAAACAAAACTACAAATCATACCATCTTATTACCTATATGCAACTCACAGTGTTACATATATGTAACACCAGTGGCAAAACTTGGTTCTCGAATTAGTGGGGACCGAACTCAATTTACCTAAGAAAATCCCAAATTTTCACCACTGTGCTAAAAAACGGTGGAGGCCGGGACCCCCTCGGACCCTCAAGAAGTTGTGCCCCTGTGTAACACTTTAGCATGCGCAAAAAAATATATTTGGTTGCTGAACTATGCATATAAGTGAGTGATTATCTATACTACTATATAATCGGTTATAAATAGGCACAAAAGTCATTTCATATTCATCTATATAGGTAAAATTGTAATTTCATTAAATTAACAAAACGCATTTAATGCAACAATTAAATAACTTTGAAGTATTTTTTTTTTTTTTTTGAAAATTAAATTTGAAGTAATTAATTAATAAGAGTAATTAACTTATCTTTTCAAGTCAAATAAATTATGATAATAATTGGGTAAAGTTTACCAAATCAGACATGCCACCACTTCTCGAGTCGACACCATTGGGACCAATACCATTGTTCCTATCTCGCCGTGCGGCACCTCAGGTCACCCCAATTCATTCAGATTCGGTAAGCTTCACTAATCCAATTTTTTTGGTTTTGTATGTTGTTATGTGTTAACCGGGAGAGGAATTTGTTCAATCTTTCTTTCTTAGCTATAAAAAAGATTACAAGAAAGAGAAAAGGAGTTGATATTTGTTGTTTGGTGTGTGTATCGCGTGAGTAATGTTGATGTGTGTATTGCATATTTGTGTGTATTGAATGTATATGTGTGTATTGTGTTGCGTGTTGTGTTGTGGAGTAGATTATTGAGAGAGAAAAAAAATCAAGGAGTAAGATAGTGTAGATGAGTAGTGGGTGCTTCAAGTTACAGACAATTTTAATAAATTTGGTTGACATGATCTACACTAGAAAAGTCATTTTACATAGAATAACTAATTAATTATTTTGTATTATCTATACTACAATTTTAGCAAATAGAAGTGACTCGCCATGCTTTGCGGTGAGGACATACCGATTTTGAATGGAAATATAGATGAAATAGCAATACTAACACTAAAAAACCTAAAAACAAAATATTACAAAAAAAAAAAGTTTTAGTTTCCCAATTGGTTTAAGAGTTTCGTTTTTTTTTTTGTTTTTTTTTTTTTTTTTTTTGCCCATTCCGGTTTCTAGCTTATATCAATTTGGCAAAAAACGATCGGTTCTAATCCTTCTTAGAAAAAACCCAAACCGGCTTAGAGCCCATATTGGTTTGGGAAAGAAAGGATTATCTTTAGGCTCTGTTAATATATTTTGCATAAAACAGACATGCAACTTAAACGATTAATGCATTCTTTCGATATCTTTCTATTAAAAAAAACAAATTGAAAGAAAATTGCTTCGGTGACTATCATGAAAAAATTCGCATTACTAGACAAAAAAATAGAAAAACAAAAAAGAAAAGGGGGAGATGAAGATTTTATTAGTCATCTAAGATGTGTGTATAATCTAAGATGTGCATTTGGTGTTAATATCGCTCCACTTGCCCGATATTGAATCCGGGGGCCGTTAAAAAATATAGTCCGGATTCGTCTCCAAAACTCACCTTTATTTTGATAGTTCGCTAAAAAAAACCAAACCAAAAAAATATATAAGTGCATGCTGAAAAAATACTATGTATATTAATATAACAATTCACGCTCGGGCTAACGTGTACAACTCATCGTCGTCCCATGCTTGTACGCTTTTCTTTTTTTTCTTTTTTTGCGAGGGGTTCGGTTTCTTTCTTTTTGTGGGATCGTCTTTTTCGCCTGGTCGCTCGGGCTCTTGCTCCGGCTTCGGCTACTGGGTCTCCGGAACCGACATTGGCTCTTGCCAAGCTTGTAATGACCCGAATATTTGAGAAGACCCAAAGTCTTGGGATGACCCGAAACCTCCCATGTTGAAGTTATACGTGTTTGGGTCCCACCCCATGGGTTGGTTTAATAGGTTCATAAAACTTGCTTGGTTTTGAACCGAACCCCAGAGCAATGGGTTGGTTAGGCTCGCCAGACGATTGAGAACCAAAACCTTGATCGAAAAGATTCATCTTTATGTTTGAATGGTATATGTTTGTGATTGAATGTTTGTGTGAAGAATTATGTGAATAGTTAGTGGTTAATTTTTTTTTAATTTTATAAATGACTGTTCCCAACGATCTCCCCCAACGTTCAAATCATTGTTCAACGTTCAA
Organism: Ambrosia x helenae; assembly: GCA_030844895.1. NCBI lineage: Eukaryota > Viridiplantae > Streptophyta > Magnoliopsida > Asterales > Asteraceae > Ambrosia > Ambrosia x helenae. The sequence goes on from CM061228.1 coordinate 3,174,704, forward strand.
ATTGTCTTATTTCTCGTGCCTTTCTCTCGTTATCTCCATAACTTGCAGCCCCATAACGCCTCCATAGCACCGGGAGAGAGGGCGGTGTGCCCGACGCTATGGAAGCTCAAAACACCCCATAATAAAAGCTCAAAACGCTCACTACACATACACTAACAATTATCTCTCTTATTGGTATAAGTGGTGCCACATTATATGAGATCTCGAAAGATCATGTCGTCTTTAATGTTTTTGCATATTTTTCTATTATAATTTCATTTATTCAAATTTTTTTTTTCATGACAGATAAGTTTATGGATATATTTATGTGATTACATTATAACGATCGACGGTTCAAACCGACCACGATATGGCGGGAAGGATTGACAAATTTGACCATATGGTGACAAAATTGAATGCTACTGACAAGACAACGTGGCTTCTATCTATTACGTACACGTGTCAGTCCCTAACAAGTTTGGAGGTGAAGCTTAGCTGTCACTCCTATTCACACACCTATATCCACCACTCTTTTGGTTTTCTCTGTTCCATACTAATTGCTAATTACAAAAGAGCCCCTCAAGTTTCCATCTTTTTTTATTGTTAGTATTTAGAAGTTAGAGCATGTACATCGCATACTTCCTTGGCTAGTTGGAACTCCTTGGCTAGATCTAGGTGGAACTCCATGGAAGGGTTGATCTCGCCCTCTATGGACTTGGCGATTTGGCCGTGGTTTGTTGCTTCGGTTCATGGAGTGTGTCCAAATTTCAAACCTTAAACGGCTGATTGGCATATTAAAATTTCAGATTTTGAAAAGTATGTGATAACATGAAGTGTGAAGTGGATGTCTGGTGGGTCAATGTTTGATTAATTCGCATAAATATATGCATAACTGACATATGTAGATTATATGCAATATTTATAACTAACATGATGTTGATTACATGCTTTGTGTATATAAATGGAAAGTAAATTAAACTATTACACTATTTTATGTGCATGAATAGTTGCCCGAGATTGCCAAATCATGGTCAGCGTAAGCATACGTGTTTCTTAGAGCCCCTCCAACGGAGGTGAGATGTATAAGTCCGGAAATCTTGAATGTTGTCCACGTACGAAATGCTTGTTGGAGATGTTGTCCTCAACTAGTCTTTCCCCCAAGTCTGAATCCAAGAACCTTAAGTGGAAAACACGTTTTTTAATTAAAATATGTTTATATATGTAAAAGAGTGTAAAGTGGAGATCTGTTGTTGAAGAAAAAATAAATGTTTTTGAGGTTTGATTGAAATGGGAAAATTACGAAAATAAATGTTTGACCGTTTCAATAAGCCAAAATAAACATAGTTTGAGTCTAAACAAAGGAGATGAGGCTAACCTACAAACTCTTTATCTAAGCTCTAACCTACGGACTCCATCTACTATGTTTAGACCCAAACTCAAGTCTAATCCACAAACTCTATCTACTATATTTAGACACGAACTCTCCTGAATCTAATCTCCAAACTCCATTCTGCGTCATCTCATTGGACGCGAACTCCACTTCGCATAATCTCTTTAGACGCCTAGTATTGTACGCAGCTTATATTTAGATTTCAAGAGACGGATTCGAAGTTTAGACGTCAAGTATCGTCCCTATTGTTTAGACTCCAACAATATTTATTTTCATAAGTTTTCTCAAGAACTTAAAATTTTCATTCAAGGACAATACATGTTTCTACACTAAAACTTAAGGGCCTTCAAACCAATTAACCGCACATTTATTATTACGTCAAGTGTCACAACCCTCCCATAATAATAACATTACCGACAACGGGCTACACCAGTCACCCATAGTCCAAAACCTCATCAATATAAACCACTAGCGATCTTATATTCTTATGCTCTTCTAACTCGACCACATTCATCACACTTATTGATTTCCCGACAATGCCACAATTCCATCGCCAACTAGTCGACCGGGTCGCCGTCGGGCGCTACCAAGATGAGGTAGCGGACCCAGGTGCGATCCGGGCTTTTATAGCCGAATTTATTAGTGTCCTTATTTTTGTGTTTGCGGGACAAGGCTCGGGGATGGCTTTTGGCAAGATAACGGGTGGCGCTGATACTACTCCGTCAGGGTTGACCGCGGTTGCGATCGCGCATGGGTTGGGGCTGTTTTGTTGGGGTGGCGATTAGTGTTAATATTTCAGGTGGTCATGTTAACCCTGCGGTTACATTTGGTGCGTTTGTTGGTGGCAACATAACGTTGTTACGTGCGATATTTTATATTATAGCTCAGTTGCTTGGGGCTGTTGTGGCTTGTTTGCTACTTAACTTCTCTACTGGTGGTTTGGTATGTTGCTTATTTTCTGTTATAAGTTCATTAATACAACATAATAAATTGTTTTATCTAAAGCTTTTAGTTATGGTAAGTATTATTAATAAGAATATGATGATCAAATTAAGTCGATTTATTTGAGTAATAATGTATTTAAAACTTGTATACGATGTGATAAAAATTGTGTTGATCATGGGTACCTTCTATTTGGTCAGTGGCGGATCTAAACCAAAATTTTAGGGGTAACGTTTAGTGGTATTAAGGGTAACGTAATATGAAAAACGTCAAAAATACGCAAATTTTCTACTACGCCGGAAAAATTGAGGGGTAGCGGGCGCAACCCCTCCTCCTATGCTAAGTCCGCCACTATATTTGGTATTGGTATGGGTTAAAACCGAACTTGATATTTCGGTTTTTTTTTTTTTTTGATTAAAATTTTTAACTAAAAACCAACAAGAATTACAAGTGAGCGGCGGGTAAACGATCAAATCAATAAGTTGCGCCGCTACCTTTTTAATGATAATAATTTTTTTATCCATAAGTAAAACGTGTACGTACTATCTAGAAAAAGTTGATAGATACTTGATAAAATAATTGGAGGTAGGTAGGCTTAACTTATTTAACATTTTAGAAATTACAAAACAATAATATATTTATTTTGTAACGATTAACAAATATGTAAATTTCAAAAGTCAAAAGATAAAAATGACTGATTTAGAAGAAAAGATGGTCCATTAAGTAAAATCCTAAGATTTATTTTATAAAGTAAAAATCAAATACAAATAAGCTTAACCGAAGTAAAAATACTAGATTTATTTTGTAATCGGCCAGAATTAACATTATTTTTTGTAATAAAATGCAGGCCACCTCCGCGTGCTCCTTGACCGCGGGACTATCAGTATGGAATGCCTTCGTGTTTGAGATCGTGATGACCTTCGGGTTGGTCTACACAGTCTATGCCACAGCCATTGACCCGAAAAAGGGTACCGTCGCACCATTGCACCGTTAGCTATCGGTTTAATCGTTGGAGCCAACATTTTCGCGGGCGGTCCGTTTACGGGTGCAGCGATGAACCCAGCTGTTGCATTTGGGCCAGCTTTGGTTGGGTGGGACTGGGGAAACCACTGGATTTATTGGGCTGGGCCCCTCATTGGTGGTGGGCTCGCTGGTGTCATCTATGAGCTTGTCTTCATTAGCCGTTCACATGAGCCCTTACCTGGGTCAGACTTTTAAAACATGGAGAAAAGACTCTTCTGCCCTTGTTAGTCTTGAATAATTGTTGTATGTTCTTCCACTTTGTGAATTGTGAATTCATGTTGTATGTTTGTTTTGTATTCGAATATTCCTATCTAGTTTGAATATTAGTCTTGTTTTTATTTAAAAATATAACCCAAATAAATCATCTCTCTCAATGTTATACAAAAGGATGAGGCTATTTTCTTATGCCACATGTACCATCAACGTGAACCATCATATGTGTGTCACGTATCTATGACACACACATAGACCAATGGCGCAATACAACTGTTCATGCATTGTGTTTTGTTATATAGAGTAATGTATTTTTTTAGATTGAAAATAGTGAAAATTATAAATTTATTAATAAATATATTTTTTGGAGTCTTTACAAATAGTTTCAAAATAACACTTTTTGCAAAGAAAACTATATATCTGTTGTAAACAAGCCTAATAGCAAGAATATGAGAAGAGATAATAGGGAGAGAAAGAGAGATTTTATTATTAATTGGTGTGTCTAGAATAATACATTGTCATGACTATATATAGGAGAAACACATCTTGGAGAACAAGTCAACATATATAAGGAATTGATAATCAACTAATAATAGATTTATAACACTCCCCCTTGATTATCAACTTCATACGCTTGATGCTGCCTCATTAAAAACCTTGCCAGGAAAACCCAGTGGGACAAAACCATAGCTAAGGAAAAAAGAGTGCAGCGCGTATTATCTCCCCCTGATGATGATCAGTCAAGCTCTTTGAGTCGACGCATCCCAATTCCATGAACCAACTTCTTGAATGTTGAGGTCGGAAGTGATTTGGTAAACAAGTCTGCCAAATTTTCGCTAGAACGAATTTGTTGGACGGTAATATCTCCATTCTTTTGCAGATCGTGTGTAAAGAAGAACTTTGGTAGAATGTGCTTTATTCTATCACCTTTGATGTATCCTTCCTTAAGTTGAGCAATGCATGCTGCGTTGTCTTCATGTAAAATAGTTGGTCCCTCATCTTTCGAAGAAATACCACAAGACGCACGAATGTGTTGTATTACATTTCTTAACCAAACACATTCTCGACTAGCTTCATGAATCGCCAATATTTCTGCATGATTAGATGACGTGGCTGTGATTGTCTGCTTTACAGAACGCCATGAAATTGCGGTACCTCCACTTGTGAACAAATATCCGGTCTGAGATCGCCCAGTGTGAGGATCAGATAAATACCCTGCATCTGCAAAACCAACCAAACTTGTTTTCGATTGGTTAGTAAAATACAAACCCATATCCTTTGTGCCTTGAAGGTATCGAAATATTTGTTTTACCCCATTCCAATGCCTTTTTGTTGGGCATGAACTATATCTTGCCAATAAATTTAAAGAAAATGATATATCTGGTCGTGTATGGCTAGCAAGAAACATTAATGCACCAATTGCACTTAAATATGGTACTTCTGGACCAAGTATTTCCTCCCCATCGCTCGGAGGTCGGAATGGGTCTTTCTCTACATCAAGTTGCCTTACAACCATTGGGGTACTCAATGGATGTGATTTTTCCATATAAAACCTTTTAAGTAGTTTCTCTATGTAGGTTTCTTGGTGCACAAGGATTCCACCCTTAAGGTGTTCAATTTGTAACCCGAGACAAAACTTTGTCTTTCCAAGGTCTTTCATTTCAAATTCTCTTTTCAAGTATTCAATCGCCTTTTGGAGCTCCAACGGAGTTCCAATTATATTCAAGTCATCAACGTATACGGCAATTATAACATATTCAGATTCTGACCTTTTTATAAAAATACATGGGCATACAGAATCATTTTTATAACCTTCTTTCAACAAATATTCACTAAGACGATTATACCACATACGCCCTGATTGTTTTAGCCCATACAGTGATTTGTTTAATTTAATTGAAAGATGTTCTCGAGAACTAGATTTACATGAGTTTGGTAATTTGAATCCTTCAGGGAGTTTCATGTAAATATCAGTATCAAGAGAGCCATAGAGATAGGCTGTCACGACATCCATTAGACGCAGATCAATCCCTTCTTGTATTACCAGACTAATAAGATAACGAAAAGTTGTCGCATCCACCACTGGAGAATATGTCTCCTCATAATCAATCCCAGGTCTTTGCGAAAATCCTTGTGCTACTAATCTTGCCTTATATCGCACAATTTCATTTTTCTCATTACGTTTTCGCACAAAGACCCACTTATAGCCAACAGGCTTTACACCTTCAGGTGTATGGACCACTGGTCCAAAAACATTTCGTTTATTCAGGGAATCCAATTCTGCCTTAATTGCGTCTTTCCATCTTGGCCAATCATTTCTTTGTTTACATTCATCCATGGATTTTGGTTCTTGATCCTCATTGTTTCTCATTACTTCTAGCGCTACATTATATGAAAATTTGTCATCGACGTCGATTTCGTTTCGGTTCCATACCTTTCTAGACATGATATAATTTATTGAGATCTCTTCGTTTTCAGGTACCTGAGGTTCTTCTGGAACCATCATGTCTAGTGTCTCTTCAGGAGACTCATTTCTTGGTTTTACCGTTACCTCGACTTGACCATCTAAATTATTTGCTCCTTTCTTCTTTCGAGGATTTTTATCTTTAGAACCGATTGGTCTACCACGTTTGAGGCGTGCATTAGACTCATTTCCAACATGTGGTTGTCCTTCTGGGACACTTATTCTTACTGGAGCATTGGCAGCTGGTATATGTGACTTTGTCACTCTCTTGGGGTCAGTGAATGCGTCTGGTAGTTGATTTGCTAATCCTTGTAAATGAATTATCCTTTGAACTTCTGTTTCACATTGTTTAGTTCGAGGATCAAGATGAGATAATGATAATTCATTCCAACTTAAATTATTATTTTTCAGCTGCTTTTCCTCTCCCCCTAGTGTTGGGAATGTTGATTCAACAAAATGACAATCACCAAATCGAGCCGTAAATAAATCTCCTGTTGATGGCTCCAAATACTTAATAATGGATGGTGATTCATACCCAACATATATTCCTAACCTCCTTTGAGGTCCCATCTTTGTTCGTTGTGGTGGAGCGATAGGTACATATACGGCACAACCAAAAATTCTTAGATGGGAAATATCTGGTTCCTGACCAAAAACCAACTTTAATGGGGAGGAAGTGTGATAACTCGTTGGCCTGATGCGTATTAGTGTTGCTGCATGTAGAATTGCATGGCCCCAAGCAGATGCTGGTAATTTTGATTTCATAATCATAGGTCTTGCAACCATTTGGAGTCGCTTGATAAGCGATTCAGCAAGTCCATTTTGTGTATGTACATGAGGTACAGGATGCTCTACACTTATCCCAATAGACGTACAATAATCATTAAATGTTTGGGATGTAAATTCACCAGCATTGTCCAACCTAATTTTCTTGATGGGGTAATCTGGAAAATGTGCTCTTAGCCTTATCAATTGAGCAAGTAGTCGTGCAAATGCCATATTACGACTTGATAGTAAGCACACATGTGACCATCTAGTTGATGCATCAATTAAGACCATAAAGTATCTGAATGGTCCACTAGAAGGGTGTATAGGCCCACATATGTCCCCATGTATTCTTTCCAAAAAACTCAGGGATTCTGTCGCCACCTTAAGTGGTGATGGTCGGGTAATTAACTTCCCTTGTGAGCATGCAACACATGTAATGTCCTTAGACTGAAGAATCTTTTTATTCTTCAAAGAATGTCCATGTGAATTCTCTATAATTTTTCGCATCATTATTGACCCGGGATGGCCTAACCGGTCATGCCAAATGATAAAATTTTCTTGGTCCATAAACTTCTGGTTTATGACTGCATTTGTTTCAGGTGCACTAATTTTAGTGCAATACAAACCAGAGGCAAGTGCGGGTAACTTCTCTAATACATGTTTTTTACCCGAAATAATATTTGTGATTTGAAGGTACTCATCATGTCCCTCACATGCAGTCTCAAGATGATATCCATTTAGACGAATATCTTTAAAACTTATTAGATTTCTTTGAGATTGTGGGGAAAATAATGCATTGTTAATTTTAAGTGGAGTTCCACTTTGTAGAATTATATAAGCTACTCCAAAGCCTTCAATCAATTTTGATTTACCAGATATAGTACTAACGCTTGCCTCTTTCATAGATAAACTAGAGAAATAATCTCTTTTCTTTAGAATTGTATTTGTAGTCGCACTGTCTATTAGACCTATATCTTCACCATTAATAGTGAGTTTAGTTAAACACTCCATATGCTTCAAAACAAAACAAAGTCATATAAATAAAATGTCTAATATGCTTCAATCATGAAAAAATCCAAAATGTTTCATACGTCTCAAAACAAACAAGAAATAAATAAAAAAAAAACATAACACTCAAACAAATTGTCTTAAAGAAATAAAGGAAATAACTTAAGATCATTCATATGTAACGAAAATTGCAAGCATCCAACTGGGTTGTGTCAGCCACGATATCACCAGAATCCAAATTAGTTGGCTCGATAAGGAAATCATCATAATCCAAATTAGTTGGCTCAGTATGTTCTTTATGACCATCAGGGACATCAATATTTCCATCTTCATACGTAAAGTTTGTCTCTATTCCTTTCCCCTTGTCTTTGATGGATTGTTGGTAAAGTTCCACCAAATGTTTGGGCGTACGACATGCACGGGCCCAATGATTGTTACTTCCACATCGGTGACATGCATTTGGTGGAGCCACGTTTTTCTTTTTACCCTTTTCATCATTAGATTTCTTTTCATTAGCATGCCACTTATGGTGGTTCCCGTTGTTTTTAAATTGAACACCATGATAATTTCCTCGGCCACGTCCACGACCATGACCATGATCACGACCACGACCACGACCACGTTGATAACCACGACCACGACCACGTCCATGACTTTCACTTTGGCCATTATATGTTGCCGCATTCGCTTCTGGGAATGGGGCTGCACCAACTGGACGAGTCTCATGATTTTTCATTAACAGCTCATTATTTTGCTCAGCCACAAGCAAACATGATATCAATTCACTATATTTGGTGAAACCCCTTTCACGATATTGTTGTTGCAAGAGCATATTTGAGGCGTGAAAGGTGGAGAATGTCTTTTCCAACATCTCCTTATCAGTAATATTTTCACCACAAAGAATCAGTTGTGACGTGATTCTAAACATTGCCGAGTTATACTCACTTATAGACTTAAAGTCTTGTAACCTTAAATTGAGCCATTCATAACGAGCATTTGGTAATATTACCGTTTTTTGGTGGTCATATCTTTCTTTCAGTTTGGTCCAAAGAACAAGTGGATCCTTGACAGTGAGGTATTCATTTTTCAAATCCTCATGAATATGGTGGCGTAAGAAAATCATCGCCTTTGCTTTATCTTGGGTATTTGTTTGATTTCCTTCTTTAATTGTCTCCCCAAGATTATTAGCATTCAAATGGATTTCAGCATCCAATACCCATGACAAATAATTTTTTCCAGTAATGTCTAGAGCCAAAAACTCAAGCTTTGCAAGATTCGACATGATTAACTATTAAAGATATAAACATATGGATTAATATATGTTATTAAAATAGTAAACCCAAACATTAAAGTTAAAGCAATATTATTATTCAAAAAAAAAAAAAAAATTTGGGCAGTAATGCAATCATAAACTATACAAACTTGTTTAATATGAGTTATTATGATAACAAGTTCGCTGAAACTTAAGTAATATGATTGAAACAATTAACATTAAAGTATTATCAAGACTTCAACAAATAACAGTTAGCTTGGCTGAAAATTTTTTCATCTTTCCAAACTTGATATATTTAAAGCAAACAGTTGAAAATTCTAGCTATGATGTGGTAATGTTTACCCTTTTGTGACTGAACAATTGAATATTCATATTACAGTATATATTAAGATAATTTTAGATGAATCTAAAAAAATAAAAAATAAAAAGGTAAAATGTTTGTGACTACCTATACATCCCGTCTAAGAACGTATGCCCCACTCTTTAATAAAAAAAATCAATAAATAAAATTGATCTAATCTATGAAAAAAAAAATAATAATAAAAACGTAAGTCATATAAACATTACTTACTTAGAAAAGTCGTTTGTTTTGTTATTTTATTTAAACCAACATTTGATCTCTGTTTTTTCTAATATACATAAATAATTAATAAAATAAACATAATTAATTATATAGATATAACCGATATACCATATTTAACATGATGAACTAAAAATCATAATATACGATATGATAAATCTAATTTGATCAAACAATAATAAATATCAATCTCGATTTAACCCAAAATTGTATTTGTTATAATAAGGGTTATTTGAAGAGATCAAAGAGAATAACAAAACAAGTCTCTAATACAACCCAAAATTGTATGAATTACGATATGGATTATATATGAGATAATAAAGAATAATGTAAAGTAACAAGAGAATATGATATACCTTATGATGGTATGATTCTACTCCAAAAGCAACTCGTGCTGATAACGTGTTGTAAACAAGCCTAATAGCAAGAATATAAGAAGAGATAATAGGGAGAGAAAGAGAGATTTTATTATTAATTGGTGTGTATAGAATAATACATTGTCATGACTATATATAGGAGAAACACATCTTGGGGAACAAGTCAACATATATAAGGAATTGATAATCAACTATTAATAGATTTATAACAATATCAAAGAAATATTTTTTTTGTTAAACGGCCAACGAATCAATTCCGAGCACTCTCGGCACCCTTTTGGCGAATCAGGTACTCGAGAGTACCCGGGCCACCAATTCCTGGGAAAACCCGACCACTCACCCGTCCAAATGTAGCTAGTGGGAAATTAGTAATTGAACTCAAGCCTCCCATATAAAACTTTAGGCCTTCAACCAACTGGGCTACAAGTGTTGGACATATCAAAGAAATATTGATGATGCAAAATGACAACACAACTTGGTACTCTTTCGTTGGCCCACACTTAATATCATTTCGTATGGCCCATTAAGTTTTAGCACATGTAAGGTTAATAAATACGGGTTTGAATAAATATACAGGATTCGTCATACGGGTCAAAGATATGACCCTGTAATAATGTAGCTTTCACTTCGAGGACAAGACTTTGCAAAGGAAGCCTGCCAATTTAAATTTTGGCAATTCACTTTTATGAATGACAATAGTACAATACTAGTAAATGTATAGTTGATATTATATAAACTTAGGGCGCGTTTGGTTCGCGGAGTGGTTTGAAACTAGAATTAGAATTTGTTTAGAAATGGAATTTGAATTGGAATTTAACAAATTACTTTAAAAACCCATGATTTGTTTGGTTATCCATTTGTAAATGGGTTTGGAATGAAAAAAAAATACATAAAAGACAACATTGCCCCTTAACATTAACAGGTAGTCTGTGTGCACCCCCTTTACACAACAACCACAAATATGTTCAGACACCACCGCATCAACCACCATCGCACCGGTAACCAACATCGCCGGCCACCATCGCACCGCCACCAACAGCGTCAGCCACCATTCTCTCTTTTTCTTCTCATCTCTACCTTCATCGATTGACCACCAGTCGTCGTCCATTGAGTGGGTTACGGTGGTTCAGATTGGCCGGAAAAACATGTGTTTCAGATATCACCAGAATTACTTTGGTGGTGGTGGCCGAAGAAAACGTGTTTGTGATGGTTGAGATGAGGAGAGCAGGGAGTATAGATGCTTTGGCTATTTCCGTAACTTACAAACATTCCGGTGATTTTTGAAACTTTCCTTTGAATTGTAGAGGGATTGTGAATTCCATTGAATGAGGGATTTTGTGGGAATTAAAACAAATTCCATATTCGTTTCTTGGCCAACTAAACGTCCAAAACAATGGAATTCAAATTCCGAATCCAGTGAATTCCCATTAATTCTACCTAACCAAACAGGCCCTTAATGTTTTAACCACTATTATAGTATTCATAATTTGGTTATAATAAACTCAACCTTAAGTTTTTTCATCATATGAACTTTTAGAGAAGGACGTAGTAAATTGTTAAGTTTTAATTCATTATATCATTGTTTTTAAGTTGTTATGTATATCCAACCTAAATATATGTAGTTTTTGTTCGATTTTTGTTGTTGAATTGGTGGTATGTATAAAATTTTGGTTACATTTGTGTAAGGACCAACTTTAGGTTTTTGGTGGTTCAACAACTTGAGGTTGTGAAACTGGCTTAGTGGACACGAGTTTGTACACAAAGCAACTATAATGGATTCGTACGTATGACTCATGCAAAGGAGGACGGTTATCGGACGACGGAAAATATAGAGAGTTGCCACGTGCAGGAGTTCCATAATCTGAAGTTGTAGAATAGTGTTGTGTGTCATAGATTCGCGATCTCAGAATGCGGATCTAGCCACCTCAGCACCCCAATCATGTTCACCTAGCCAGTTCCGCAACCTGAGGTTGCGGAACCACCTAAAACCAAATTCACTTTCTGACACCTACCAATTGTAACAAATTTCATGGATAAGCCACCAATGCAGCAAAAATCGTTATTGTTTATTAATATACAACTCATTCACAACTAATATCTTGTTAAAGAAGATAAAAATATTAAAAATTAGTTAAGAAATTAAAAATTACATACTTATCCCTTCTTTTAGAAAACAAATGAGCTAAGAATTATTAAACCATAAGGGCAATACTCTAACGGTATTTGGATGACTTCTTCTAGGGGTGGTTGTTGGATTGAGTCTCGTTTGTGACAAAATGTCATGTGCACACTAAAGGTTTTACCATAGTGGATCTTTAGACGGTGGGTTTCCCCTTGATTGGGGACGGGCCGGGTCACTAGCGCAACTGGGATCGCAGGCGTGAGTGGCCTTCTAGCTATGCGTACACCCGAAGGACCGATCTTTGTTGTACGTTAAAAGAAAAACTAAGAATTATAAATCAATTACCTGATTAAATCTTAAAGGAAATACAATATAACTGGTGATGTTTTGTTATAACATTTGCTGTATTTAATATGAAATGGTTGTCCATGTGTTTTCATATCGTGGCATTAACAATTGTTGGCCCCTTTTCATTAAATGTATCATTACATTAAATGCATAACATGTGAAAATATGTTTTTTAAACTAAAAATGGTGGTTTTTGGAAGCTTTCTCTGAGACCATACGTAATGATCCGTCAAAAGGGCGTTAAATGGCCAAAATGGCTCCCCTTTCACCCACCAACACCACCCCTCCCTTGTTAAAGGGGCGTGAAAGCATGCTGCGCGAAAAATTTCGCGTGAGAGGAAGGATTATGGGCCAATCTAATGATGCCAAGTAGCCACAATGTTTTTTTTTTTTTTTTTTTTTTTTAAAAAAAAAATAGCCAATCAGAAAAATACCCCTTTCACCCACCATTACACCCCTTGCCCATTTCAAGCCCCTTTCACCCACCAAGTGGCCCCACATTGTCACGTGTCGAAAAACGCCCCTTTCACCCACCTCCACACCCTAGGACTATCCTTTGGGTGATGGCCCTGTCCCCAGCTAACGTGACGGCCCCATAACCTTAGTACTTAGCAGGGCATCCTATGTGCTGACTTTAAAAGTCAAAGTAGGTCTTCTGCTAATAAATAAAACTTCACTAATACCACACATACATGCATTCACTCAGGGCGATCACCACCACTTAATATTAGAAAAATGGGTTGCTTTTATTAGACATATCACTAAAATAGAAGTTAACATTGACTTTCACTAAAATGGAAGTTTTTATTTTAATAGCAACATTTTACACCAAAAACAAAACCAAATCTTGCACTTAAAACTATTAGAATTCACAAAAAAATTACCACTAAATGCAATTACTATACCACTAGATCATAAACCACTAAATATAGATGAAAGTTAACATTACTAAGTAAACTTTTAAAAAGAATGCTTTTATCCCATTGATAAAACACTTACATGTGCATCTTTGAACAAAGTGACTAAATTTTCGCCAATAAAGCAGACAAACTTGCCACTAACACATGTTCCCATTGGGTTAAAGTTAGGACATGTAATTCATGTGTAGGCAAAAATTAAACTAGATGAGTCACATATGGGAAAAAAATCACTACTTATGGTATGTTCCATAGCACTGGTTTATTAAGGAGATCTGTTTGAAACAGCTGTTACTAAGGTCTGTTCCATAAACATATCATAATCTATAGAACTTAACAGTTGTTTGAAGCAACAACTGTTTCAGACAGTGATTGGTTTCTTGATTTGGTCTTTAGTAAACAGACCTTAAAAAATGACATTCCCGTGTTTTCACACGGATTTTCACCTAGTACTATGTAATTACTCATAAAGATGGGCAGATGGCTCTATTGGAGTAAGTTACGTAATCTTAGCCACGTGTCATGATTTAATTGTCTGCATCATAGGCGTAGCGTAACTAACATACTCGAGTACAAATCATAAATGACATTAACATTATTTTACAATTTGAGTTTTTCATTGGTGTAACAACTAAACTTAATCTTGCTAAGCAATAGTAAACTAAGGTCTTACATGCCATGAAGATAACAGAATCTGAAGATTGCATTTTTAGTTGTAAAGCCAATAAAAAAGCAAAAGAGTATCAAAAGGGCAGACCAAGAATCAAAAAGGGAAATGACACCCCACATCTTAATAATTAAATTAGTCACCTTTTTTCTTGAATATTTCATTCTTTTTTTTTTTTTTTTTCAAATATACAGACCCAATTTACCAAAATACCCACAGACAAATTCTAATTCACTGGTTTATAATTTAAAAACTATTTTTAGTTAACAACACCTACAAGTTACCTTCAGTATCATAAACTGCTTCAAGTGTGGATGATAACCTTAGCTCCTGAAGCAAGCCTGTTTAAAAAAAAAAACAATAAAAAACATGAGCTATATGAAAAATAAATAAATAAATAAATAAATAAATAATATTTTTTTTTTTTTTTTTTTTTTTTGGAATTGGAAATCAGATCATAACTTAACTTTCTTCGACTTGAATCGCGTTTTCCTTCTCTTCCCGAAAGGATTCTAACCGGCCTGAATGTATCTTGGAAGAACACGGGTCAGTGGTTATTCTTTTGCTACTCGAATTGGAAGGGCAAGGCGATACCAATTCGCGAACTGGGGCCTGCGTCTGATGAGATACGCTGGCCCTCGTAAGCTTGGATCTCATTTGTACATTTTTTGAATTTTTACTGAGGGACGGTTTGAGTGATTTGGTATGCATTTTATAAGCGTCGCGGTTTCCTCTTTATCTGATACATGATTACCATTATCTGTCCTGCATTTCACAAAAACCTTTAGCTTAGCATGTGATTATTCCATATCACATGATCACATTCAACATGTTATGCCAAACGCTCCGTAAATTAATATGCTTTAATTCAATTAAAAACCATATAATACAAGAAAATATAAACCCTGTCAGCATTGTAGGAGTATTCTTTATCGTCTAATCTCATGCTCGTAAATCTTGAACTCATCCGAATAGCAATCAAGCTCCCTCAACAACATAACAGATTTGAAAACAACGGTGACTGAAATTTTGCATTCCGATAATCCTGGTTTATAAGACGGAATTAGGCCAAAGCTATGATCTTTGACAGATATTGACCCGCAGGATATCAGTTGC